>JAVYIG010000768.1:0-456954 GCA_035222895.1 Strongylocentrotus droebachiensis | reverse complement strand
TTCCATACGCCTGAAGACAGCCGGACTACCTGTAGCTCACCACTTCAACATCGAGATCATAATGCTGATGACCTTCAAGTATGTGTGCTGAAATCTTGCCGAGATGAGAAAGAAAGGAAGCTGATGGAGGAGAGGATAATCTTCAAACTTGGCACTCTCCACCCGGACGGGATGAACGCCACTTTCAGATCTTTCCCTAACTCACACTGAACTTTGTTGAACTTTAATATCTTTATTACGTCATAATGCTTTTTCAATTACTTATTTTTCTTTCTGTGCGTCTCTTCTTTTCCTTTTCTTTTGCTTTCCGCGTATCTCCCCTGGAGATACGCTCTTCTAACGCTCCCTATATTTCTAATTTTCTCCTATTTTCTCACGTCACAATGGTCCAACTTTTGAGCTTTGTGACGTTTCTCTATCTCTTTTTCTCTTCTTTCGCGTACTCTCACGCGCCTTTGCATCTTGACTACCAAGCGTCGCCTATATATTTTGGATTTTGTATATTGTTGTTCATGCTTGAATCACTTCGATAAAGGGCTATGCCCGAAACGTCAGTGGAATATTCACTTCTCCTGTGTTTTTATTTATCTACCTTGTGTCCTATTCATTTTATGCACCGACGCAGAACCATTTATTTTTATTTTTACATTAATATATATATATATATATATATATAAATAGAGAAAGAAAGTTTCGTATCAAACACTAAGTTCACGGAGAATATATCGGCAGGGCAGAGCCCCCGAAGAATGATAACGATGGTTGCACCTCCAATAACAGCTGGGGCTCGGTGCTTGCTTGATAACATCCGGGGCGTAGTTCGATCATTACCACAGGGAAAGTTGCTGGACACGAGGTAAAGGAAAATAGAAGAAGCGAAGATATTGTCTACTAGAGTTAACAAGATGGATTCGGATTCCAGTGACTCCCTTTCACTTTCAGAGGATGAACAATATAACACGTACATATTCGAAGAGTCATCGGTATGTATATCTTTTCGTCAAGATTACCTCATATAAGTTATGTAATACATATAAGTCTATCTCTTGGTGTCGCTCATTCATAATCGTGGTTAGGCTATGCTATATAGGCCCTCTACAACGATGTGAATGTTTTTTTCATGTACGGGGGCATGCAATTCAAACAAATTGATATATAATATTTATCACCTCTATGATTCTCCCGCATGGGTAGTGTAAGATCTATCTTAGATCTATGAGGAACTATACGTTCTCTAGAGACAAAAGGAGTATGCGTTTTTTGTTCGTTCTGTATGCCTAATTCTGTGAAATGGCCATGATTTTTGATTGACTCCAAACGATGCAGATGTTCACTTAGTATTGATCTCTAAATGAAACAGTACAAGACTTCATAAAACTATACCTTTCCAAAACTGTTTGATATTCATAATAAAGACTGGAATGAGGTGGGGAGGATTTTGAAAACCTGGGTGAGAATGGCGGTTGGGGATCGAACCCCCCCCCCCCCCTCAATGTTACCTTATTTTCAAATTTTCAGGACAAATAAAAATCAGCGGCTGGCAGAGTCGTTGCGAAATTTTAGTTCGGCGCGATTCTAAAATTTAAAAAAAATCCAGCGAATGCCACATGGATTGCATAAATTCTCTCATGGGGCCTACAATTATGAATGTATAATTACATTCTAGAGATCGAGAGAATTCAGTTCCAGAACAATAAAAGTATGTCGAGTAAAAACATCTAACCAACCGAAATCTATACATAAGGATTTCATTAAAAATGGGTGAACTCTGGAAATCACCACTTTCCACCACATTCTTTATTGCAACCTGTTGGTATATTTTTTAATTAATTTTATAGGAAGACGAGGTACTGGAACCATCTGTTCCTGTACCAACAGGACGTGGTTTGAGAGGGGCGACAAGGAGACGTGCGGCAAGGAGAGGGACCAGCCCGAGGGCAAGAGCCAGCCGGGGAGCGCGCAACCGGGGAGCAAGCACTAGTGGTAGGGGCACCAGCGGTAGAGGCATCAGGGGGAGGAGAGCTAGCCGAGGACGAGGCCGAGGCAGAGCGAGAAGGTTCACCCTGGGAGGGTTTACGGGCCGCCACGTTCAAGCACATGTTGCGGAAAGGAGAGAAGAGAGGAGAAATGAAATAAGGGTATGCACAAGTTTGATATCCCCCTCCTCCATATATTTGTTTTTTATCCATTTTCAAATAGCATTCTCAAATATCATCTAGTAAGACTACTTTGTGTACAGGTAATTGTTATTTTGTATTCAAGTCATTTGTTTTGATTCCAGTTATCATTAGAATATTGTGTTACTATTTTTGCATGTTATACATGTTCCACCCTAATGTGAACCCTCTACCCCGCCACCCCGTCACACACACAAACGCACAGACAAACACGCACATACACACACTAAATTTAGATTGATGCAACCCTGGCCTTTCATATTTAGCAAGTAGTGCAAATTTTACCAACTTGAAGAAAAATTATAAAATATATTAAAAATCAGCTGTACAAAATAACTTCAATAAGAAGTCACTAAGCATTTGCACTTACATTATTTCATATGTAAGAAAGGGGACCAGGCGCTAAGCATAAAGTCAATCACAAGTAGAATAGCAATGAAATGCAATTTAATTTATTTATACATATTGAATGTGAACAAAGAAAGAAACATATATAAAGTACATAAAATGATTTCTTCTTTTCCAAGAGCACAACAATGGTATACCAAATAAGTATAGATTTACAGGAATGCGGTGTGTGGTGTGTATCTGACATATGTCATATATGACAGTCCCTTTACATAGCTAAGTTGATATATATATATCTTCAAATATCCATTACACCAGTTGATATAACACAATGAGAGCAAAATACTTCAGTATGTAAAACATGAGTATTTCAAAAGGCATATTAAAAGTCATATTTTACAATTAGCAAGACTTGTGATATGAAAATTATCTCTTTTAATTCGACAGGAAATATTATTAAACTTGACTCAAGAAAGGTGCCTAGATCTACTCCTCGGTGTGGTCGAGAGGGACAGTGGCCTCATTCTCGACCTACTGAACGCCCCACCTGTTGAGGCTCTCAGACCGGCCCCAGCACCCGGCTGGTGTAGCTGCAACAACTGTAGGCCCATGCCGTGAGATGTGGAGATGCTGTGCTGTGGTTTAACTCCACAAAATTGCATTTCGGAAACGGAGGTACTGAACTTTGACTCTTTTGTACTAATTCACAGACTTCACATCATTACAGATTGACCAGATCTACCAGTACATACAGTATCAAATAGAAAACATGCATATTATTCTTGGTGCAATTCTTATATGTACAAATCTTCTTCAGAAACATAAGTCAAGAAAATATTAAACAAGGGAAATGCTCTGGGCGGTCTCGCCTGCATTACGCAAATCGATATGATGAAAAGGTTCTTGATAACCCTTGGGTACAAGTTTCATGGAGTTTCAACAAACACTTTTGATAATATACCGGTACTAACAATTCAAAATCTTAATGTTTGCCACAAGAAAGTCTAAGTTTGTAGACCTGATATGTAATTTGACCTTGACTTGACAACCCTATAGTCCAAGTTTAATTGACTAAGAACTTATACTTTCAAAATTATATCAACAATTCAAAATCTTATAAAAAGCCTCTATCTCGCTTTTTGCTACGCAGGCAAGATGAAACAGATCCATATTCATTATTCAATTCACTGTAACAATTTCTTATTACAGTTTGAAATTGAACAGTAGTTCTTCCGATTGTGTGTATTAAACCTTCTTTCAGCTTATCAATTTTTCATTAAATGAGAATTCATTCAAGTTGATTAAATACTGAGTACGGTAACCATTTCAGTTTAATTGTTTGGTATTTTGACTGATCTGTTTGAAATGGGGATCTCATACAATTTTCAACAAGTATGATTCATCAATATTACAAACAATTTTGATTGAATCATTGTGAAGAATTAGGATTATCTACAAATTAATATAGACTGGAGAATTAATTAATCGTTAATAAAATAACATTTCTCCTGCTCTTATTTACAGCACTTCCGATCGATGTTAGACCCCTTCTTTGTCAACATGCAAAGATGTATGTTTAATAACATACAAAATAGAGAAGATGACAACCAAGCTCCAGGAGCAGAGCACAACAGGATGCGGTGGGGCATCTACCGCTCCTTTGTCTTGTGGCAGCATGGACGGCTTGGCATTGGCAACAGGGTAGTTGTGCCTAGCTGCGTGGTTTGCAGGAGTCGGGACGAATATCCAGACCCGAATGGACACTATACAGGTTGGCTGGCAGCAAACTTGTGTGAGTTATTAAATATGCCATAATTTCATTGAGCAATGATGTTAAATACAGGGACACCTTGTTTTACTGAGGTCATCTGGATAATTGAAATTACCTTGTTATATTGTTGGTAATGCAAATAAAGAACTGGGACCAGAAAAAAATTGAAAGTAGACATTGCAAACTCTGCAGCCACTCTTGAGTTATATTTGGGAATTTTTGTAAAGTTTAGTATTAGCCCAGCAGTAAAACAGTTTAGACTCTTACGACAACAACAATACATGAATCTTTTTATTTATTGTTACTTTTGACAAAATAAGATGTATGTGCAGCTGCCTTGTAACTCTCCATTTTACTTTCCTTCAACAGAAAAGCAGCTCTTCTTTCTTCTTACAAGTTCCTCCTTTGCTGGGGGTGGGACAGGGGCCAATCGTGGACGAATCCGTGTTGGGTCAGTGTAATTAAACAAATTCCCTGGTTGTCAGTTAAGATTCAGTATATTCGGACGCAGACAAATATTAGACATTCATCCTCCGCAATAAAGGCATTAAAATAAAAAAGTAAACTCTGCACAATTGAAATGAGATGCTTCTGCCTGCAATGCTATGCTATGAACCTCATTATTGGAAGCTCTATTATTTATGGTAGCTTTGATGGGCACAACTCTTGCAGACTTTCAAAGTTACTTGTGACCCCAAATTTAATCAACTAATTTTTACATGGTCATACATACACAAACTAGGTATCACAACGATACCACAATCCGTTCTTAATTTATCGCAATAACAAGAAATATTTTTGACTGACAGACAACACCTGGCAGAGGCATGGCAAACAGAAAGCTAATCCATTTTTTCAACCACATTATCCATAAAAACACTAAGAAATGTCTCCTCCAGTACCTGAAATTCACAAAGTGAAACAGCGTCTTCAGGAGCCTCCTGTCCAGGACGAGCCTGACTAGGGTGTCATGGGCTTTGGTTCCTGAAGATAGCCATTCAGTCCTCTCCTCCAGGTCCCCATGCTCACAGTGGGCCACTCCACCAAGTCCCCCTGTTATGTCCCACTTATGTTTGTTAGTGACATGGTGGACTAGACCACGCCACTTGCTCTGAATAAGAATAATAATAATAATAATACATGTTATCATATGTAATGTCATATAAAACATCATAAATGTTAAACCAAAATTGGCCTCACAATATTCAATGAAGTACATTTTTTTTTAAATAGAAATTAATTCCTGATCACATAAAAAAACAATTAAAGAATCAGAGAACATCACACAGCTATGATCAATCAACTCACCAAGAACAGATCCACATCACCACCACACGATTCTGCGCAGAACCAAAAATGGTTTACTACATGTTTCGTCCAGAACTTGAGTGGCCTGTTTGCTACTGTTTTAGATGCCTTTAAGCAGACAAATGACAAAAGTACAGAGAATAAAATGAATAGTTGCACCCACTCTCAATTTCAAAATGATATAAAATATTGTTGTTCAGTGTTTGCCGTAAACTATTCAAATAATCAAACAAATATTTCAACTTGAACAATTAAAAATGTGTTAAATATAACAATTTGGCAAAAAAAATGTTATTTAGCAAGATTAGATAAGTTTCAGATACAATGATCAATTGTAATCCATGTATCCTGATGTTATTTTTTTTCAAACAATAATATGATATTTTTCTCAAGGTAACATCAGACAACAGGCTACCATGAGGTCTCTCCAACCACATGTTTATTTACTACATTTTTTATTGTTTCATGCAATGTCACAGTTGTTTGTAAAGAATGCTATTCTAAGTAGTTATTCTCACCTGTGAAATCTTTTTCCCAATATTTTTGGCCCCATGCCAAATATCCCAGCTGTGGAGCATCTCAGGATAATCTCTCTCTGCAAAAGAAAAATAGGAAATGTCATGAGATAAAAATGGCAACATAAAATAAGATGAACACGGTTTTAACAATGAGTGAAGCAATTATCACAATCTATTCAAACATTGTACTATATACCAAAGTAAACTTACTGATTATGGCAGAAATGGTCGAGTGGGCATCAGTCACCAGTTCTGATATGGTGATCCCACCGGCCTTCAGACCGTCAAGAGCCCGCATCATGGCCATGGGCTCCATAGCCCCACTATTCTCTGTCTCCCTCTTGTCCAGGAATTGCACATCTACAATGTCCTTGCTCACATGTTCCATGAGTGTGTAGGTGCAGTATTGGGCACAGAATCCAGGGGAATCGTTTCTGGCATCTCCTGTTTCAAGCGGAGTTGGATAATAAAAGAATAAGCATTACAGAAAAAATGAAAGAATGGCATTAAAAATCATACGTGAGGAAGAAGTATGAGTTTCTCGGTTTGGACATGACCATAATAAATACAAATTTGCTTGAATTCTTGGAAGATATTTTTCTACAAGTTAGATGGACAAATAATAAACAAACATTACTTACCACATAAAACCACCTCTTTACCCTTCAGTCGGTCCTTTGTGGCTGAAAGTATGTCTCCCATTTTTTCCTCAATGTCTGGAGGAAAACATGTGGAGATTCATGACCTCTGCCATCCTCTTTATTTTCTGAAAATTGTTTCCAGAAAGAAGGATAGCTGATGACATTTTCATATCTCCAACATGTGACCCATTGACTGTTCCCTGGGTGCAAAATCTAGAGGTGTGCCCAGAGTCACAGGTCTGCAACGACAAAGAAGAGAAAAGAGAAAATAACATTATTACCATACATGACCATAGAAATGATAAAAAATGGCTATGTAAATTGCAACGTGTACCCCCCCCCCCCCCCCCCAAGAAAAAGGGTAGAAATTAAACATATAATGTAGGTGCCTTTAAAGTTAATTCATAAAGGAAAAGAAATATAAACAAATGAGAGAGGAGACTATTGGAAAAACAAAAAAACTATTCAGGAGGTAGAATACAGTATGGAACGAAATTATAAAGTAAATGGAAAGGAGCACTAAGTAGAGTTATCATGGTAACAGGTAAATAATGAATATATTAATACCATAATGGGCTATAATCAACAATTTATTGGGACCAATGAAATTATTTTGTGTTTTGCCATACATGGTATACTGCAAGAACCTTTGTAACTCCTATTTTAAAAATAATTGCATTACCCATGTTACATGTGCAGACGTTCCTGCCGTATCAATCTTCACATGCAGAGATTGTTGGCATTTCTTGCAGATCTGCCTTGCCTGCCTAGCCAAGGCAGCCAGCATCGTTCTAGTAATTAGAAACATTGGGTCATGTGCTGCATCACTCGCAGAAGAAACCTTTTGATGTAGCCCGCTGATGGAGTGTGCAGTCTCGTCCTCTCCTTCACCTCCAAACACTGCCTCTGCATCATCGATGACATCGAGTCCTTTGCATAGAGATCTGAGGAAGATTTAAAAAATAAAAAAAAACTTTGAGCAAACACCATTGGTTTGAAATAACCCTCATTCTGTATATTTGTCGACAAAGCAGAAATTTAGCTATCAAACTTCAGGAACATTCTTATTTTAACTTTTTTTTTAAACAAGATATGATGACACATGGCCTTTAGTGCACATTAAATATGGAGTTTGTTTTTATAAATTGGTGTTTTAAAACATTATTTGAAAAAAACTGTATATATACATATATATATATATATATATATATATATATATATGTATATCAATTGTAACCCTAGGTAACGTGCGCGGGATGCTAGCTATCTACAGCATAGACATGTGGTGGAGTCATTAAAACCACATGTATGATCAATAAATTGAATGACTATAAACTAAACAATAAAAATTGGTTCAATGTGTTTGTTATGATTGACCATAGTGGCTGAGAAGTGATATCTATCTTCAGTCTTTCGAACTAGAGAAAACACTCACTTGTTGCGGACATGTGAGGGATGCCAGATCTCATCTTTTTCGTTGGGGACAGGCTCTTCTTCTCTCTCCTGCGGGTAGATGAAATTCCCGATTTCCCGATAATCAACACTGATGCTGCAACAACAACAAATAATGCATATTATTTTCCACTTTGGTATGTTTACTAACACTATGTCAGCACTCTTGCAATGTGTAGCAGTGATCAATGGGCCTGAAAATCACCTAAAATAAGTTTATTTTTGACACAACTGTATGACCTGAAAATAAATTGCCAGGGCCTGAATTCAGGATTTTGCCTGAAAACTGGCATCCCCTGGACCAAGCTTCACAAGGCATGACCGAAATATAAATATATACGTAACCAAAAGTTATATATCGGATTAATTCTGATGGAAATTTCATAAAAATAGTTTAAAGTTATATAACTTAATTCCTTTTTTTTTCTTGTATCAACATTTACTAAATTGTACGAGTCCTCAAGATTACTCTAAATAAATGTCTCATCCTTGGAAACAATATAATTATCTTATCTTTCTAAAGGCACTATGATTGCGATTTTCTTACTTGAAGTCAGATGCTTCGTGTCCAGAGGTTGTTGGGTCTTGTATAGTAGTTTGACTGTATTAATTTCAAAAGGAGTCAAACTGCATTCTCATTTGAAAAGTATTTAAAGTATGCAAGTGTATTTAAAACGTAAGCCCATTGGAGTGGCCGTCACATTTACATTTCTTGACCATGAATATACTTATCTTATGTTTACAAAGTTGTGATGCACATTCCAAGTAATTGGAATTTCTACAAAAATTATGATACATACCCAAATTTTTGTTTAGTCATCTCATGCCTCATGGGGTGGTTGTTAGAAACAAACCACTGGTATATTTGTACATGGATCCTAGTCTTTTCTAGAGATCTTGCAAATTTCTGGTCTCAAAGTTTGAAAAATCAAACATCTAGCCAAAAAGAATCAGAGGCAATTGATAAAAAGAAAAACTAACCGAGACTGGATCCCTGTTTCTTGATCAGATTCTGACATTCTCTCAACCCCAGACATCACCACATCACCTCCACTGTAAAAGTGGACAAAATAGGCATGTAATTATAACAAATTTGCTCAAGATACACCGTTTCAGGTCACAAAACTACATTCTATGAAATGGGGAAACTTATAATTAGCATCTAAATTAACAACAAATTTATCACTTTGGAGTAAAATAGGTGTTCTGCGAGGAGGGATGTACATGCCAATTGTTTCGGCTTGCCAAGAAGGGGGACTGCAGATTTATGTGGCAGGTGAGTGGGGATAATGAAAACTCACCCATGACCCATCAAAATCATCCTCTTAAAAAGCCCAGTGTGAATATGATTTAGAGGCATTGGTATACAGTTAACTTTATTTGCGGTGATAATCTGCCTAATCACTATCAAGAACCCTCCCCCCCCCCACTCTATTTTAACAAAAAGGAAAAAAGAAATATCCATGTCTTTGGAAATGTAGTACCGTTACATCTGACTTTGAATTCCCAAATTAGGCAATAGTCATAGTGAGGCCCCTATGGTTCAAATATATCCACTGTGATATCGGAATTGCTCCCCCAAAAAAGTTTGTTTCTTAGGTAGGGTTCCCATTACCTTTCAGCAGCTGAGGAAGATTCTTCTTTGCGGGCTCTCTTAGTCCGAGTACTGGTTGAGGAAGATTCCTCATTGCAGCCTCTCTTAGTCTGAGTAGCACGGGTATTGCTATCAAAATGAAATAACACTTGATAAAACAAGGATTTTCCTCCAACTTATTCATTTTTAACACTAATATTCAATTTTCAAAACATGTATTCCGGTCTGAATGCAAGGATGTTACTGTTCAGATGTGTACAAATTAATGCAAAATGAAGCACTCAAGGTTTACACTATGGGCGAAATTATTGATTAACTTTGTCATTTAATTTTAAATTTAGGCCTATATATTGATATGGTATCCTTAATCTTGTTTTGTAATGTACATAATGCAGAAGGGGATGTGCCTTGAATATAAAGCTATTGCCTGAGAAACGACCATTCTTACCTACGGCACTTGGGAACAAGTGGAGAATTGAAGAACGGCAAGCTGGAAAAACAAAATATATATAAATATATATATATATTTAGAGAATGCAAATAAAATCCAAAATCAAAGAATAATACAGCAATTGAAACTTTGAAACTTTTATTGACATTCATGTTCCCTCTTTTATCGATTGCCATGCACATGGGTTACTAACATAGTAAACAAAAGAATGTGCAACTATTTTGGAATATGTTTTATGCCTACACAGAATGGCATGATTAAACTTTTCTAATTATTTTCATAACCCCCCCCCCCCCCCCCCCAAAAAAAAAAAAAATTAAAAAAAAAATATATATATATGTATATCATATAAGAGATCATAATCTGTAATTCGGTTAACCCTTACTGTACTGGGCTATTTTGAGCACCCTCTGACTGGGGGGGGGGGGCCTGGGAGGCCCCCCCCCCGCCCTATGATCTCTGCCGTCGATTGTCCGATGAACACGAAAATGTGCATGTTTGTAGATATTTACGTAAGGAACAAGATGGTATAATTAGTTTTTTCTGAATATGCAAATTTTTGTCGTTGGCCTAATTAATTATGCAAAATGCGCTAATTTTATGCATTTTACAGAAAACGTGTCAATCTCCACTTTTTGAATGTTGAAACTCATTATTCATATGAAACTTCTTTTCTTACACAAAAAAGTTATTTTAATGTAATTTTAATGATAATTTATGCAAATTTTGATGCAATTTTTTTTTTTTTTTTTTTTTTTTGATGACATGCGCATACTAATTGTTATGTAACGCCTTACAGGTATATCCGATTTCGACGAAAATGGTATCAAAATGTGCGTAAGACTTAAGGAAAAAAAGTAATGAAACGACAATTCAAAATTCCAAGCGGTTGCGGCGCAATCTCCGAAAATGTCGAGGGGGGGCCTCCCAGGCCCCCCCCCCCCCCCCCCAGTACAGTAAGGGAGAAGAATATTTTATGCAGTTTTAGGGGGTTATTCTATAACATTCTAATTCTAATTCAGATGATCACTAACCATTACCTTGCACATTGGCTGATCACAATATGACACAGAGTCAGACCAATATATGCCAGGCTTTCCCTAAAAACCAATTTGAATACATATACATGAATACTAGACAAACCTCTAAATCAATTTTGGGGAATAAGATAAATATTTTTGATTAAAAAAAATAAAATAATAAGACATATTTTAAAATTAATCTTCATCTTACCTTTCAACAGATCTGGGTGTATGTGATGCAGAAGCAACACGGGAAGCTACTGGAGTTGAGGTTGTGGGGGGTCTAACATATAGAAGAGAGAAATAAAAAGAATGGTTCAAATCAGACCTGCCAACCTCTGGAGTTCAAAAACTGTATTCTTTAGTGTCAAAAGTTGTATTTTACTGACAAAAGTTGTATTCTTGAAAATAAACACGGATTGTTACTACCTACAGGAAGAATTTTTTTTATTGATCATTGGTTGAATATGCATTATTTCGTCACGACTGGTGTGTTCGATGAACCAATAAACATCCCCAAATTGCCGATGTGAGATGCTTGTAGGATACTTTACAGGACAGAATGGACATTTTGCCATTTTGAAAATGGCGGACGCACACACAAAATATTAATAAAAAATAATAATAATAAATAAAAAATTAAAAAAAAAAAAAAAAAAAAAAAAAAAAAAAAAAAAAAAATCATTTTTTTTTGTTTTTTGAAAATCGTATTTTATTAAGGAAAATCGTACTGTCGTATTTGCTTCTAAAAATCGTACTAAATACGACTAAATCGTACTGGTTGGCAGGTCTGTCAAATGACTTTATGGTGATTTTACTCCCTTTTAAATTGCAAAAATTATCTTTTCCTGATCAAATATAGGTAGACTGCATAAAAGATATTGAAACATTTATGAAGTAGTCGGGAAGATTTAGGCCTATATATTGATATGGTATCTTTAATCTTGTTTTGTAATGTACATAATGCAGAAGGGGATGGTCCTTGAATATAAAGCTATTGCCTGAGAAACGACCATTCTTACCTACGGCACTTGGGAACAAGTGGAGAATTGAAGAACGGCAAGCTGGAAAAACAAAAAAATAAATAATTTAGAGAATACAAATAAAATCCAAAATCAAAGAATAATACAGCAATTGAAACGTTGAAACTTTTATTGACATTCATGTTCCCTCTTTTATCGATTGCCATGCACATGGGTTACTAACATAGTAAACAAAAGAATGTGCAACTATTTTGGAATCCGTTTTATGCTTACACAGAATGGCATGATTTAATAATTTTTCTAATTATTTTCATAACCCCCCCCCCCCCCAAATATAAATAAAAAAATGTATATATGTATATCATATAAGAGATTCATGATCTGTAATTCGGTTAAACAAGAAGAATATTTTATGCAGTTTTAGGGGGTTATTTTATAACATTCTAATTCTAATTCAGATGATCACTAACCATTACCTTGCATATTGGCTGATCACAATATGACACAGAGTCAGACCAATATATGCCAGGCTTTCCCTAAAAACCAATTTGAATACATATACATGACTACTAGACAAACCTCTAAATCAATTTTTGGGGAATACGTTAAATATTTTTGATTAAAAAAAATAAAATTATTAGGACATAGTTTAAAATTAATCTTCATCTTACCTTTCAACAGATCTGGGTGTATGTGATGCAGAAGCAACACGGGAAGCTACTGGCAATGGAGTTGAGGTTGTGGGGGGTCTAACATATAGAAGAGAGAAATAAAAAGAATGGTTCAAATGACTTTATGGTGACTTTACTCCCTTTTAAATTGCAAAAATTATCTTTCCCTGATCAAATATAGGTAGACTGCATAAAAGATATTGAAACATATATGCAGTAGTCAGGAAATTCCCAAAAATCTGGGAGCATGTGATCCAGAAGCAACATGGGAAGCAACTGGCAATGGAGTCGATGTTGCAGTGGGTCTAATGAAAGAGAGCAAGAAAAAATAAAGTTTCAAAGAATTTTATTGTGACTTCAATACATCAGGCCCTTTCAAAATTCATCTAGATTCAATGATTAACATTTATGTAGGCTGCATGCAAGATACCAAACCAACTATGCAGTAGTGTTAAAATTTGGTCCACTCTTATATGACCAAACGACAGTAAAAAAATTTACATGTCAATACCGATGTCAATACAGATACCAACAGTTTTTGTATTATGGTAATCTTTTCTATTGGCTGTTTCCAAAGATCATAGATAATTAATAAAATACTCCTTCAAATAAGCCATGATGATATTCGGAACTACTGTACCGGACTACCAGCAGTTGTGAATAATGTTATGTTTCATATTTACCCTTCTAATATGATTATACAGATGTCTATAATTATAATTTATAGTACCAGTTAGCTACATGTAATAATATAAATGTATGAAGGTTACCTTTTCGTACTTGTACCAACACTCGCTCTGTACCTGCAGAATAGAGAAAATTTAAAAAAATTAAATGTAATACCTCATGACAAGTAATTATTAAAAATATTAAATAAAGCTGTCAAATTTTAATGCCTTTACTTTTAGAGCTTGCACAAGGCACTATTTTTTTTTTTTTACCCTAGATAGACTCTAGTCTATAATATAAAAGCCAAGGAGGGATATTCATTTCATTTCATTTTTTTTTGTATGAGCATCTATTCTTTTGAAGAACAAATAGATTTTTATGCCAGTCACTCAAAACAAAATCACACAGAAATGGCATGGTCGAATGGCACTAATGCACTTCGTACTCCACCCCGTCAATAATCTTTAACCTAACCCTTAGCCTATACACCAGAAACTAAATGATACATTGTTGCCATATTCCACTTATCGGTATCATATTGAACAGGCATGAGGCACCAGAGCCGCTTACAATCCTGCTGGAGTAACAGCGCACTACTAGACCTCTAGCGGAATATATTTCCTTTAGCAATAGCCCCAAAATTTCAAAGAAAAAAAATATGGGTAGACCTAGATCTAGACTAAATCTAGATTATCTAGAACTACATCTACAACTTCAAAACATGATAAAATAAGTTTAGGGTTAAACCTAGGTTTTTAAGTCTTGTCTAGATCCATCTACTGATCTACAGTCTAGATCTAGTGTCTGTAGTGACACATTTTATTTTCAAACATTTAGAGTATAGACTAGTCGAGATCTAGGCTTAGGTTTAAGTTTAAGTTCAAGTTTCATGTCAATACATCGTCATCTCAGCTCAGGTGGTGACATGCATTGACAGTGACACGGAACGGGTGGGTGCGATGGATATAGCTGCTACTGATGTGATGATGGATTCGATGTATTTGAGCTGCTAGTGCTACGTACACTGCTACTAGCTCAGTAGCTGATGTGGATTCGATGTATTATTTGAAGTAAAGTTTTGATGAATTTATATTCTAATTAGAATATGCAAAATAACATATCTTTCCTATAACGTAAAAATATGCAGAATTGTTAGTTCGATAGGGTCCTAAACTGTTATTTACTAGATCTATGCCTACTAGTAGGACAGTAGAGTCTAGTAGTAGTACGAAGATACAATACTAGCCTAGAGTAGAGTAGCTACCGGGAGTACGGGAAGAACGAGTCGACTTACGTTTTGAGCAGCAGGCTGATTACTTTTTTGTCCGTCAATTGTTTCTCCTTCCCGATCGCTCGGATTTCCTCCGAATCGTCGTGGAACACAGCAATATTTTTCGGCTTATTCTTTTCCCGCCACTGACGATCCCTTGCTCTTTTCTTTCTTTTCTTCGCTGAGTCGCTCATATTGTACAAATGTGGAGTACGTATCTAGGCAATAATACACAGAAAAATGGCGCGCCAAATGTTCGTAATGTGCCGCAGAGGGCGGTATTGATAACCTAACGAGCGGTTATTTTCGAAGTAGATTCAGAAGCGCCGTCCACCGACGTCCGTTCGAAAACTCGTTGAAATCTTCATATTGCGTGAATTAATTTCGGATTTGGGGCATTGTAGTTGGATAATTCAAACATACAAACATAATTTTACGTGTTTTGCATTCTGATTCAACAGATTTGTGAAATCAACCTTCACAATGTTACCCAGTACCTTTAAAGGTCGGTCCCCAGCGACAAATCGTATCTGATTGATACACGTCTGTAAAAACCCAATACACACACACACACACACACACACATCTTGCACTTACTTATTTCACTAGCATTGAACTGCCTACTGTAGCCATCGGCAGCCCAGGCTCCTAGCTCCGAAAGCCACTGGGAGACATCAGCAGGTCTCCACCTTGAAAGGGGTTTGTACACCAACATCTCACTGTCCTGTCTGTTCCAATTCAACAGGATCTGGAAAAACTGCAAGATGGTCAAGAAGGATAAAAAAAGAGGTTATATTCAGTAATAGTTAGAAGAGGAATTAATGCCTTTGTTTTTAGAAGGAAATATAAAGCATTTTTATTATCTAAATATTAGATTCAATATTAGGCTCTTTTGTTTATTAGGTTAGTTACTTTGTTTCTTATCTTATTTTGTGTTCCTATTTTATGTGTTTTTATGTTGTATATTGTATATCTTGTTTTCTTAAAGGGTTGGCCTCTTACAAGGTTTGTTCCCTTTTTGGCCACTGCCTTCCTCACTTTTTATAATTCATCTTATGTATTGTCATACATTTGTCTGTTTATATATGTATTTTCATCTGTTGATCTATTGAGGAGAAATAAATGAAACTGAATAGAATATGGGTCATGAAAGGTGGCTTCAAAGTTATGAGTAAAGGCATTTGAAAACAGGCGCGTAGCCAGGGGGGGGGCGGTGGGGGCGGTCGCCCCCCCAAAAAAACGCCGGCCCAAAAAAAAAGAGAGAGAAAGAGAAGAAAAAAAAGTAAGAGGACGTAGGAAGAAAAAGGGAAAAGGAGTCGAAAATGGTACAACGAATCGTCTTCTTTCTCTAATAATTTAATGAAACGTGAAAGCTTCCGTGCTTCGCGCGGAAAGGGGGAAACTGAGTTCAAATTAAGGATTAAGAGTCGGGAAAGGTACAACGAATCGTCTTCTTTGTCTAATACACGTCAAAGCTTCCGCCGCTTCTCTTGGAAGAGGGAGGGGGGGGGGGGGAACTGAATTCAGACAAGGATGAGGGGTCGAGAAAGGTACAACGAATTGTCTTCTTTCTCTAATAATTTAATGAAACTTCAAAGCTTCGCGCGAGAGAGGGGGGGGGGGGGGGGGGGGAGGGAACAGAAATCAGACAAGGATCAAGTAGTCGAGAACGGTACTTTGAGTCGTCTTCTTTCTCTAATAATTTAATGAAACTTCAAAGTTTTGCGCGGGAGGGGAGGAAACTGAATTCAGATAAGGATTAAGAGTCGAGAACGGTACATCGAATCGTCTTCTTTCTCTAATAAATTAATGAAACGTCAAAGCTTTCGCGCTTCGCGCGGGAGGGGGACTGAATACAGATAAGGATTAAGAGTCGAGAAAGGTACAACGAATCATCTTCTTTGTCTAATTATACATCAAAGCTTTCGCGCTATGCGCAGGAGGGGCGGACTGAATTCAGACAAGGATTGCGAGTCGAGAAAGGTACAACGAATCGTCTTCTTTCAAAGCTCCCCCTCCCTGCACCCACCCCCCTAGGGAGCGCGCTGTGCGCGCTCTCTAAGTGATTCCCACGCTTTGCGTGCTCACTACCGCCCCCCCTAAAATAAAATCCTGGCTATGCGCTTTTTTGAAAATGACTGCACTTTTACTGTGCGTTGGCAATACTGGAACAGCATGGGAATCACTATGTGACAGACATAATTTAAGTGCCAGTGGAAATGTTGTGGTATAGTAATTTTTCACTTGACTCTCAATCCACAGGTTGAGACAGGGCTTGATACTAACAGGCGCCCGCCCAAATTCTATGTCTGGGCCCCTCAAATTTCAAAATTTGTACATAGCAGACCTGCCAACCTCTGGAGTTCAAAAACTGTATTCTTTAGTCCCAAAAGTTGTATTTTACTGACAAAAGTTGTATTCTTGAAAATAAACACGGATTGTTACGCGGATCAATGCCTCTTACAGTTTCTACCTACAGGAAGATTTTTTTTTATTGATCATTGGTTGAATATGCATGACTTTGTCATGACTGGTGTGTTCGATTGCCAAATTGCCAATGTGAGATGCTTGTAGGATACTTTACAGGACAGAATGGACATTTTGCCATTTTGAAAATGGCGGAAGCACACACAAAATATTAATAAAAAATTATTTAAAAAAAATTATTAAAAAAAAAAAAAAAAAAAAAAAAATCATTTTTTTTTTTTTTTGAAAATCGTATTTTATTAAGGAAAATCGTACTGTCGTATTTGCTTCTAAAAATCGTACTAAATACGACTAAATCGTACTGGTTGGCAGGTCTGACATAGGCTCATGCTTAAAGACTCTAAAAATTTAAATCTGGACCCCCTTCTAAAAATGTTAGTGGAGCCCTGGTTGAGGGCTTGAATCCTAGTTTGGCACTAGTGTCCTTTGGCAAGACATTAATACACATTTGAGACGAGAAGACGAAGTGAAATTTAGGACACAGTGCTTGTCAGCATGTCATGTAAATCATTTAAAACATATCACGTTAAAACAAGACAATAAACAACATTTCTACAGTGCATTTTTAATGCTGTATGGCCCAAAGCACGGATGTGGGTTAGACATGAGCACTACACAAGAAGACATAGTATTATCATTAATCATAAATACTATGTCGTATGACCTATTTAAACATAGAAGGAAGACCTTTTTAAAGCTATGGAGTGATACAGCAAGAATGAAAAAAAAGAAAAAAAGAAGGAAAACCATTTACCTGCTCCGCTGACATAAACTTCTTTCTAACCTTTTCCTAAGAGCGTTGAGAACATTTTCAAAGGTATACAGCACTATATGAGAACTGTTCTAATATTTCTTATTACACTTACAAACACAAGGCCCAGTGTTGTGAGGACTCCCCACACGAACCCCTTCCTGAGTCTGTCTTGCCTTCCTCCTGCCGTCTCTGATTCTCTCGTCTTCTCTTCCGCCTCTCCAAACTCCTCAAACTCCTGGAGAAGCTTGGTGTCTTCGAAGAGTTGGAGGGAGGCTTTACGCCTGCGAATGGCCTTGGGATGTAGCTTATCGATCGTGTTCCTGCATACAGGTGGAGAAGTAAAAATGGTCAATTTGAGGGAAAATCAGCACCAATTTGCTTTATTGTGTACCCCCACTGCAATGGAGGGTTTCAAACACAGGTTCTAGCGACAATGGCTCCACTAAGGCTTGAATCCAACCTCTACACCAAACCAAAAACCCTGTTGGAACCCTAACCCTATATCTTGGACAAATTAGAGCACATGTCACAACAACCAATGAAGATATAAACAATAATGAGATGGATAGCTTTAAAGTAATATACATGGGTTTGGCCTAAAAAAGGTTGTTGTATTGCCCTTTGCGACTGACCCAAAAATCTTGACATCTACAGTTTGCTTTTTAATTTTTTTTTTTTTTTACCCCGTTTTTTTGAGAAAAAAATATTAAAAAACATTAAAACTTGAGAAATATCAGCCAAAATAGGTAGAAAAAAAAGTTTTAAAAAAAGTTTTAAAAAAGTTTTGGCACCTAAAGGGCAATACTACATTTTTTTTAAAAGGCCTTATGGTCATATTTTTCAACAAATCTTTCCTGTCACTACCACTTGAATACTCAACCTACAGTGGCAAAAGCAGGGTAGGAGAGGAGCATTATTTGATTACCTGATGATGATGTTGATATGAGGGAATCCAGTCCAAGGTTGCCTGCACTCTGGACATGTAGTCTTCTGTGACGTCTTCCACCATCTAGCTAGGCACAGCCGACAAAAGCTGTGTCCACAGTTCAACGTTGTGGGTTGCACCATGAGCTCATAGCAGCATGCACAGGAGAAATTACTGTCCAGCGAGCTAACTTCCGAGTAAAGCGCGTCATCCGGACTCTCCGTTCCGGTTTCCTCATACAAGGAAGGTTTTAACGTCCTTTCCTCAAACTCTCTTGCAGGAAGATCGCTCGTGGAATGGGAGCGAGAGTGTCTGATCGGTTGGTCATACTGGCCATTGGCCTTCAGGTTTGATTGTTTGACATTTTGGTGAAATTGGCTGTGTGAATCTTCTTTTGAGGCAGCCATTGTGGCGTTTTACAAGTCCCGGTATAAGACTATCACTAACAGTACTGCAGAATTCTTGTTGCCACGATGATGTGGTAATGGCCATTTCTGAAAATCAATTTTATGTTCCGCATCTCATGCTGTGAAAAAATTGCAAGAAAAGAGAATAGGAAAATATGAAAATAAAAACATTAAATCAGATTGCAAAACATTTCAATTACATACAGGTGCATATGGCTAACAAAGAGATAAATCTCTACCAGAACAATGCATGAATAATTTTTGGTAAATTTTACATTCTGAAAAATGGACGTTTCATGGAAACGCTTTACAATTGTTTCTGAATAGTAAATAGTAAAAATAGGAGGCGGGCAGGGACAAGAAACTCGTAAGTTTTGTTAATTCGCCTTAATTAGAGTCTAAAATTTGTTGATATGAGGTACTGACTACTGACTCGTGCTTTCACAGCATTTGGGTTTCTCATCAACCGTTAACGAAGTTTGTGAACACGATGGAAAAATTTGAGTATTTCCAAGACAAGATACAATATGGGTGCCGTATGCACTGTTCCATCAAGAAGTTTTAAGGGATGGAGTCCTATCTACATGTAGCTCATTCCTATTGTACCATCTGCGATGCCGCCAGGAGAAATATGTCAGGCATGTGCTTAACTGGATCTTCCTTGCAGATACGTAAACGAAAGATTCCTGCCTAGCTGCAAACTAACGGGCCGCTTTTAAAGGGGAAATATGCTTTTGTAATGATAATTGCTTTTCGCTACCACTCAACTGATAATACGAGCACTACACTAGTGCTTACCTTTACAGGAGGCAAGCGAAAGGAAATGGAGCAACATTTCCTGAAATATTAATCAAAATTACTCGACTGCGCATGTATAAAGAACCGTACATGAACAAATTCACTTTTTATTTTCGTGAGCCGGAAGTAATCGGAAAAGCGTCCAGGAAGTTATAAACTGTAATTCCTATTATGCCATAATTACAATGTTTTTTTTACTTCTCTGGGCAGCCGTCCAACCACTTGAAATTATAATTTGAAGAAGTCTTGATGGATAAAAAGGGCGATTCCTCGTCCTAACCCTTTTCATCCATGTTGTATCGTCAATTCAACATGGCAAAGAGAAAGTACGCATGCGCAGTAGTGGCGCAGCAAATATGAATATTCATTGTTGAATATGCATGAGATTGAAAAGGGCTCTTTTTCTTTGAGTCATGTATATTCAGCAATTTCAAGCAAACTGCGCTCTTTGACTTTAGCATGAATATTCATACTTGCTGCACCGCTACCCCGCATGCTTACTTTCTCTTAGCCATGTTGAATCGACAATACAACATGGATGAAAAGGGTGAGCATTATGCATTAGACTTTAAGTTTAACTTAGTTTTAGTTTTTCAATTTGTACGCGTTTACAAGGATATCCTCGTTTATGCAGACGATCCACATTCTCGGACCAGCGAGTTCAATTATTTAGTAGGGCCGAGGCCGAGACTCTAGTTTAGATCAGGCCGAGTATACGGCATCTGCAAGAATCTTCAGTATTGAAGGAGGCAGATTATCTTGAAGAAGAAGAAGAAGAAGAAGACTAGACTAGGGAGGCCAATGCCCGGGCGTAAGGCTTCTACGCCTACGATTTGTGCGCTCGTCGTCCAAGTCAGAAAATTACCAGAAGAAAAAAAATGGGGAAAAAAAAGAAAACAAATATCTATGGAATAAAATGTATAACAAATACACAATTACACACTCCACAACATACCTATAATCATGGATCTGTAACGGTCTTTCACCATTTGTTGACGATCTTGCAGATTTTGACGTTTTTAGATCCAATAATTCTGTTAGCAGACGACCTTGGCGCGCACATATGAGAAACTAGAAGGGTCCTAGAGGGCGATGAGGTTAGCTCACTAAAATCCTTCTCAATGACTGAAGGTAGAGCCTAAAAATATGGAATCAATTTAATATCAAAGAACTTTTGATAGGGATGTCAGACGCTCGCGCTGCAATCCTGAAATCGAGCCATCAATGTGCGTACGAGCCAACAGTGATTGTAGTCGAAATAAAAACATGCAATCTTTAAAAGTTCATTAAAAATCAAAATTAGCAGGAAAGAACTAATTGGTTAAGAATTACCGTAGATTAAAGTTGTATTCCAATATTGGAAGCATTTTCTTCACAAGTAGAATCGTAGAATCAATCAAAATATGGCAGTAAAGATGAGCTCTAATTCGCCCATTGGCCCTTTGCAAGCGTTTGAAAGGCATTGTGGCACCCATGGCACTGCTTTTCTGTGACTCTCTGAAAAACTGCGCATGTTTACATCAAAATCTGGAGGTGATCCTGGGGTCACACAATGCCCAAATTTGTACATGCCATTCATGAAACTTAAGAAAATAATCCATGCGCATTGACTTTTTTGCCTACCCCATACTTTTAATATATTTGAGCAGTAAAAAAAAGTTCCAATTTATAGCGATCTTTTTCTTATAAAAATGAACTTTTTGCAAAAGTCAATGTTAGTATCTTTATAAGTGATATTCAAGCTATCTTTGTGCCAAAAATCTAAGGGAAATTCATTCAGGATCATCTACAGATAATCACAAACTTCCGATGTATACTACCCAAGACTGAACAACCGTAAGTCTTGACACTCGCCCTCAACCCCTGGTGATTCTGTGCTGAACACGTACGGACCGAACGAAATATTTGCAGCTAGAAACTACTTTCCATGGATAAATTGAGAATTTTGATCGACTACAAACGTTGAATATAAGTTTTTCATAATTAAAGACTCCATTATTAAAGCAATAACTCAGTATTTATTATAGAAAAGAAGTTGAAATGTTGAATGTGTGTACGAGTGAAATGCCGGGAGGAAGTATAAATGAAAGAAAAGCGTGATGTTATCATCAAGCCGCAATGGCCACGTGCGCGCACGTGGAAATTTCCATTGTAAGCGCCGGCATGTGGCTCTTCTTCTAAGTGCACAAACTCCCTCTTTAAAAAAGATAAAATGCAAGAAATTATTAAAACAATGTTTCAAGGGAAACTAAACACTGTTTCGAGGGAAATTACGTAGAAATGAGCAATTCTAGTGACTCAGCTGTAATTGTAAATATACAGGTGTTATTCTCCTGATACATTTGTAACATTACAAGAGGTTTTCTGGACATTTACCATATTTGTTTTCCTTTATCAAAAAGCAATTTTACATGTACTTGGAATTGATATATTTTTCCACCATGACTGCCAGAATTTTAATCCAAGTTTACATTGAAATATCATCTTATATTTGTATCGCTGATTATTTGAAAATCTTTACTTGAAAATCAGCGATCCTCCAGATCCTCAAATCGATCCTCAAATTTTATCAGGAAACATTTTTCCTGTGATATTTTTGTTTTTTTTAAATCTTTGTTTTTCTTTGTTTTTCTTTGTTTTTCTTTGTTTTTTGCCATGGCAACCTTATATTTTAATTTTAAAAATGTTGTGGAAATATGTCCCTGCCATTATCTTGGAATGCAAAGTGTTTTGAGTAGCAATTTGATCTGGAAAGTAAATACCGGTATATTAATTTTAAAATATTTTCTTATTTTCTTTGTTTTGTTTCCATGGCAACAATATATTTAATTTCAAGGTTTCTCTTAAAAATGTTGATAAAAAGAATATAATGAAGAAAAGTTCTGTTGAAATTTCAATGAGAAACAAGATATATTTTTTGAGATATGGCACATCAAACATTGCTTGCAATGTTGAGGTATGTACTCTTTACTATGTACTTAAATTACACTCGGTGCCATGCTTACATTGTAATTTCCTATGCAAAAACTTCAGGAAATACCCCTAAATAAAAACATTAAAAAATTAATATCTCGAGAATCGATTTATATTTTGACTCCATTTTTTTTCCATATTGAATGATAAATTGTGTTCTCCAAATACAGTGCAAAATTTTCATGATTTAATGGACTTCAATTTTTAGTCTAACATCCCTACTTTTGATAGAGATTAACATATCAGTTGTGCACAAATGTCACTTTTAACAACTAGAAAATATAACGAAAAACGATAATATCTTTTTAATTGCAGATTTTTACAAACTGCACATACGAAGGTAGATAGAGTACGATGTTTTTGTCAATCTTGCGTTGGTTTGAGACCCATAGCTAGAGCCATCTCAAATTGGGGAGCAAAACTGTGAACAGATACGTCATTGTTCCAGCCCAAAATCGAAGTCTTGCGACATCATAATATGAATATGTATGAGGTCCGGTCTCATCGCGCGCAAAACAAATTTGACGTAGTCTCACACATAGTACCTTTTTCTCAGCACCAGACACCAGTGTCGTGCAGTAATGTATGAGAAGTGTAAAAAAAGACATTTCAGTAAAAAAAAAAAGTCTACGTGAGCAGTCTATACTCCAATTGAGAAGTGTAATGAATGCCATGGTTTGAACGTGTGTGTTTTAGTGTATGATATCATCATATGGTTAGTGAGAGAGAGAGAGAGAGGGAGAGAAATATCTCCGTCAGTACACGTCTATCAATGCGTGCAGTCCTATTGACTATGTTTGATTCCGTATTGTGTTTGTTGCAAAGTTCTGTGCAAGTTGGATTTATCGATCGTGGATTTATCGATCGTTGATAGTGTCAAATTGATCTTTACTCATGAGGAAATAATTGGAATACAAACTAAGGTAGGCCTATTTATTTATTTCAATAATTTTCTTAATTTACAATGAGTGGCTTTCGAGCTTTCTCTCATTATGTTTTAAGTTTTGACCCACCATGCCATGGCATGGCTAGCATGGCTCGATTGCGGCTTGCATGCAATTACCGTACCTGGACGGCCTGTAGTACTGTGTCGGTGTGTGCGACTAATTCAAGGCTAGCCGGTGATGATGAATGTACTTTCGTGCGAAGTTTTGAACTTGTTGTCCGGGCAATGACCATGATGACACGCCCATTCCCTCGGGCCTGTCTAATTCTCGACGTAATATTTGGGACCATGAAATTGATTGTTTCAAGGCTCTTACGGACGGCCAGCCGTAGAAGGAAGGGAGTTCTTAAAAGCTGGATATCTCCTATTTGATGGAACTTCTGGAGTCGGCAGATGGGTGAATTTTCTTAGTGAAGGTAAATGCTTTCTTTTAATCTTAGTTTTATTATAAACAAATTAGTAATTAAAAAGTTAGATTTGGGCATTGGCCTCCCTAACTAGACTCTAACTTTTTTTAGAGTCTAGATCTAGATCTAGCTAGAACTAGAAGTAGAATCTATTCATTTAATATTTTAATGTTCAACCTTTCCTCTTTCTTTTTGGTCTTTTTAAAAAAGTTGATGAAAGGAAAATATTCTTCTTTTAAGAGTATAAATAGGAGGAGAAAGAAGTACACGTAGTAGGCCTGCTCGTCATGCTGGTGGTAGTCGTAGTCGTAGAGCGTAGCGTAGCTAGAACTTAGTACAATTACAAACACAGTGACGATCACACAAGTCCCACTCATTCAAATTCGAGTTTGATAATGTTAGAATCTACATTTAGTGCGGTCAAACACTAATGTAAGTATCACATTTTTAACGCCACCATTCATTGCAACAATAAAAACATTTTCCTCTCTCACTTCATTATCATGTTAATTATAATTTAATAAAACAATGTTTGACTTAAGTATTCAAGCAACAGCATTTTCAATAGCAATTTGTTTTATTTACCTCCATTCACTAAGCAGAAATGACGCATCTACAGAAAATGAAAAGAAATAAATAACGGAACGAAGATCACGGCCACAGTAACTTCATCAGTTAAGAACTAAAATCGCCCCAAATCATAGACAACTCGGTCAATACTGCTCACTGAAATCTAGCATGATCTCTCGAGAGATGTAATGGATCGAGTCGATCTTTCAGTAACTGAATTTTCTGGCGCTGTTTATTTTGTGAAATCATTTTAAGTTGCAGAACATAAAAACGAATATTAAATTGCCAATCATTGCGACGCAGAACCCCCAACAGCGCACGTATTTGCAGAGTGGAGTCTGGAGAGGGCCGAGGGGGCATGCAGTTTTAACCCCCCCCCTGAAAAAATGTCCAAAATTATTATTAGATTGTTAATTGTTAAAACCTCATAAAATATGGATATCGTATGATCTTTGCAATCAATATAGATGATAATAAATGATAGGACATAAACAAGAAACGGAGTTCACACAATTTCTCCGAGATAGACCCGACTAGATCAAGTGCAATACTTAATGGATTCGAACATAAACTGTAAAGCAGGAGAAAATGATGAAGACATTTTTGAACGCTCGCATATAACTTTTTATTTATTGAATATGCTTATAGGCCTATGATATAACGGGTTCTAGGACAATTACCCCGAATTAATCCCTGGAACCCCCCCCCCCCCCCCCCCTCAGGACAACAAACCCCCGAGGACAATCGACCCCCAGAAAATTACCCCCTTCGGCAGTTACCTCCAGTGGACAATTGCCCCCCCCCCCCGGAAAATTACCCCCTAGCCTATTAAGTAAACTAGCCTACTCTTGGAGGACAATAACCCTCCAGAAATTACCCTCTAGGACAATTCACCCCGTGTGGGTGAGTGAGTGCGTGTATTTGTGTGTGTGTGTGGGGGGGGGGGGGGGTTGGAGTCGCACATGATATCTTAGGCCGTCTTCAATTCCATACTTAAGTACAAAAAATTAAGCTTTTTTACTTAGCATTTGGCTTAAATAAATTACTTAGAATAGCCAAAATTGAGATTCAATTCATTGGCTAAATGTTTTACTAACTAAAGTATGATTTTGTATTATTTTACTCAAGCAAGGTTAGTATTAAAATTTCTCTTTTTGGCATAGTAATTTGCCTTAACTTGAGAATATAAATGAGGATACTTATAGGCTAAATCCTCAAAAGCAACACAGGTAGGCTACTCGTAGGGAGCAAGTTGTGTTGACATGGCAGCCTTCAATCGCATTCACGAACACTATCAGCAATCAGTTCGTCACTTGCTCCTAGTTTGGGCCGCAGAGCATGCAAAGTTGATTCCTGTACTTGTCGATTGTAATACTCCCCTCTCCCGGTCTGAAAAATTCGGCTTCCTTTTTGTTGCTGAATCCATATTGATCGAGATATAATGACAGTGGCGGATTTAGGGGGCACAGGGGGCACAGGGGGCACGTGCCCCCCCCCGGCCAAAAGAAAAATAGTGCTAATTACCCCCCCCCCCCCCACTGAGCGAATTTTCGGCTGGCGCGATTTTCAAATTTGCGGGAGCAAAAAATAAAATTGGCCCCCCCCCCCCCCTCTAAGAAATCCTGGATCCGCGCTTGATTGATGTCGCTCTAGACGTGAGTCGTGGAGTCAGATAATTCATTTTCCCATAGTTTTAATCGTCGCACAAAATCACATTATCGCGAAGATATTAATCAAGGCAATCAATAGCCGCTCTGAAACTGTTAACATAATTTTATGACGTCATGATACGTCAAAAATATTTTAATAAGATTTTGTCTTCGTAAGTAGTCTAAAATGCGATTCGAATACGAGATAAGTAAAGTTCTTAGCATAGTAATTTACTTACTAAATTTCTTACTTATTCTAAATATTGAATTGAATACCGGCCTTTTTGTTTTGGCAACTGTCTTAGGGGATATTTATCGACGGGGGTGATTGTACTTGGGCGGGGGGGGGGGGGGGTAATTTATCGAGGGGGGGGGGGTAACTGTCCTGAAATGGCCTTTAACACAATTTAATGAGCGGTGCAAGCGGGGAGCAGTACTTTCTGAAAATACCTGTTAAGGCGAATTAAAAATGGACGAAATGAGTTGCGGGACGGCTCATTTCCATCGATCCTGGGAAGATGTGCGCCCCCCCCCCCTTCCCTTCAGGTTATGATTTCTCTTATTAGCCTTCGGGTGCGAATTACGCAGCATTTTTTTTTTTTTTTTGGGGGGGGGGGGGGGGAGGTGGGGAGTGAGGGGTCCTGCAATAACTTTCCATTGCTTCCAACTTGGGGGATATGTTTTTATTAATTCTAACTTGACAGAAGTACTGATTAGATATTTAGTAGTACAGAAAAATCAAAGAATTTGGAGTGCGGATTGCAATTGATAAGGATCTTCTGTACTCTGTGATGTTTCAGGAAATTTGGGCATCCAGCCGCTTGTCATAATCTTGCCCATATTTTGAGTTTCCTGAATTTAAAAAAAAATCAAGAACTTCCTGGGGCTTCCGCCCTAAGACTCCAGGCAAACACTTACATGTATGCACATTGCAAAATTGCGTGCCCCCCCCGCCCCTTTCCCGGAAAAGACACCTTCTTATAATATCTTCCCCCTTTTTTCTTTTCCCTTTTCATTATTCTCCTTTCCCCATTTTCTCTCCCCTCTCTTCCTGCCCCTCCTTATTCTCCTCCCTCTTTTCTTCTTCTTTCTCTCTTCCCTTTTCTTTCTTTTCCCCTCCTTTTCTCCCCTTCCCCCCTTTTTTTTTACCGGGGGGGGGGGGGGGCACGCGCCCCCTGTGCCCCCTGAATCCGCCACTGGTATAGTTGTACAGATGTACATTTTCCTACATGCTTGGCCCGCCATATTTACCCCGACTAGCTCTTAACACGACCTTTACCCTAGGTGTATGTTGCCTCCGTCTGAACAAGACTATTGATAGAAATCCGCTCAATACATAAAAGACGCACCACGAGATTTAAGTGTATTGTCATAATAAAGAATATTCAACTCTAAATTTAAGATTGTCAAAATAATGCTTACTAATGGCGGATCCTGTATTCTATGGCAGGGGGTGAGAACAATTCTAAAATTCTTTGATAAACATCAACAAAAACAGACAATTTTTTTTTAAATAGTAATTTTGTTTTATTCCTCCAAATGTAATAGAAACAAGAATATACAATTGAATAAAATAAACAATTTTTTCAATATTAATTGCTTATACATAAGCATAATTAAACAAAAAGGAATTTGCAGTATATTTAACTGACCAACGAAGTGAAATTAAAGTAAATAAACATAGTTTATAAATCAATTGTACATGTTATTCATGTTAAAATAAAATTCAACAAATCTGGAGGTTATTTTATTGGTACAATGAACATAGTCCTGCTCCTCCCTGCCCCCCCCCCAAATTTAATTGTTATGCAGCATCGAGTAGAACTCAAGTAGGACAGGAAATTAAAACTACATAATCTGTATCATCGACGGGTTCTAGAGTACTTTCCCTAAACCTCTTTTTATTCAAATGGATCCCCAAAACACATGAACCGTCTTTTCCTTTTGTTTGTCCGTCAACTAATTTAAGAGTTGTATAAATTATGATTGCATTTCCCCGGTGAATACTTTACTTTTCGCCTTTATGGTACATCCACTGTCGGATCCTTTTTTGGGAGATGCCCCCCCCCCCCCTGGCGATCAAGGGGAGGGGGTGCGATTTTTCAAATTTTCGAGGGTCAAACAAAAATTATTGCTCACTGCCAATACCAATTTACGTAGAATCTAAAAAAAGTCGAAAGACCAACAGTTCAGTCATTAATGGAAGATCATATCAACGATCGATGCAACCCTGCCTAATTCAGCTGCCATAGCAAATCTGTGACTGGAAAGTTCGGTACAAAGTCAGAAATCGTTTCTGGATGAGCAGTCCTGAAGTCAAGCAATTCTTCAAGACACTGAAGGGTTACTGGATCGTATGAATAATAAAACTTATTAGCAAACAAATGGGTCATCTTCGCCAGGTAGTTCAGATATCCCACCCCAAAGACGCAGAGCGCGCGGACGTATTTCCCTTTACATGGTGGGTGCTTGGGCACATCTCCCCACTTCATGAAGCGTACATTTGTATCCCATGTTGCGTTGGAATAACCTCCTGGGACACCAGGACTACGGTTGAGAGTAACCCAGTAGTGTTCATCGGGGCTAAACGTGTCCTCTGACCAATGCAGAAGGTCTACGGCCACCTGATTGTTTATGACGTAATCAACGAATGCGCGACTCGCTGCGTAGTACGCGTTGCCGAAGTAGATTGTAAGATTGTTCGGAGGCGGTGTCTTCAGCTTTCGCGTGCCCGTCATTTTGCCGTTGATAGCTATGAAGTGGGTTCTAGTCCTGCCTTTGATGTATGAGGGTGGGAGAATTCCGTTGATATCGTTTTTGCCTTTGTATGCTTTTAACTGCCGCACCATCTCCAGGTTTGTCTTTAAAGGGAAGTCTTGGGAACACATGTTGATGACATATCGCCACTGAACAGAATGCTGCAGAAGATCCGACATACAGTTGACATCTGCTTGCAGGCGAGTGAAGCCGGCGTACTGGACATCTTCAAGTTTGGAGACGATAAAAACATTGTCGAAGCAAGAAGCTAAACCTCTAATAGCCTCCTGAAACACCGGCGGTGACTTCACATCAGGGTGAATACAGTACACGTTTTGAGGGTGATAAATGGCACGCAACAATCGCTCAACTTGCGCCACCTCCTTGTGCGTCACGATGACGAAAGCGATCGGATACTCTTCTTCTTCAACGGATCGCGGTTTATTCGGATAAAGTCGCTCTCTTTCAAATACTTCGCAATCCTTTGTCCAACCAAGAACGGTTTCATCTGACGGCACCGCTATCGGCTCTTTGATTTACCCATCAGACGATTCGCTTCATCGATGGCTTGACGGCTATCGGCAAATATCGAGGAGCAATTCGCCTGGTAATATTTATGGTACATGGGAGCAACGAATGACGAGTTCCATGTCCCATCGAATCGCACTTTCGGCAACATCGCTGTCACGTTTACATCGCTACTTCTTTTATCGACCTTAGTTCTCGCATCCGATGTGATGATAGGCCTGGTTTCTTCTGTGGCCTTTAGTTTTAAACCATGAGCTCTTTTCTCTACACTCTTCTGTTCAGAGAGATGGCGAGGATCATGCCCTGAATCACAAGACATAAAGATCAGGAATTGACACACCCCAAATGCAATAGTAAGGAGTACAAGTTTTGAGTGAAATGATGAATTAGCCATCTGGAACTGTAATTATCTATTGATAATTATAATAATACAAATCAGATCGTTTTCTTTTGTTCGAGAGGGTTTTGCGTTCGCTAACTCTAAAGAAAGAAGCCCTTCCAATAACTTCAAACATAAGTGTTGCCTCGGTTTGCCAGACAGATGGTCCAAAGTAAAACCAGAGCGAAATCATGGAAAGTGACTGCTGCCGACTCGTCATACTTATGCGTCAGTCACTCCTACCGCGTTGATATGACAACATTCCAAATTATTGTTCCTGTATACACATTTTTGGCGATGGTGAAATCATTCCTGCACGTGGTCGTCTTCTCAAGTCTTTTCCATCAGCAAATCAGTTTAGCTGTGGATTCCATTTGTCGACATACTATCTTTAACAACATGAATCATTCCTTTCAACCGACAACCGTAATATCTCGGTGGAGGGACACTAATCATCTATAACAAGAGATCGGGAAAACGTGCTTCAATTACCGCCGGCACTGGTTGCTATGGTTATCGCTGGCAAATTATGTGCTGGTGGTGGTATGTCCATAGCAAACTAACGTCTCATTAATGGTCGCAAATAGCGTTTGCTCATTCACGATATGAATGTCTTTTCCATGAGTGAAGGTCTCGTCATTTTGTTTCAATGGCACAGATAGAAATTGGATGGTTATAGATGAAAAGCTCTCGCCAAAATCGTTGAAGAATGTCGTGCGCATAGACTCGTCAGGAGTGGTAGGCTTTTCTGTGTTAGAAAAGAAATGTCAAACAAAAGAGGATCGTGACGTTGATGTCAAACGAAACAAATTACTGTAATTACTCTACAGATGGTTCCCACAAGCAGCCATATTGGAGGACAAACAATAAAAGCCATGGTCTAGTGCACGAGTTTGCTATGGTTTTGTCCTCCAATATGGCTATATACATATAATTCGATATGGCATACTTTGTTAAAGAGCACCTCCACTCCAAAAATAACTTACTTTCAATAGAAGCAGAAAATCAGACAAACCAATCAAAAAAGTTTGAGCAAAATTGGATAATCAATAAAAAAAGTTATGAATTTTTAATGACATGACAAACTTTGAAAATCGCACAAGACAAATTGGTAACACCCTCATGGGTTTGTGACGTCATTGCCTCACTATCCACTAATAATTTTCTTTATATTGCTAATATAAATTTCCCATTTCCCCCCTAAGAATTTTATTTTCTCACACCAGCTTCCAAGTTATATTAATAGTAATATGTAGCCTAGTAATGTTTGTGTGTGGATGCACTAATGTAGAGTACTTTATTTCAGTTAAATCGTGAAAAAATTGAATTTTGATTAACTATTTATATAAAAATCAATGATTATGAATATACAATATTTGAAAAATAGTATCAATTCCTCAAATTTCATAACAGATTTTGTGAAATGTCTTGCACGCAATATGATACAAATCATAAAACCTGGACACGGCATGGGGAATTCAAGTTTGGGTATAAAAAAAGAAATGATGGGATAATAAAAATGTATAAAGCAATTGATGAATAGTGAGGTAATGACGTCACAAACTGATAACCAAATTGGCAAATTGTGTAGCGATTTCTGTTGTTCCATAGTTTTTCATACTTTTGCAGAAATTCATAACTTTCTTTTAGTTATCCGATTTTACTCAATTTTTGTTTGCTCTGTTTATCTTGTTTTTCTGCATCTATTAAAAGCAAATTATTTTGAAGTGGACTTAGCCTTTAAGTCATGTCAAGATTTAACAATATGAGCGATTTCGTTTATTGTGTCCTGTTCGACAAATTCTTTCCCCCCCCCCCCCCCCTCCGCCCGTCCCAATATTTTAATCAAAAATTATGAATTTCGTGATATAATGGTCCTTTGTTGTATCACTCATCAAGTAATGTATCGAAAGAATTCATTATTCATTTTTTATGATATATAAATTACATGGATAAAAGTTGTGCAGAACACATTGCATGGAATCTCCCTATTGTACAGTAGGCCTACATTGAATCAAACAACGACGTGATATCAATTAAGATATCAATTTATGTTTATCATATTGCCAAGGTGATCTTTGATCCGGTGTGACCGCGCCGTTTGTCCTACCAGTTTCGTTTGTCCGTCGGACATAATATGCGGGTTTTCTGCTCGCACGGATCGTCCGTGACTCGCACGGATCGTCCGAGGGACGATCCGTGCGGTTTGCTATCCGCACATTTGTCCCCCATTGTTTTACGTGTATATTTGATAAAGGAAGCAACTCGGCAAATCAATGTATTTAGACTCATTGTAAATCATGTGGTTGACATTTTTTCTAGAAATTACATAATAATAACTCTACAATTTTTTTAAAGCAAGTGGGCCAGTCCTTTTGAAAGTAGAAGTGAATATTTTCTTTAAAACCTTTATTTTATGAAGGCATACTCGTAATATCGGCCCCACAACTGTTGTAATCGATTATACTTTTGTACGTGGCTTCGTACATCAACCAACTCACTACTAGTATATACTCGTGATACAGGCCCCGCCCCAAGTATTTGGGGGGCGTTTCGAGGTTTAATGAAGGAGTTAAATGGGAAATAAAAGTGATTAAAAATGGGGTTAAAGAGAGTGGGGGAGGCTAGAGTATTTAAGATAAGGTAGAGCGTAGCACAAATTGGCAGATGCTCAGGGGGTAGGGGCATTTAATTACGGTAAGATGAGCATATTAATTAATACCTTATTCATGACACTGGCAGGTCACTAATTGGCGTATGGCTCAAGGGGCGGAGTCCCCGGAAGCGCAGGGGTTTTAGGCATTACAATTAAGGTCAGATTAGCATCCAGGGGCCAGCCTTATGTCCCAAGGTGGGGTCCAGGGGGCAGAGCCCCCGGAAGCTCAAGGTATGGGCATTTAATTACGGTCACATGAGCATACTTTCTTTTCTATTTCTTTCTATTTAATTCGCTTTAATATACTTTTTCAAAGTGTGTGTGGGGGGGGGGGGGGGGGCTTGAGCCCCCAAGCCCGCCGTAGTAGGCCTCTAAATAGTAAATAAGCACATTTCTTGCCTGACTGTTAGTTTTGATATTTGTCATTCTCCCACAAACGCATACAAGTATAATTTACTAAAAAGTGTGGAAAAATCCCGAAAATTAGCTGGTTTCAGCAGCATCTGTAAATCACTGGTATCAATTAGAACCAAAAAAAAAAATCACTTTTAAAGTTTATTTTTGTGGGGGGGGGGGGGTAGCAACTGGCTGATTACTTACACCTATGGTGTCGAGGGGCTCTTTCTTTGATTTTGTTCGGTAATAAATAAGGTTAGTTTATGTGGGTGTCACTCAGGCCCGGACATACGGGGGGCGACGGACCCCCCCCCCCTCTTTGAAAAAAAAAAAGAAAGGAAAGGAAAGAAAAAGAAAGGAAATGAAAAAAAAAAAGAAGGGCTAAAAACACGAGTTAGAAGTGGACCAATCAAGGCGCTCACTTATCCGTATCAGGGATAAAATACACGGGGCTCGGGGAATCAGCCCCCGAAATTGCCAAAAAGAGCCCCGAAAGTCATAAAAGTAGCCCCCGAAGTATTTTTCCCTGATCCGTATATAGGACAAGGCCCTGGGGCAGCTAGCCATACTCCGATATTTGGGTCGTTTTCCGATCAGAACTAGCCCTAACTATCATTCCAGGATTTTGTTTCAGAACCTGAGACAAAGTCACCCAATCCCTTTAAGTTTCAAAAAGTAGACTTCATTGACCTGTACATAGGCTTAGGAACCGGGGGGTGCTTGGGGCACAGCCACCCCCCCCAAAAAAAATATATATATATATATATATATATATATATATATATTGGGGAGGCTCAGATATCATTGAGCCCCCCCCCCCCCCCAATATTTCGGCCGGGCTCGGTTATCATGAGCCCCCCTCCTCCCCAATATTTTGTTCGTGCTGAAGAGTTGAGGGAAGTGTATGCCGGAGATATTGACTTTGTAGCATTAACTCGGCAGCTGACAAACCTCCAAGACGTGTATGACGATGAAAGGAAACCTATCAAATACATTAAAACAATCTGTGAGATTTCCAACAACAGTCCAATCTATAAGAGATCATTCTCAGAGGTACACATTCTTCTTCTCATTTACCTTACCATCCCGGTCAGGCGCGCCGGAAGCAGTTTGGGATTGGGGGGGGGGGGGGGCAACATTCCAGGGGGCTCACCTTCCAGGGGCAGTGACGTAACGAGCAAAAACGTTTGGAAGGGGAGGGGGCAGAAGAAAAATCTGCATCACCACCACCACCAATTGGCGTTTTGTGAGTTAAAGACCGTCACCACTACTGGGCCAGAAGAGATTAGACCACACAGAGAGCCATCGAGGTCACTGTGACAGGTGGCTATCTCATTAACTCGGCTCTCATTTAACATAAGAACAAGAGGATCACGGGGGACCAACAGGCACCGATTGGGAAGTTTTCTGTATAGAGGGAGCAAGTAGCTACAAGTATGGCAGTGTGCCTTTAAAACCTAATTATTCTCAAGTTGAATTAATAGAGTTCGTGTATCTTTAGGAGCTTACATGGGTAAAAAGTGGGGAACTATGGGTTTGATTAATGAGGAATTTTGAGCTGTTCCCCCAGGCGAGTATTCCGTAGTTAAAATAAGGTAAGATTAGTGTAGAGTTCAAGGTAAACAAGACATGGATAGGAAATGTGATTTTAAGTTAGCCGATGGCACCTGTATTTCTCGATATAAGCTAGTATGCAATTGCATAAATGAAAAGGTGGGTACATGGTACGGATGGATAGGTCTGCCTAGTTGTGCAATTACAGCGCAATTGTTCAACCGAGGGGTCTAAAAATAATATGAGAACATGTGGCAAATAAAGGTAAATCTTGGCGGGCAAAAATACTGAATTTAAACATTTTTCATTACACATCTAGCATTACATGAAATGATATATTCTTTTGGTATCGTACCCCAACCCCGAACCCTTCCCCCGGCCCCCTCCCTCCCCCACCGAGAAGAAAGTTTTAAAATATATATGTGTCCATTTTCGCTAAAAGTGACCATTATGACAGCAACACAAATTGCGATGGCCCTTAGACGGTATTCGTAGACTAGACACATAATAATATAAAACGAAATCCTAAATTATGATGATGATGTGAATATAATGCTCCGTGATAAAAACAATAAATAACATATAAATAAATATAAAAACATAAATGAAAACTTGGGTGAATTCTAAATGAAAACAAACCTACACCATTAAACTTCAAGCTCACTCACACATGATATAGTGTGACACTGTCAGGGCTACTTATTATTTCAAGTCCATATACAAACGGCAACAGCTTCATTATTAAATGTAAGTTCTTCTCACGTAAATCATTGGTCTGGAAACAATTATTTGCCCATTGTTGTATATTGTATTACGTTTTCACTAACGATGAATTTACATTGTAATGCAATTTTCAGGTTTCCCGGGTTTATTTAGGACAATAGAAGATTGATATTGTTTAGTTGTTCGATAACATCACTCAGTTTGATTTGATTGGAGATATATCTCTTTCATGAAACTGTGTAAAGGCTATATAGTCTCAAACATACATACACCATTAAACTTCAAGCTCACTCACACATGATATATTGCGACACTTTCAGGGCTACTTATTATTGTAAGTCCAAACGGCAACAGCTTCATTATTAAATATAAGTTCTTCTTACTGAAATCATTGGTGTGGAAACAATTATTTGCCCATTGTTGTATACCATACAACATTTTCCTTAACGATGAATATACATTTTCACGAAAACCATACTTGTCATTTGTTACATTTGTTATATGATACTAAAGAAAATCGTTAGCTTATCGATAGGATAATGTGAAGTACTTGTCAAATTAAAAAACATCATTACGTGCTATTATTAATCGGACTAGACATTTAAAATGTATGAAAGACGTATACACTTTTGCCAACAAGCAAGTTTTTTAACAAAGAATCCAGAAATTGAACAACATTGCATAGTTTAGTCAGGACAGAGTACAAGATGCTTTCAAGCAGGCGCGCCGGAAGCAGTTTGGGATTGGGGGGGGGGGGGGCAAATATTCCAGGGGGCTCACCTTCCAGGGGCAGTGACGTAACGAGCAAAAACGTTTGGAGGGGGGGGGGGCAGAAGAAAAATCTGCATCACCACCACCACCAATTGGCGGAGAAACCAGGGAGCAGAGCCCCCGGAAGCTCTGGCCTTTTGGGCATTTAATTACGGTCAGATGAGCATCCAGGGCACCGCCTTATGGCCCTTGTTGGGGTCCAGGGGTAGAGCCCCCGGAAGCTTGTTTTTTTTTAGGTATTTAATAACGGTCAGATGAGCATATAGGGGACCGCCTAGAGGGCCCTTGGTGGGGTCCGGGGGCGGAGCCCCCGGAAGCTCGGGAGTTTTAGGCATTTAATTACGGTCAGATGAGCATATTTTGATACCTCATTATTTTGTGACATAGACAGGTCACTTATTTTTTCTCTCTCTCTTTCTTTCTTTTTCTCTTTAACAATTTTTTTCAAAAAGTGAGGGGGGATCGAGCCCCCGAGCCCGGCCGTTCTGCAGACCCTGGCATACAGGCTTATAAATAAGCATATCTTCGCCCAACTGTAAATTTGGGAATTTCTAATTTCCAACAAACGCTATAAAGGTATGACTTACAAAAAAATTGAGAAAAAATACGGGAAAATCATGTCATTTCAGCAACATTTGTAAATCACTGGTATCGGATAAAAATTATCCCCCCCCCCCCCCATCAGTACGCCAGCGTTCAGGGGCTCATGACCTTCTCACCCCTATAACAAAACACAGACACGCTTTCCCATTCTCTCACAATATGTCCACGATATGCGCGCGCTATTATAAAAACCTCCATTGATAAATATAGGTAGCATGCGCAATGTTTAGGAAATTTAATTCCTGTTAACTTTCCTTTTCTTTGAATAGAATTTTATAAGTCATTTAATTCAGGTTTTCATTATTGTTATGTTCTTTGGGGTTAAAAATACAAACCATCTTTACTCCTTTATTCTTTTTTTTTTTTGAGGGGGGGGGGGGGCGTTTGGGGGGGGGGGCAAAAAATCCGTTTTGCCCCCCCCCCCCCACTTCCGGCGCCTATGATCCCGGTTACAACGGCAACTTGCGAGAGAACATTCTTTGTCTTGAAAGGGATCAAAACTTATCTGATAAGTACAATGACCCAAAGAAAGCTCAACCAAAGCTTAATATTACTCATATATAAATCTCGTACAGATAAACTGGACTTGAAAAATATTGCCCAAAACTTTGTTTCCAGGAACACAAGAAGACAAAACATCTTTGGCACATTTGTTTGAGGCTGCATGTGCACCTCAAAAGAAGAAAAGTCTGAAATTTTTCGCCGCGGTGACATAGACGAGGAACAAAGATTTTATTTCCAGGTGCAAATTAAAGACAAAGGAGGATCTCAGAATTATATTTTTTGGGTGGTGCCACATTTCAATTTTTAAATATGTCCGTTTATAGGCATTACAATAAAAGTTTTGTTTTTTTTCACGTTCCTGGGTATTATTTTTTCCAAAGGTGTTAAATGTGTGTTATTTTAACACCTAGTACTTTGTCTTACTTATTAAAAAAATAAACTGAATATCTTACAATTCAACGATTTCTTCAACTAGGCCTACTTTTATTAATTTCTTCAACTGCTTAAAATTAAGGCTACAAATGAATTGTTACTGTAGAGCTGTAGTGTGAACAGGCTACTTAGTAATTCACATTTATAGATTGGTGCACATCATTATGCTTGATCATCCTCTCCTATCTGTTTGTTGTCATTCCTCTGTTAGTCATCCTTTATTTGCTACCTATGATATCTGAATATTTATTATTTCCTTTTATTATATAAATGAACATGTAAATACCTATATATGCAAAATAGAGGTTTAAAGTTGTAAAGCCCAGGGCAGGTCAACACACGCAATCATGAAATAAGGGTGTCTTAAGTGTCTCTGTAAGTTTAGAACCACGCCCTGTGCCTACCCGCTCAGGCCACCCTACATTAAGGGGCGTCGCTAAAGGGGGGGGGGGGGGGGGTGTGAGGTTGAAGCCGGTGGGATTTTTTTTAATGTCGGTCGGCCAGCAATTTTGTCCCCTTCGAACTGTGACTTTTTATCGGACAAAGAAACATTTTAGAAAATTCAGACAATGATTTAGAGTCGGTACAATGAATCGTCTTCTTTTTCTAATAATTTAATGAAACGTCCAAGCTCCCGCGCTTCGCGCGAGAGTGGAAAACTGAATTCAGACAATTAGGGTTAAGAGTAGAGAACGGTATACATCAAATCGTCTTCTTTCTATAATAATTTAATGAAACGTCTAAGCTACCGCGCTTCGCGCGGGAGGCCTTTCACCCACCCCCTAGCCCACCAAGGAAGCGCTTTGCGTGCTCTTTAAGTGATTCGCTTGCTCAATACCGCCCCTCCCTTAAATAAGATCCTACCTACGCGCCTGCATTAAAATATATAGCTATGATGCTTACTAAGTTGACGAAATAATTTGTATATTTATGTCGTCGACGAAAATGACCATTTGCGCATAACAATTTAGCCTTTGGCCTCGGGTTTATAGGGTTACATTTGTAGATATTGGGACATTTAATTTTGTCGGTAATTGGTGGCTTGTTTTGTCGGTAATCGTTGGCCTCTATACCCCCCCCCCCCCCCCCACTGAAAAAGGTCTAGCAACGCCCCTGACGACACATCAGGCCTATACTTGCGTTTTGTGAGAGGCTCATGTATCCGGGCCAGCTATTTATAGTTCAGTAATTTTTGAAGAAAAACAAAACGAGTACTCGCTCTCCAATCGTATTGGTTATTTGGGAATTTCGAATGGAGGGGAGGGGGGTTTGGGGGTTAACCCCCCCCCCCCTTTGGTAGTTTTTGTGTGTAAACCCCCCTCAAACCCCCTTTTCGGATATTTTTTTTTTATTAAAAAAAAAAAAAAAAAATATTCCCATGGCCGACCTAAGAAAGGTGACCTAACCCCCCCCCCCCCAAAGGAACAAAATGTCAAATTTCCAAATTTCGAGACCAAAAAAAAAAAATGTCCTCTTACCCCCCCCCCCCCCCCCACCCGCTTATTGATCATTTTTCCGCTTCTTTTTCCGCGATCCACATCTTGTTTGCAGGAAAATTGCAACTGATATCCCTTCTTTTCTTTTCTTCTTTTGTTTCTTTCCCTTTCCTTCCTTCTCTCTTGTTTTGCGGGGGGGGGGGGGGCAACAGCATGGGCGGCAAGGCCCTGTCGGACCCCTTTTTCTTTTCTTCTTCCTTTCCTCTTCTCTCTTCTTTCCCTTTCCCTTCTTTTCCTTCCCTCTCTCTCTCTCTCTTTTTGTTTGCTGAGGGGCCAGGGGAGGGCAGGCGAAGGCCTTTCGCCCCCGATCCACACCGCGTTGGTGAGAAAAATCACAATTGATCTCCGTACCTTTCTTTTCTTTCCCTTCCCCTTCTCTTCTTTTCTCTCTCTTTTAAGTTTGCTGTAGACGGGGGGGGGGGGGGGAGACAAGAGCCATTTGCCCCCCCCCCCGATCCCCAACTTTTTGGCGGGAAAACTGCAACTGATATCCCCCTTCTTTTCTTTTCTTCCCTTTATCTCGTCTTTCCCCTTTTTTATTTCCCTTCTCTTCCTTCTCTCTTTCTTTTTGCTGGGGGGGGGGGGGGGGGGCAACAGCCTGGGAGGCAAAGCCCTTTCGCCCCCCCCCAGATCTTCTTCTTTCCCCTTTTTCTTCTTCTTCTTCCTTTCCCTTTGTCTCTTCTTTCCCTTTCCCTTATTTTCCTTCCTTCTCTCTCTCTCTCTCTCTCTCTCTTTTGCTGAGGGGGGGGGGGGGGGGGTGGCGAAGGCCTTTCGCCCCCGATCTCCTTTGTTCCCCCCTTTTCTTTTCTTCTTCCTCTCCTTCCTTTCCCTTACTCTCCGCTTTACCTTCTCTCTCTCTCTCTCTTCATTTTTTTGTTGGCGGTTGGGGGGTCAAGGCCCCCCCCCCCCTTGATCCGCACCGGGAAGACCTGTAGTGTCATCCCTAGCTAGCTGGCAAAGCTGAATATGGGTTATCCAGTCGTTTCATTCATTATATTTATACTTGTATTGAATGTGTATACGTGTGGACTAGAGTACGGACATTCGGTGCGGCAGGCGGACTATTGGTGCGAGACCTCTTCCGCACAGATTGTCCGTCGGACATTTGAGGCGCGCACGGAATGTCCGACACGGACATTCTGCGCGGATAAAATCCGCACCGATCGTCCGCTCTCGATCGATCTCTAATAGGCGGACGATCGGTGCGGGTAACATTCTACGCGGTCACACCGGCCTGTTTTCAGGTGTTATTTGTTTAACCTGATACTAAATGATACAAGCAGAGATAAGTTCCAGCTATCTGATACAATAGATACTTGTAAAATAATAGGAGTGAGGTCATTTCTCAGATTAATTATCTGAAATGAAATGGTTCGTTCTAATGAACGCCATGGACTGTGATCAGCGCTGACATAGTTAGTATGTCGATTGTAAATACAAATCGGAAGACATAATGTGTTAAACCTCTTGATTCTAAACTTTCAATCCTTACTCTTTTGATTTAATTTGATTTACCGAAGGGTTATATCGTTGTTTACTGAAAACGAAAAACGTTATAGGAAGATTAAAATGCACTTTATAAATAACTAACATAGTCGTAGGAACACATATATTGCCATACATCGAAACACAGAATTACCACTGGAAAACTCAAACGAAACGACAACAACAAATTCAGGACATCAAATTAGAAATATGTACGTACATTTCGGGCATGCACTTGGAGAAAAAATTAGGAGCTCTATAATGTTAAACCCTGAACAATTTGTTAAAAATATTATGTGCAGGACGTTTAAATACAGGTTTTAATAATCAGTTAAACAAGAGTACAGTGTCTGGTATAATGATTGTAAAAACTATCATGGTCGTCCATATTAACCTTTATGAATGAAATTAGTTTATACATGTATAATCATATAATTATGTTAGTAGGTGTATATCACAAGTAAGCTTGCTCCGTGTAGAAACATGACTGTATTATAATGCTGTAATCAGGTAATAGAGGGTTCCCACAAGCAGCCATATTGACGTACAAAACAATAGCAAACCCGTACACTGACTAAGACCATGAAAACAATGACTTTTCATAGTGTGATGCAAAGGTTTTTAATGTTTGTCCTCCAATATGGCTGCTTGTGGGAACCCTCTATTCTTACATGTAGGTTCTCCTAATAATTGATGCAGTGTAATATTTACATGTTCTTCAAGTGGTTAAATATAATGTCGACTCTGTTGTCTCCTGAGATAATGCTCCTACTAGTCCTAACTATACCAAAACCTACTGTAATACCAGTTCAATGATTACCCTTTAGGAAAAAGTTCACCGTCCTACCGTATTACAACACCTCTTCTGTATATTAATCTCATGGAGAAAATAACGTTAGCGGTGAAAGTGCTTTGCATATAGTCAAGCCAACTACTTCCTTCACACTCACGTTATTCACGTTGAGTTAAACACGGCACAATTAAAGGAAAAATATAATAATTATGCACTTCCTTACCTTTGGGTTGGATCAAAGGTTGTTTAAGGTTCAGCTGCTTAGACACGTCTACATGAAACATCAACGCTATCCCTTTAGAATCTGTGATGGGGCGATACAATGAATAAGGAGTACGTTCGCCTAGTACATAGATGTGTTGACATTGTGTTCGTTCGTCGGATTTTATGGCTTATTGTGATGTTGATTATGTAATAAGACCTTTGATCTATTCGTCTCGTTGTCATTCTTCGCCTATTCTTCGGACATGAATGGGTTGCAAGTCTGTCCAGTCGGCGTTCAGATGTGACAAGGCTTACGAAAGGCTCCACTCAGTGTTATTTAGGGTACCAGCATGCATGTTCCCTCACTTTGAAAGTATCCCTATCTCCAGCGTGTAAAGTCAATTAATACGGGCCGATTTTTTTTGTTTGTGTGTGTATTACGAGCCGGACTTTCAATGGCGGATCCAGGAGGGGTGCACAGGGGGCACGTGCCCCACCCCCCCCCTCGGCCAAAAAAAGTGTTGAAATCAGCCCCAAATTCGCCAAGAATGTACTAACAAACGGGGACGTGCCCCCCGCCCAACCCCCCCCCCAAAAAGGAAGAATTAGTGCGCACTCACCCCGCCCCCCCCCCCCCCCCGCTTATTCAGCGGCTGGCCGAGTCGTTGCGATTTTTTTGGGACCAAACAAATATATATATCCCCACCCATTACATTACATCTAGTAGATAGGCTATTTCAGCACATCTGAATTACTGATTCTAGCTATATAGAGCCTATGTTGTTTTCCACTAATATTGTTTTGACTACATCTATACTTGCATCAATTAAGTTATTGTATTTCTATATTCGTATTGTATTGTTTTGACTACACACTCGCATCGATATTGCATTTTACCTGTTCCAAGCTGTATTTTGCTGCATTTTGCATAGGAGGGGGGTGGGGGGGGAGCTGCAAGCTTAGGGACTGCATGATAACTTTTAACAGATCAATATATAAATAAATAACATTTCCGCTTTTCGTTTTTCCCTTCAGATTTTGTCCCTATTTAACCCAATATTTGATATGCAGTTTCTTTGAAATGTATAGGACATAATGCATGTTTGAAATGCAATGATAATCATGATTTTAATATGAGATGAAATTAAATTATTTATATACGAGTAAAACCTGACTTTCCAAACATTTGGATGAGCCTAAAGAGTGAGGGAAATATTTCATTTGATAATGACTGTAACACTTTTGATGTTTCAGGATTAGTGCATTTAGTGCAAATAAAATGGAAATAAAATACATAATTATAATTTGAATACTCATTTCCTACCATTACTTTCTTCTTTACCTAAACATTAACAAATATCATGACGGGGAGATGACATTCTCCTATAATAATTTCCATACTTAACACTATCACCTCAAGCTCCGGCCTTTCCATAAATTCCGAGCGATTAAGTAATGACATTTATTCTTATAATTTTGAGGACTTACGTGCTTTAAATTGACTCCTTTGCGAAATATCAGACATCGCGGATATTTCACTTTACTATTCACATATTTCGCTAAGAATGAATTACGGTATTACACATAATAGCAGCAGGTGTGTATGATAGCTTGTTGGCAGTAAATCACCAGCGTGTTGGCAGCTACTCCACCATAATGTCGTGATTATGAAAAACAATCAGTAAATCATAGTTTCAACTAGACGCCATACTGATTTCAATTGAAGTGGGTTATTTTCTTAAAACTCATCATTATATGCTTGCTGCTAAACGCTAAAATTGTGCAATCTAAAGTTGAAACGATGAAATCGTTCAATTTATAATTGAAAGGCTGAAATCGTTCAAGATAATATTCATAGAATATAAATTACATTAGTAATCAAATTAAAATATAAAAATATGTGTATACATAAGCAGGTAAAACATTCATTTTATAGACTTTATTCTAAACTTTATTCTAAATGTGCATAGTTGCCTACTGATTTAAAAATATTTTGTTTCGTCTAGCCGTGAACATTCAAGCGATTTCATGAAAATATATCAAACAACATCAATATTCTGAAACACAGTCTCTGTTTGACATATTGATCGCCTGAAATTTGATCCGTAAAATGTTTTAACATAAGCATATAAGTCGTGATTGCATAATATTGAGACCCGAGGTGGTTGGATGGGAGGATTAAGTGTAGGTACATATCTTTTAAATTGCACTTTGAGGCACCCTCCCCCCCCCCCTCCCCTAAAAAGCACACATGCGTTCTATACGTAATTGGAGTCGTGTGGAAATTTTGCCACACTCAGTCCCTATAAAACAGAAAGTGGGTGGGTAACCGAGTCATTGCGTAAACATTCACAAGAATATAAAGATCAAGAAAAAAAAAGTAGTTGATCTTCCGTGAACTTTTCACTTATCACATCACATTTGCCTGCCAGTTTACAGCCCCGGAAAAACACTACCTATACGTATTGCAATTTATATCGGAAATCAAACGTATCTGATAAATTACTTTCATAAGGGCTTACAAAGTCTCTACTTGGACTTTCAACTAAAGTCTGCTGGTAGTGCTGGGGGTGTTTCATAAAGCTGCTCGTGAAGTTACGCATGACTTTACGAACGACTTGATTTTCTTGATGTGTTAACAAAGTGTGACTACATTTCCAATAACCTCATCTAAATTATGCCAAAAAATATACTTTGCATTAAAAATGTTTGTTATAATAAGAATGTTAATCTACATCTGCACAGTTCAACTTTAGTTCATGCAGTGAAAAGAGATTGAGCATCCCATTTGGCTTTTCCTATGTAAGTCATTCGTAAAGTCATGCGTAACTTTCGAACAGCTTCATTAAACACCCCAGGATTTATAATGTCCAAAACCCATCTTTTCAAGCAAATGTGTACATGACTATTGGAGGAGCGTGCGCCTTTGAATGTTTTAAACAGATAAATGGCACCATACAGTGCTGTGGATCATCATCATTATCTCCCATGCACACATAGAAAATAATAACTTCGCAAATTAGAGAAAAAGGAGGGGACAAAGTGATATTAAATGATTGTGATCTTCGACTTGATTATTTTGTTGTTATTCCTAAGGAATGATATTAGGGACTTTACGATTTGCGTGAACGTGGACGTGTGACTTCCTTTTAAGGCACTAGCAGTCACGATGTCACACGTTGCAGTCCACGTTCTCGTCGTGCAAATCGAAAAGTCCCTAAAAACTTATAACCATACATACTACGGATGATATGGTCATAATCACCCTCCCTGTCTCCTTTGTCCATGGTCCATGTATGCTGTTTGCTTTTCTCTGTCTCTTTTTTTTCCTCTCCCTCTCTCTCACTCTATCATGTCTATCTCACTAGTTTAAAACTTTATTGAGGCTACTTTTGCGGTTGTTACCCCCTGTTTCTCTCTCTCTCTCTCTCTCTCTCTTGCTGTCTCTCTCTCTCTTTATCTCTTTCTCTCTCTTTCTTTCTCTCTCTCTGTTTCTCTCTCTTTCTATCTCAGTCTCTTTCTCTCTCTTTCTACCCTTTTTGAAAAAATATAATACTTCTCTCTCTCTCTCTCTCTCTCTCTTTCACTCCTGTTTCATCCTCATCCAATCTCACAATATTGAGGCCAACGCGGTTTAAGAGGAAGACATGACTTTGTAGACATAATTAACATATAAGATCCGTAGATCCGTGCTCGACAAAATTATGTCAGATAACGTTTCACTTTTGAAGAGCTTTGGTATCCGCTGTTGCTTTAATTGGCCCAATTCGGAATAACTTCATATACCTTGATACGCGGTGCCATTGGCGTAGCTACGCGAGGGGTAAGGGGGGGGGGGAGCTATGTGCACACCCCCATTCAATGGAGTAGAGCAAACGAAAAGAAAAGAAAAAAGAGTAACGGAAAGGGAGAATGAAAAGCGCTAGTAAAGAACCTCCTCCCTCGCCCCCTCGATGGTCCTGTTTTTTTTAATTTGCATTTAATTCCCTTGGGTTAGACCCTCCCCATAATGCCAGTGCCCTTCCCATCCCTAATCTCACACTATCTCTCCCATTACAAACATATCGATGAAGTAATTGCACGTCAGAGAGTTTTACATTACCCATGGATGATAACATCTGAGTGACAAGCTTATCTTAAGAGTGCTCACTAGTTTACGAGTGGAGGCTCGTGTAAGTGCTTGATTATGCTAGTTGCCAAAGAGAGCAAACTTTTCTAGATTTATATCTCTTTGAAACTGTTCAGATAATCCGCGAAATTTAGTGATAGCAGTAAGAATGTGTCGTTCTGAAACTAAATTACGGTATGATTACATTGATTCATGACCTTGAGTTTCTGCAGAAAGCTCGTTTTCCCTCGATCTGTTCCTGTTTGGAACTTTCATTTCATGATTATCGAACCTAAACAAATATTTGATGTGAAAAAAAAGTAGGCTTACTACGCGTACAAAATGTAATATGGTAGAGTGTTGAGCTAAAAAAGATTTGGAGATGGTCCCGTCGATGTGATAAGTATATTCCTGAATAAAAACTCGGCCTGTAGGAAAACGCTCAATAACGTCTTCAACAAGAAAACTTAAATTAAAAAAACAAAAACGAGTCACCGTCCTGAGAACTACCCTTTGCTGGTCTAGTCTAAAGTTAGGACGATGAATCCTGTCTTGCTTGAAAGAGTAATCGTTCTACCATGAGCAAATGTCGAGTGTAGTTATCCAATGAGAGAGAAATTGTCCTGAGAGCAAATATCGAGTGTAGTTATCCAATGAGAGAGAAATTGTCCTGAGAGCAAATGTCGAGTGTAGTTATCCAATGAGAGAGAAATTGTCCTGAGAGCGTGTTCCATTGTGTTCCATTGTGTTCCATATAGTTGTTTGTGTGAGGGAAAATTGTCCTATGGGGAAGTCGTCCGTTCAAGGGAAAATTGTCTTACGGCAAAGTCTCAAATAAAGAAGTTTTCCGGATTAGGGATTGTTAACCGGGATAGATGACTGTTTAAGGTGTAGGTGTCAGGGTGTATTCTGTAAAGATGGAGACATATAATTGAAAACAATTTGTTCATAAAAGAAATTGATTCAAAGGTAGGTCTTTAATCAAACTGAACCTACATGTACATCATACAAATTATTATCACTCATTACCATATAACTATCCATCTGCAATATCATGTCTATTATATATTATCCATAATGATTTACTTCATCATGTGACTGTTATAATGTATTTATTTCTGATTATACTATATGTTATAGGTTTGGTATGCCCATATATAGGTTCCTTTCCTGAGTCCGCCATCACGTTCAAGCTCTATCTTAAAATGGCGGTCTCCAGCGTCTTTAAATTTTGAAATGATTTGCCAACTGTGTTTTTTTAATGGTATAATTATTTGATTGCATTATATTATGATATGATTATGTACGTATTTCAAAGTTTGTTAATCATATAAATGTACCTAGTTTGTATATTACTTCCAATTAGGCTCCTATGTTGACAAATGCAGAAATGAAATGAAACATACAAACCAAAACAAAACATTTGAATGAGGGTATCTATAATTAGGCCTAAATGTACACATCATGATAATGTATCGGGCCGTACTACAGAATTATGGACACGTGACTTTGAGCAGATATCACCCCACCCCCTCATCCCCAAACACACCGATTATTAAAAAAAAGAAGAAAAGATTTAGAGCCATGGTAGCTCTCAAAGGGGTGATGAATAGACAGGAAATGAGAAACTTCTTTTCTTCCGCTTTGGAATGAAATAGGATGCTATCAATGAGGCGCTGGTGTAATTTTTGTTAGAGGAGGTACACGATATAAGAGATGTAGTGAGAAAGATATAGAGGGAAATAAAGAGAAAAAGAGAGGGAGAGACAGAGAGAGGGTGAGAGGGAGAGAGAGAGAAGGAAAGAGAGAGAAAGAGGGAGAGAGAGGGGGCGGGGGACATTAATGATACGGAAAGGATGGTAAAGAGAAATACGAATGGAGATCAATAGATATAGAAGTTAGTGGCGACAGAGGAAAATACCATGAGATAGGGAGAGAGACAGAGGGAGGGAGAAAAGAGAGAGAGAGAGAGAGAGAAAGAAAGAAATAAAGAGATAGAGAGAGAGAGAGGGAGAGAAATATTGAACATATCGCCAAAGTGTCTAACAACGAGTTTTTTATATTTGTATAACTATGATATAATGGCCGTTGAAAACGAGGCATTATTTTGTTTGATGGTTATCATGACGTACGCTATTAAATCAAGGTAATTGAGGCAATTATTTGCTCATGCACCGGTATTTCAAAGCGACATTTACTATTCTCATCCAACATTCACTCTTGTGTCCGATGTTAGCCTACTCTCTCACACGGCCCATCAAAGATCGCTCTATTCGCTGCATATACAGTCAAACCTGCTTTCAGTGACCACCTGTCTACAAAGGCCACCTGTCGACAAGGACAACATTTTGTTAGTTTCCCTTGAAAATGGTTTCTCATTGAAACATGTATAATACTAAAGGAACCTGTCTATAAAGACCACCTATCTACAAAGATTACTTTTTGTGTTTCCCTTGGGCGGTCGCTATAGGCAGGTTTGACTGTATAGAGATTCGATGACGCATTCTTACGTCAGCTACCGACGTCTCGTGTGCAACGGGTATGGCTCGCAATAATTATACAGTCAAACCTGTCTATAGCGACCGCCCAAGGGAAACACAAAAAGTGGTCTTTGTAGACAGGTTCCTTTAGTACAAGTTTCATTGAGAAGCGATTTTCCAGGGAAACAAAATTGTGGTCTTTGTAGACAGGTGGTCACTAAAGCAGGTTTGACTTTATTTTCCAACAGAAATGTCTTTTATCTGTAAACAAGGAAATGTCATGCATGGTTGGTATTGGTATAGTGAATGGAGATTCAGCGTTGATATCACTCGGGTATGAATACAGTTTTATTTCAAAGTTAATATGCATCAAATTTATGACGTGACTATTATATGATTCAAATCATATGATATAGGTATAGTATACAGTAATTTATTTCAAAGTAAATATGCATCAAATTCATGACGTGACAGTGTTATATGATTCAAATCAAATAATATAGGTATAGTAAACAGTTAATTTTAAAGTAAACATGCATCATATTCATGAAGTGACAATTATATGATTCAAATCATACAGTTTATTTCAAAGTAAATATGCATCAAATTCATGAAGTGACAATGTTATATGATCCAAATCAAATAATATAGGTATAGTAAACAGTTTATTTCAAAGTAAACATGCATCAAATTCATGAAGTGACAATTATTATATGATTCAAATAGCGATTCCAACTTACAGTCAAAACGTGCATGGTTTATTTCATTCAAATTAAGGCATGTGAATAAGATGACAGATGTAAATGATCTCCAAAACTTCTCACACACTAATATTGTTGCGTAAAAAGGAATCGTGCCTGTTTGTTGCAAGGAGATTAACTCGTTGCTGTGTAAATTTCACCCAATTTTTTTGTTCAGCAAATTTGTTTAGACGTATACAGTTTACCTTTACGTGTTTGAAATTCACTTAAATTTTTAAAAAATAAACTAATTACCAATTCCAACCAGTCATATAGTACGTCTCTATCAATGGCACTAATTCCATCACTTTGGTAACACGCCCATGAATGAAGTGAAATTTCACTTACCAACATGGTATTAACGCTTTCTCTTCTGCATACATTTTAAAAACATGCAGGAGCACGCGTCCTTTTAACTCTGATCAAGAAATAAAAGAATATTGCGGACAGCTCTAATCAGGGAAGATGGATACTATCAGTGTCGGATCCAGGGGGGGGGGGGGGGGGGTAAATTTTCGAGGGCAAAACGAAAAATAGTGCCCCTTACCCCCCCCCCCTCCCCGCTTATTCACCGGCTGCCTGAGTCGGCGCTAAATATTTCCTATAAAATTGGACCCCAAAAATGCCTCTTACCCCCCCCCTCCCCCCTTCCCGCTTATTCACCGGCTGTCTGTTTCGCCGCCCAATATTTTCTCACGAATTGGGCCCCCTCTTTGACCCCCTCCCCTGCCGCCGGCTGGATCCGCCCCTGGATACTATTGCCATACGGAAACAAAATGGATGAGAGTACTTGAGAAGAATCAAGAAAAAATAAGAGAAGAGTGGGAAATGCAAGGGAATCAGAAAAGGGGAGAGGTGGTTTGGAGAGATAACATGAGTGCCGTTGTATTATTGGTTCATGCGCGATTCTCTTGACATTCCATTGAGAGATATAGAGGGTTCGAATCCCAGCCCGCCTATCACCACTCTCTTTTGCCATGACATAAATCTGGATTTGCCAATCTAAATCTCGATCCCTATTTCATTTCCTGAATTATGAACCCCCCGGTATGGGAAATTTATGTCTCATAATTACTTACCTTCGGAATAATGAACCTATAATGTTCGCAATTATAAGCCTTTGTTTCCCTTCATTTTCTGAATTATGAACATCCTGGTATGGGAATTTTGTGTTGTGGACTTACCAACCTTCGGCCCTCACGAACCTTCTAAAAAAATAAAAAATGCAATTTCGGAAAAACGAGTGCCTCCCAGTTGGCGTATCCGGACACCTACCCACTGGACAACCACCCCCGGATAACCACTCCTAGGATAACCACCCTCTAGGACAACTACCCCTAGGGCAACCCACCCTCTAGGACAACTACCTCCTAGGAAAACTACCCCAGGACAACTACCCCAGACAACTACCCCCTAGAACAATTACCCGCGGACAACTACCCCTTAGGATAGTTGTCTGGGGGTGGGTAATTGTCCGGGGGTAGTTAATCAGGGGTAGTTGTCCTAGGGGGTAGTTGTCTGAGGGGTAGTCGTCCGGGGGGAATTCGTCCTAGGGGGGGGGGGGTAGTTGTCCTAGGGGGTAGTTGTCCCAGAGGGTGGTTGTCCAGGGGGCAGGTGTCCCAGAACCCCCAGTTGGGTATGGGTAGTGCAGAATATTAAATCCCAACGTGGGCTGGTTTATTCAAGACTAGAGGAGAAAAGTTATTTTATATACACAGTCATGAAATTACGAAGTTTTCTGAAATTGCCTCTGAAACCACCTCCTTCCATGCATTGATTATCTTGGAATGGCTTCCTCATTAATCTAGGTCGAGGCTCTCTCTCTCTCTCTCTCTCAGTATAAATTGTATTGTTTGAACAGATGTCAAATTGATTTGGAAGAAAATAAATATTCATTTGAATTGAATTGAATTGAATGAGCATTACTGTTGCGGCATTATTCGCCAGTCGACTCGTTATCGAATGCCGCCATCTAGCGATGAAGTTCTGAAAACAGTAAGATCTGTGTAATGGAGAAGAAGGAAAAATGTGACTTAAAACTTAAAATGTACACCAATGCTCGAATCTTTTGGTAGATTAATTCATCTCCTCTTCCTTAAAACAGAAGACGGATCGCTTTTTTTTTCTCTCACAAGGATTTGATGTGGAAAATACGATATATGATATTATAAAATTCACCCCATGCAGAGTGAAAGACGCCTGAAACAGGGGATCTAAAGTCTCTTGGTTTATGGAGTATTGGACACAGAGTATATATAGACACGCATCCTCGTCCATATATCATTTCTCTTCGGATTTAAAACGTTTTCTAGCTCTAGACATGTCTACATCGAGGCACCACGGTCTTAAAGAACAACGAGAATCAATTAAAACAACTAACATGACTGATGTGTCTACTGCATGGGCTTGTTCGGAATAGCAAAAGAAGAAAAAAGAAAAAGACGAAGAGAAAAGTCGGGAAAGACATTCAATCAAGGCAAAATGTTACATTAAATAAATTTCCTTGCGCTAATAGAAATCCTACATAATATCATCTTACTGATATTGAATTCTTTTCCCGCTACACAAAGGAAAAAATAAATAACCAGAGATATCGTCATGGAAGAAGATCAGAGTAGATCTTGATGTTCATTGAACATTTACCAGAAATGGCTTCTTCCATCTTATTTTGCATTTCCGATCGTTTTTTTCTGTCTGCCTTATCTAGCTTTCTTTCTATTCCTCTGCGACATCATGTTCTTTTCTCATCTCCTTCCTCTCCCAACCTCTCTCATGTTTAACTTTTAATCCTACACGGTAGACCATATAATTCCCTTTTACCTGAAGGAATTATTTCTTCAGCGAAATACAGATGCAACCACATGTTTTGAATTAATATGAATAAATAATTAAGAAACAATCAATTAAATCGATTTTTCTGTTATTCTGCCATTTCAAATTTCTTGGATTCCAAATCTCAATATCGAATCTCAATATCTTACCTTACTGATTTGGATGCAAGTAACTACCTTGTATGCAGAAAGACATCATTGTTTCTGACCGGGATCCAGGATTCTCTGACCGGAGGGAGGGCGGGGGAAGTACTAGCCCCCAAGTATATGTGACAAGGAAAAGGGGGAAAAATCATTTTATTTTATAATATTTTTTCTCCGTAATTTATCCTAGACCCCTATTCTCTGCCTTTGTGTATCAATACGATTGCTTGTAAGGTTGGCACTTTCACCGGAGTGTTGATAAAATCAAGTAGCTGAAACCTCTTCTACTTCTTGTTTGTCTTCATTTTTTAAAAATTGCGATTGGATATTACCTGACGGCTGTTCTCACTTCCGGAGATCGTTACTCTCGTATTTTAGATTTGTATCGCCAGGAATCGAAGGAAGCCTGGAGCTTTATTAAGCAAACGACTTTTTCTAACCTACTTTTAAGAAGACTTTTTAAAGGACACAAATCTCTCTTCTTTTAAAATAAAATCTGATAGGGATCCAAAGACTAGCCCTGCAGGTACAATTTTCCCAGAGAAGTTTTCACATTAGATCCACACAGTCCGGACAGGTGACTGAATCTCTAGAAAGGAGGAGGGTTCACGCTAGTTTTTATTGTGCTTTAAAGTGGAGATGTAGTTCTGATAAAATTACATCTAATTTGTGAACATTCTCGTTCTCTTATTTATGTCATTTTGACAGAATGTAACAGTGAAAGGTTTCCTGAAAAGGATTGTTCTTCAAGTGCCCCTATTTTCAAGAAAGGACGAGAGAAAAGTTTGGATGAATTTTATTCCATATACAAATGCGTGCGTGCGTGTGTGTGTGTGTGTGTGTGTGTGCGCGTGTGTTTGTGTGTGTGTGTATGTGTATGTGTGTGTAGTCCTATATATACATTTCTGTGTACGGTGCATGCATGTGATTTCCAGAAAGATTGAGTCAGTTCCTTTTCACTTAAAAGTTCACAGTTTACATTAATTCTTGTGTTCTATACATAATCCACCTTTTCTTTCCAATCGCTTCCAAACTGTTTCTTAGATAAGATAAGATAAGATAAGATAAGATAAGATATTTACTCGTCTTTCTTTCAAATGACACATAGAGCATAACATTAGATCATTAAACATTTACAATGCAACATAACAAATTATGGCAATGATAAAAACAAAGTTAACTAAAAGAAAAACGAGGAGACCCTGGTAAAAGCAGAGCTTGTAAGTTTTGTCAGGGTCCCCTCTGAGCCAGATAAACATGATGAGTAGATATTTATGAGCGGATTAGTGTGCGTGTGAAAGCTAACGTTACAAATAATTCTTAAGATCCTCTTTTGAATCGAGTATAATTTTTCAAGGTTAGTTTTAAGAGAGTTAACCCAAGCAAGAACACCATAATTAAGATAGGGAAGGATTAATGTTGAGTGCATTATTAGAAGAATGTCTTTAGAAAAAAATTGATTTCAATTTATGAATTACGCCACAGTTTCTTGACAATGTCTTATAGAGATGATTTACATGAATTTTCCAACTCATTTGCTTATCAATGTGCAAACCAAGGAATTTTGTTGATGATACCCTATCTATCAATACATTATTAAATGATACATCTCCTGGAAGCACTTTGGTTGTATTACTAAAAAACATATAAATTGTCTTTTGCAGATTTAAAGACAATTTTTTTGCTTGAATCCACAAAGTAACTTTACTTAGTTCGAAATTAACCGTTTCTAACAGAATCTGTGGATTTTTGTGTGAATAGTACAAGCTGGAATCATTAGCAAATAAAATGAATGACAAAACATCAGATGAGAAATGAAAGTCATTAATATATACAATAAACAAGAGCGGACCAAGGAGAGATCCCTGAGGAACGCCGCATGTGACATTCTGTTAGCCTGAATCAAAACCGTTTAAAGAAACAAATTGTTTCCTGTATGTCAGCTAAGTAGCTCTTAAACCAGTCCAGACCTGTGCCCCTGACACTATAATGCGATAATTTCCCTAGCAAAATTTCATGACCCATAGTATCAAATGCCTTGGAATAATAACAAAATATACCGATTGTGTGCATCTTTATGTCTATTGCTTGTGAAATCTTATCTATTAAGTGCAGCAAGGCATGAGAGTTAGTATGTTTCTCTCGGAACCCAAACTGAAAATTCACATGACCGATGTATATTTCGAGTAATTTCAATTGGGTTCAATTCAAATAGATTCATTTCATTCGATCAATTCGATTGATTTCAATCACTTATTATAGATAAAGAACAGTTTCTTGCAATCTGCAAGAGTCTCTTACTTTCAAATGCGATGAATTCTAACTCTTTCGTAACATTTGTGCAGTTTCTTGCACAACGTTATCGCCTGACCAATGGGCAATTAAATTAAATTCAATTAGATTCAATTCAATCAATCAAATCAAATAAAATTGTGTAAAATTCGATTCATTTCAATAAGCCAGTTCATAAATACATGGGCAGATAAAGGTCATTTGTTCCCAAATTGTAAAACCCATCGAGACGAATACTGGAATCGTGCTCATGAAAGTTATGTAATCAGTATTTATCTATGCACCGACAGTAAATTTATCTGATTCACAGATTGAAGTATTCTTCTTAAGAGGCAAACAAAATGTATTCATGAAGCCCCTCCATCACTTGAGCAGTGATTATTCTGAAATGCACAAGTGGCACGTATCCATTGTGTAAGAGATCTGTGGATATTTTGGGGTCATGCGGACCGAAGATATTTACGAGTTGCAACCAAAAACTCTCAATACAGTGTATATTTATATACTTTTCTATAAAATCGTAGATAACACTAGTATGTATAGTAAAGGTTTTACTTTTAATGAGAACGGAAGAATAGGATGCGACCTAAGACAAACATCTGGAAATAGAGCTCAATGAAAGTCGATCTATGAATAGTAATGGCAGTGGATTAAAGGGCTAGCCCACACCAATGGCTCGTGTATACATGGTGCCACTTATTATATCGGGAATAATATGAGGATGACAATTATCTTAAAAAGCAGTAGGGGTGTGCATACATATAAATATATTTTTACATGACTTTCAGATAGCCTAGTTAGTCCTATTTTTTTTTAGATAGTTGAATGTCCTTTGTTTTGTTTGTTTTAATGAAAATGGAAATCTGGCCCCAGAATATTTTGTTATTGATTATTAAAGCAGAAAACTAGGAAATGAATTTTGTGAGGTTTGGTTCTATTTTGGTATTATAAATACATAAAAATAAACAAATAATTATTAAGAAAAGAAACTACTGGATAGCTCTATTTAGAACAATTAATATAATGGCTCTTTCTCCTAAAGATCTGGAAAGAGGAACGAAAGGAAAAAAGAGAGAAAGAAAGAAAACCAATGAGCATTAACACAAGAATTGAAATAAACTTATAACACAAAATATTACAAATACATTGTATATTTTGGGAAAAGGGAAATCGAGAGACTTCAGTAAAACCTATGATTATGAATAGTAGAGTGGTAGTTGTTTATAAGGGGAAACCCTCACCGGGTGCTCTACTTTGGCGCCCCTTATATTAGTTATGTGAGGGCAGCAATTAAAGGTAATACAAAGTTCTGGGAAATTTTAAAAAATGGGTGGATAGTGAATCTTTACAATTTTGATATATTTGGATGCCCCTGTGGATGTATTATAAGCACCAAAAAAGGTAACCCCTAAAACACTTCTGTTTTCGAGAAAAATTGAATATAAACATTTACCGGTGCTCCCGGTAAATTTTGATAAATTTCAAATAGCGCCTACGGCCGTACAATGGTAGCTGCGACCATGAAAATCTCAGAATATGTAGTTGTGACATACAATTTCCAAACGGGAATAGCTAATCGGTCGATTTTAGTCAAGAAACATTGTTTCATAGCTAAATTAATATCTTGACCATGAGAGGGAGCTATACAACATAAAGAGTTTATTATTATAATTTCATAACTTTAGACTCAATTTCAACCGGGACAACGATCAATGAATATGGTAGGAACGCATATGCTTCCAATATGTTAATTTGAACCAATTTCATGACCCCATACCAAAACTTTGTAATACCTTAAACCTAGAAAGCAGAAAGGTTGAGCATACACGAATAAATGGCATTTGGCAGGTATTAAAGATCTAATACTGTTCTTCAGGTAGCTGATAATATTAGTTAGATACTGTAATTAATACTATACTTTGTTAGATAATTGGCTGTCCGTAGATTGATTTATCTAAGAGGCAACTACAGCTCCAGAATGTTTTGCTTTTAAATAAATATGAAACTATGATGCTTATCATTCAATTTATTATTTTTGTGTGTGATTTTTTTTTCTATATCGCAAGTTTCATCCCCCCCCCCTCCACCAAAAGATGAACACCCGATTTCCTCATGCCTCGACAATGCTCAAGTAAGTCTACTCATATTGATGGTTACATGGCAACACAGTCGCAAAGATTTTTTTTAATCGACCTATATGCGCACGTTGTCTCACATAAGTATAATCCGAACATGATTCCAGTGAAATATACATAGGGAATTGGCTCATGAATATAACTGTCAGATCCTGAATAGGGGCTATGATAGGATTAAGGGGATTAGCAGGTAATCCCTTAAGAACAACCCTGTAAATGTGATGTCTCTTCTTTCTAAGGGGATGTTTGCGTCATGAAATTGCCCTCTCGTCGTTTTTCTCAAAAAGTCTTTGCGATCGCGGTCCATGCATGATAACAGAATATTCTTTTAATGGCATAAAATGCATTTTGTCCTTATTAAAAGGATGAATATTATGTTCATAAGCAAACTTAATATAACATTTTTTTTTAATGTTTATGAAAGAAAACACTACATGTTTTGTGAAGATTCTACATGGATGGTGTCATTTTTAACCCCGCAAAAATGACCTTTTGAACTGCACTATTGATAGTCGAGAAAATTACACCATAGACAAGTAACAAAGCGTTAATCTCAATTCATGTGAGAGCAGGCGAGGGTACAGTGTCACCTATTTTCGACATAACTTTTTTTTAAAATGTTTATGAAAGAAAACACTACATGTTTTGTGAAGAGTCTACATAGATGGTGTCATTTTTAACCCCGCAAAAATGACCTTATGAACTGCACTATTGATAGTCGAGAAAATTACACCATAGACAAGAAACAAAGCGTTAATCTTAATTCATGTGAGAGCAGGCGAGGCAGTGTCACCTCTTCTCGACAATTATACTTCAATTACAATATCCAAAGTTGTTCGTTTACCTCATTTGGTGCTTTAGAGAGTAGATACTAGAAGCATTGTATGATTTTGTATCGCTAAGTCATGCCGCTCAATCAGTAAGTATATTGGAGCCGCATATGAACGTCACTATAGAATAAAGGTAAGGAGAGGGGGGCAGGGTGATGGGAAGTTTTTCCAATATACATTTGCATTTGTAGCCTCCGAGCGAGCGTCTTATTCAAATTGATGCATTTTGCCCTCCCAACAGATAGAAGTCGGATCAAAGCCCTTGAAAAGAGGATTATTTCAAGCCAGCCGCCGGTCAGTTAGCACACCAAGAGCGCTAAAAGTACGATGAAATATTCATGATGACTACCTATTCAACATTCGCCACCCCTAAGGGTTTCTTATATACCCTGATTCCACCTCAATCTAAAGGAACATTGCTTAAAATCCGAGAGAAGAAAATAATGTGCTCAAGATGAAGTATCAGGGTGACAAGGATTTAGTGGGATGCAAGGACTTTGGGTAGAAGTTACGAGAGACTTTTCACACACAGCTAAAATTCACCGCATCTACAGTTGATTAGTATAAACGTGTTTAACTCAACAGTTTTAAACATGTTTATAGAAAATTTTCCCTGTGTGAACATCGTTTATACGATGTTGGGATAGATACGAAGTCGCGATTCATTCGCCCCTAAAAGCAAGATGCAGATACGAAGTTCGTATCTAGAGAGCTTGACATTTTGTGTGTGAACGGTTTTTCGTGTTTAAACGTGTTTAAACTGGATGTGGAGCGAGCGCTCTGTTTGATATGACCTGACCTTCAATGCGCAATGGCACCACTGCGCATTTTAAGAGCAGTAGGTAATCACGAAACGATTAACGATCGCAACGAAATTTCTGTGTGTGAACGATGTCGTATGTACAGGTGATTAGTTTAAAGCCCTTTAAACTAATCATGTTTATAGAATTTTAGCTGTGTGTGAAAAGGCTAGTCACGGGGATTGACGCGCTAGCTCGTTGTCGGGGGGTTATCTGCGGGCATTTTGAGTAGTTTCTAGATAGTTGTCTAGTACACTAAAAGTGCTATGAGTGCCATTAAATATTCATGGGGGTATTAAGGACCCCAAGGAAGAACAGTAATGTTATATAAACATTGCTGAATAGGGATTTCCCCCCGATCGTTATCTATGTCATCTATTATTATTACCCGTATCAGATATCTGAGCTGGTCATTTACAAAACCGTATTGCCCTAGTTTTCACTAGCAGTGGAAACGGAGGGATATATTCTTTGTATTTTCCTTGGTCTCCCTGCTCGTATAGACTTTGCGTGTAGAGACGAGTTCGTTCGTTCGTGTCTCCTTAGATCAAGATAGTTATGTAAAGTTCCTTGATTAAAAGTAAATTAACTAAATTAAGTTCTTCCATCGCCCGATTGCTGCTATGGCAATGTAGAGACGAGTGAAAATATACCTTTGTATTTTCCACGGTCTCGCATCCGGGCATCTTGTATTGACCGCGCCGTTTGTCATTTCCATTGCGCATGCGTACGAGAGAACCTGCGTACGAGAACCTGCGCACTTTGCGCACACAGTATTATGACGTAATAATAATCACACCAAATGCACACTGTTTGCAGTGTATCGAAAATTTCGTCAAGCACTGGATGCACAGTGCTGGTTTGAAAAAGTTTGTTCAGTTCTTTGAGATTGTCATGGTGGATTTCTGTATTTGCTCTAGATGTCTGATTTTGATAACAATACAAATATTGACTGGCTTTACTTTCGGGGGATATCAGAAATATTGACCGCGCTAAAACCATATTGCCCTCGTCTTTCGACTCGGGGCAATATTATCTGAGCTTGGTCAATATTTATGATATACCCCTCAAGACCAGTCAATATAGGATTTCCGGGTCAAATTCGCGTGTTTGTCATTCGAATTCATTTACTTTGCATTTAAGTTAGCGCAGATCGGCTTTGCCATGCCTATTATCATTCAATTTGCCAGTTTTTGTATTTAATTTAGGATTTTGGTCGAAGGGTTTCATAGATCTGTCATTCAATTTAGAAACTGCTCAACTAGCATTCAAATTAATATTCACTTGTCGAAGCGTAATTTTTGTCATTCAAATTAACACCTGTCTTTCGTATTCGTAATGTTTTTATTCAAGTTAGGAATGTTAGGAGGACAAATTGCAACAAACTTTTACAGTTTTTAAATAATGCAGTTAAAATGCATGATTTGCCATTGGGGTCTAAGCTGTTATTCCATTTATTTATTTTCAGGACAATGCAGATGGGTTTAGTCAGACATAAAGTAAAGAAGGGGCGAAATCAAGGGATATGGCATTTCTTCACGGACATGTTCATATACCCGGGAAAGGTGGGGGTACTCTCTCTCAATCGCCCCTTTTTACTACAGACTCGGAATTTTACAAAAGTAATTCACATCGTCTCTTATACCCAGCACACCCCTCTGTTTTTCTTAAAGAGTTTTATAGTTTATTTGCCCGCCAGCAGATCGATGGCTAAAGACATGGCTAAATAATGAATCATGTTCAAATTGTTGACTCTAGTCCCTACCCCAGTCACAATATTGTACCCTTCTTCCATAATGAAATTATGATGAAATTATGATAAATTTATCATGAAACATGAGACAAACAACTTTCTTACATAAATATTTACAAATATACTGAGACCATAAGGTCCGTAGATGCAAGTCGTTTTTTTCTTCTTAACAATCAAACTTAAATGCTGATGAATATCAGATAAATCTAATAAGTATAAGTGTATAAATGCAAGAAAATGAAATATGATGAAATACACACGAAAAAACAATCTTGAAAGAAAAAGAATGAGCTATAAAAAGTGTGTAATAAACGAGAAATGTATATTGACCATCAATTTAAGTGCACAAAGTGCTAATTTGAATGAAACAAATGAATTAGAATGCTAGAAGGACACCGTCGCGATGTCAGAAAATCGTGTTGCGCTAAATCGAATGACCAAATAGCGAAAGAAGCACTTTGTTCATTAATTTGAATGAAACATACATAGATTCTAACGAAAACTTCATAGATTTGAAATCTAGAAAAAGGAATATAAACCCGAGATATACCCGACAACACTAAAACCGTCGAATTTGAACGCAAGACAAATGAATTCGAATGACAAACTCGCGAATTTGGCCGGGAAATCCTATATTATATAAATATTTCATTTTGTATATTTTCCTTTGTATAATATTTTTATCTTATTTCAGAAATAAAAACAACAACAAACAACAAAACAACATTAGAGTATTAAGGATTCCCGGCAAAATTCGCGAGTTTGTCATTCAAATTAATTTGTCTTGCGTTCAAATTCGACGGTTTTAGTGCAGTCGACGGTTTTAGTGTAAATGTTCATGTAAGAAAGTTGTTTGTCTTATGTTTCATCATAAATTTATCATAATTTCATCATAATTTCATTTTGGAAGAAGGGTAAAATATTGTGATTGGGGTAGGGACTAGAGTCAACAATTTGAACATGATTCATTGTTAAGACAAGTTTTTAGCCATCGATCTGCTGGCGGGCAAGTAAACTATGAAACTCTTTAAGAAAAACAGAGGGGTGTGGTGGGTATAAGAGACGATGTAAATTACTTTTGTAAAATTCCGAGTCTGTAGTAAAAAGGGGCGATTGAGGGTACCCCCACCTTTCCCGGGTATATGAACATGTCCGTGCAGAAATGCCACATCCCTTGATTTCGCCCCTTCTTTACTTTATGTCTGACTACACCCATCTGCATTGTCCTGAAAATGAATAAATGGAATAACAGCTTAGATCCCAATGGCAAATCATGCATTTTAACATTCCTAACTTGAATACAAATATAACGAATACGAAAGACAGGTGTTAATTTGAATGATAAAAATTACGCTTCGACAAGTGGATATTAATTTGAATGCTAGTTGAGCAGTTTTTTAATTTGAATGACAGATCTATGAAACCCTTCGACCAAAATCCTAAATTAAATACAAAAACTGGAAAATTGAATGATACTTGGCATGGCAAAGCCGATCTGCGCTAACTTAAATGCAAAGTAAATGAATTCGAATGACAAACACGCGAATTTGGCCGGGAAATCCTATACTAGCTATTCAAAATTCGCGAACCTTAAAGGAGCTACACAAAGACAAATTCACTACAACTGATAATTAGAAAAAGTTACATATGGATGGAAAGATTTTCTCTTGAAAAACACGAATAATTTGCTGAGAAATCATTGGATATCATGGAAAGGCGTAAATTGCAATTTTTCAAGACCCTTCTTAGACCCCCGAACGCCCCTGAACACACGAGCGTAGCGAGCTCTGAACAGTGACGTCACACACTAGACAAACAGCTCAGTACCGGCCGCCTACCGGAGTCGCGCGTGTATTAGTCTGCAGCTAGCCAGCCGTGTCCCGTGTGTGACGTCACAAATATTGACGCTCTACAAAGGACCGCTGAAGGCAGAAAATCTGGATCTCGAAACTTACAATTTTGAGAGTTGATTACTGCGGGTCCCAAACAAATTTTGAAGAGGAGTGTTGTTGTATTTGATCAGTAAGGCTTCCCTTTCGCAATGATATGAGTTTTGCATCAATTCAAAACACTTTTGATTCTTCGTGTGTCTACTTTAAGATGTTTGTATATCCCCTAATTCCACCTCAACCCAAAGGTACTTAAAATCCGGGAGCAGAAATATTCTCGAGATGAAGTTTCGGGTTAGAAAGGATTTCGTGAGAGTTGCAGGGACCCTGGGTAGAAGTCACGGGAGATAAAACTGTGTCGCCAAATACATGTACGTCAATTTAGACTGTTGTAATTGACGCGCTAGGTGTCTTGGGATATCTGCGGGCGTTTTTAGTATTTTCCAGTCAGTTGTCCTGATTTGTCGTTGAAAATTTTCAATTCCATATCCATGGTAACTTTTTGTCGTCACAGACAATTGATACGGGGACAAAGGAGATAAAATAAGAAAGAAGAACCAATATGAAGATGAAGTTGATTTTGGCCCACGAGGAGTCAATGGAATAACATCAAAGACGTTTGAATAAATTAAGACAAAAAAGTTGAAGGCGTGAATTTAAGGTAGACACTATGAACTAAGCTAGCTCCTGTAACCGACACAATTTTGACATTTTAAGACACTACTTTAATGATAAAAAAATAGTAATATTTTAAATAGTCCTTTTGTACGAAGTCACACATTATTTTGACTTCTGAAAGAAAATTATATTCCCTGCGTAATTGATATTAAAACGACATCTAAGAACCCAAAGAATTAGGAGACTTATAGCCTTTTTTCAATGATTTCAATTATTCGTCTCCTTTAGCCAGGGTAATCGATTCAGAAACGCAAATATATAGAAACATTACCACGATTGGAGGTCGAGAAAGGGAAGCAACATAACACGAGGTTTTAAATCAAAATTTTGTTTTAATAGGGACTTTTAGATTTGCACAACGACAACGTGGATTGCTACGATCGACGTCCTTTTAATGCACTGCCTTGAATGGACGTCACACGTATCAGTCTACGCAAATCTAAAAGTCCCTATTGATTTCGGGCAGACATTACAGCAAATCCCGCGAGGCTCAGCACCAATGTCATGAGTACGTCCCCCAAATAGATGTCCAAGTTGGTTATGTATATTGTTATGCTAATCAGTTATGCAACGAGGAAAGACCACAGATACAGGACACCAACACATTATAGACAAATTGATCGAAAGAATTAATGGCTGACTTTATACTGTAAGTTTGTTTAACGACATTCCCTTAATTTTCTTAGCTTTCTACCTCTTAATACCCTTTGCAGAACCTCTGGGCCGGTCATCCATTGAGCCACGGGAGATCCAAAAAGACTTTTTGTATCTCCTTGATTGTTCGTTGATGAAAGATTGCGATGTCGATGATTTTCAGCAGCTGGATAAAGAAAAACCAGTGGATTTCCCAGTGCTTCGTGACAACTTGATGGTCTTGCAGGGTGATTACCCAGAGCCCTCGGGGAGAGTGATAGATACATCTATTAGCTCTTTGACATGTCTCATCGAATGACTAATCCTTCAAGGGCGAACACGAATAATTAATCGGCTCCCCAATGCATTTTGGACTTGCGGAAAAAAAAAGTTGAAATCATATCAACTGATTGAAGATATTCAAAGAAAATCGAATAACTGTCGGCTGTAAATTCTAGAAAGGTAAATGATGTTTAATAGTAAAGGCTTTTCAATTCCCCCCTTGGTCTAAAGTAGCGTAAGCTTGTCTTTGTGTATCTTGAAAGAGTCTATATTATCTCAGCGTATTTTTACAGATATAGTGACTGCCAATTGTCAAGAGTTGTCTTAAGCCGCGTTACATGTCTCATAAATTTGTTTGAGCTGGGGAAAATCCCTAATATTTTGACAGTGCTCTGCGACTTAACACGCGAGTGAAATATTGGGCACTGTAGAAGTCAAACTTGTAAAACGGGGGGGGGGGGGGGGGGGCAGGGAGGGGTAGGGTTCATGTTTTGTCGCCTTGGATCACCTTGTTTTAGCCGATGAGAGGGGGGGGGGGGGGCATTGCCTATTCACGCCCCCCCCCCCCTTCCCCCGATAACGCCCATCTTATTGGGTACATGGATACAGAGATAGACTTGAGATAATGAGGCTATGCTCATGAAACTTGTTCCCTTATCGTGATCAATGCTTGACATCTTTAGACAAATCTTTTCTCAGAAGTTGAAATCGTTTGGGGCCTAGAGTTTGCTGTACGGATTCATTTGAAATGCACGATGCCAATGGTACACGCTTGATTATTGAGAGGGAGGGGAGGAAATCGCCTCCTAAAGGGAATCTCTTGAATTAAATGAAAATAAACGTCAATATTCACAAGATAATGAAGACATTCGTTACATGAAAACACAATGCAAAATTAAATAGTATGTGAAAGAAGGAACAAAAATAATAAATACTAAAGAAAAGAAAACGAAAACGAACCAATTAGTTTGAAACTATCAGTTCTCCGTTTATAAATAAGGAAGGGTCGAATATTTATCGACAAAGTAGCTAGAACAAGTAAAACAATTACAAAAATGTTAATAAATTGTGCGATTTTCCGACAAAGATTTTAATGGAGTGGGGGGGGGGGGGGGAGGGGGCATCACACCCCATCTAATGAGGCCCCGAGTTAACACATTATAAATGGTCGCCTTCAAAAACGCTGTGACGTAGGTGAATATTTCACTTCCAAACAAACAACAGAGCTTATGAATGAGGAGGCGTAAAACACTTTTTGTTCGGTTAGTTGAATACTGATTGCATTTAGAATCTATTTTTGTCCTTTCCATCTTTAAATCAAGTTCGAAATTGAATTTAGGACTGTGTTCTTATCACGGTGTTTAAAAAAAAAAAAAAAATACCTGTAAAGGCGTTTTAAATGCGGTATTTTTCAGACGCGTGTCACCTGGCGTTCTGTCCAATTATTGTTACAAGACTAATTTATTTAACTCTATAATAGCATTAATTTTGTCTGTGTTTTGGTTACTTTATCGATGTTGCCTAATTGAATAAACAGAGGAGGAAAAGAACTTCAGGTATGAGTATTGTACAATTCCTTTCTTAGGAAAATGTAGAGGTTTGGTATGAACACTGGAGATAGAGAGTTAAAGTAGACACACGAAGAATCAAAAGTGTTTTGAATTGATGCAAAACTCATATCATTGAGAAGGGGAAGCCTTACTGATCAAATACAAAATTTACTCTCCTCTTCAAAATTTGTTTGGGGCCCGCAGTAATCAACTCTCAAAATTGTTAGTTTCGAGATCCAGATTTTTCTGCCTTCAGTGGTCCTTTGTAGAGCGTCAATATTTGTGACGTCACAAACGGGACACGGCTGGCTAGCTGCAGACTAATACACGCGCGACTCCGGTAGGCGGCCGGTACTGAGCTGTTTGTCCAGTGTGTGACGTCACTATTCAGAGCTCGCTACGCTCGTGTGTTTGGCTTACGTTCAGGGGCGTTCGGGGGTCTAAGAAGGGTCTTGAAAAATTGCATTTTACGCCTTTCCATGATATCTATATGATTTCTCAGCAAATTATTTGTGTTTTCAAAAGAGAAAATCTTTCCATCCATATGTAATTTGTTCTAATTATCAGTTGTAGTGAATTTTTCTTTGTGTTGCTCCTTTAAAGGTGAAATTCAAAGAAGATCACAAATATGTCAACTAATGTAACACTAGAAACTGGTAAGCTAACAGATGGCCATCGTACAAGTTTTAGGTCAACTACATATTGGGTGATTTATAAAATTACAAATACAACCACCTCCATAGCAGCTGGGATATTCGAGAGATTCGCCGGAAAAATAACGATGTTTTACTGACCTCACATTACTGACCAACACTGCCCAAGCAGACGACATCCCATAGAGAATGAACATAATTGCAAAGCTATTATTTCTCAAATTATAATGAGTTTAGTGTATATAAAAGTAATGGCATGTCAAACCATTCAAAGGGGGATATGACCCGCTTCTGATAACTAAAATCTTTTGCTTGTAAATACACAGGATAGGGGTTAATTAATAATCAAAGAAACCAGACTTTCAAATTGAAAACCCCCGGAATGATATTAAGGACGGCATTTGTTCCCTCTTGAAACGCCGAACATACCCCGGTATGTGCAGCTGCATATACAATGGCGTCTTATTTTTTTTTACAGGCGACAGATTCCTTTATTTTTGTATCGCTGCATTTGTCATCAAAATAAAACCATGCGCGGGGATTAGAGTGAGGTAATAGATTATACTTTTAGCCTGACGGAAGTGAAGTAAGAGGAGGAACTCGAGAGAAGGTGAAAACACAGGCACTGAAAATGTGTGAGATATCATGGGACATCGTCTGCTTGTGCAAGTCATGTCCATACTGTGATCTCACACATCTCAGCAGCGTTCGGAGAGCTCTTCAGGTGCTAAGCCGGGGCTGTATTTAAGCGTTTTGTAATTTATAATAATCAATACTTCGAATGTTTCCAAGCATTGCATTTTTTGCAATAATGAAAATAAAGATAGTTTTTAAAATCAATGAATATCTACTTTAAGGATTCAAATCCCAACACCAACGTTCTTTGGCAAGACATTAATCCACATTTGCCACTCTCAACCCATGTGTAAACAGATGGGTACCAAAATATGCTATTGAGCGCTACATAATTATTTGGCCGCTCGGTATGATGACCGGCGGGGTAATAAAATTGGAACGTGGCAGACATTTGTTCTTTAAACAAAACACCATCATTATTATTTAATTAATATTATTATAAAAACATTGCCTTGTGCTATTATAGGGTCTTGTCAATAACAATGCAATACCATTCAACTTTTTCATTTTTAAAGTGCCTTTATATTGAATTGATGTTTCACGACGCTTTACATCATCGAAATTACATCAAGGTATCAACATGATCAAACGCAATGGTTGAGTACGAGAATGCCCATATTATGTTAAAGGAGCTACACAAAGAAAATTCACTAACAACTCATAATTATAACAAACTACATTATGGATGGAAAGATTTTCTCTTGAAAAACACGAATAATTTGCTGAGAAATCATATAGATATCATGGAAATGCAATTTTTCAAGACCCTTCTTAGACCCCCGAACGCCCCTGATGGTAAGCCAAACACACAAGCGTAGCAAGCTCTGAATAGTGACGTCACACACTGGACAAGCAGCTCAGTGCCGTGTAGCAGTCAATAGGGACTTTTAGAAATGCACGTCAAGAGCTTTGACTGCAACGTGTGACGTCATTTTAAGGCACTGCGCCTGCGTCACGTGGTCTCAGTCGGCGATCGAGAATGCGTCAACCTTGATTTTCCTAAATCTAGTACATGCAATACATACATACATATTGACATTTATAAAGCGCCTTTACATGCTGAAATGTGTAGAACAGGTGTCACATGCACCTGTTCTACACATATTTACATATTAGCAGTGAAAGGATGTTCTTTTGTTGAGGGTAGAATGAGGAATGTCCTCTTTCTTTGTCCGTGATGTTTATTGTGTTACTTCCTGCATGCATATCGTCCAGTGCAATCTAAAAGATTTCTAATTGTAGCCAACATGGGCAGTTAAGTACGTTGACACGCATGATCAGTCGGCGTTCGTCGTGTTCTCGTTCACTCATTCTAAAAGTCCCTATTAGCTAGCCAGCCGTGTCCCGTATGTGACGTCACAAATATTGACGCTCTACAAAGGACCGCTGAAGGCAGAAAATCTGGATCTCAAAAATAACATTTTTGAGAGTTGATTACTGCGGGCCCCAAACATATTTTGAAGAGAAGAGTTGTTGTATTTGATCGGCAAGGCTTCCCCTTCGCAATGATATGAGTTTTGCATCAATTAAAAACACTTATGATTCTTCGTGTGGCTACTAAACTAAAAGTTTCTTTTTCTTTCTATACGTTTATAAGTCGAAAGTTACGGAATCCCACTTCTTCTCGCGTCGGTAGATAATCAGATATGTTACTCGCCAATGTACAATATATTTTCACTATTTCTTGGGAAAATACATCGCTATTTGTGCTATCCGTAGATGTTAAAGAAATGGGCAATAAGTCCCGGGGGTGGTGCTAAATTTGAATATACATTCGATAAACAAAATAAATTGACCCGTTTTTTTTTTAATACGTTTCACTCCGCATGCATCATTACAAATCTTGAGATTTATTGCTTCAGCATTCAAAACCACAAAGTTTAGAACTGAGATCAAAATATATGTGTACCCCTTCTTCTGGACTGGCTCAGTTTCATGTTTTAAAGGGGAGGGGCGACCCCTTCGTACATCTGGATCCATCTGCGCTCATCATCACTCTAACACTTCATTACTCAAGTTTCTAACTTCATGTATTTCAAGGATCTTCCAACAACAAGCCACGACTCTTTCAATAATGTAATCACACAGATCGCTCCCATATATCCTTCTCTCTAGACTCTGGATTTCTAATTGTTACTTGAAGAATACCTCATTTCACTTAGGATGATATTAGATTACTCTTAAGAAGTTATTCGATAGTTATCACATTTGGTATTAATGTAAATGCATCATACGCCCCATAGGGTTATGACCTTATCTTGTTATGGCCACAGGATCGTTTGTTAGGCTAGAGTTCGAGATCAAACGCCATGATTGCGTAGATGACAAAATCCCATTTTCATTCGTATTTATTAAGAGATGCATGGCAACTCCAGCAGTCCATCAGTCGGGTATATAGAATTAAAAGTGTTGACGCTTCACGAACGTATTCCTGTCCTTTGATGTACAATTTTGTTTACGAAAGTGTACAAGAGATATATAAATGAAGATATTTTTGGCATGATATAACGCTTTTTAGCATGACATGGGGGCAGCCATTTTTTATTGAAAATGTGACGTACCAGGCGAACTTGTTCATGTTGCATGCACAAAGCGTTAGTTGGAAAACCTTTTAATTCAATAACAAAGCCTTTACTTTGCAATTCGCGGTCTGACGATTGTAGTACAAAAGATATTAGCAGGTGAATGAAATGCTTCCTCATCCCCACACACCTGGAAAGGAAGCATCCATAAATTTGAGTAAATTTAGTTAATAAACGACTTCGCACGTCACATTATCAAGAAAATGGCGATACCATGTCTTACCAGGGAGGTGAAAGAAAAGGAGGCGAAACTCTTGTAATTTATTCAAACGCATTCTTGAGTTCTAAAGCGTATCAATGGGATGTGTAACATTCCACTTGGCTTTGAAGTTCCATGCTCCGAACCGCGCTTCCACTGCGGGGACTTTCGGAAGCCAGGCACCAGTTTTACATTTATTACAAAATATTAAATTACCAGCAAAATTTCAGTGTAAATCAAAAACTTTATATGGGGATTTTATTAGGAATAGTGCATCAAACACTTTTTCAAATTTAGAACTCCGTCCTTCCTTTAATTTGTGTGCCAGAGCTGGTAAAAGAAAAATTACATCCTGTCAAAAACTCAATATTTTAGGATGATGCGCTAATTTGTGCATGCTTTAAAGTCCCGTATTTTGATCCATGATTTACATTCTATAATAACATTAAGTTTGCTAATGCGTGTTTTCGCGTGTTTTTTGTATTTTTCAAGTTTTAAAAAGGATGAAATTACACAAGTTTGTGTTCGCTTGTTCTTCTCTTTACACATTCAACAATGGGTGAGAAATCATTGGAAGGGACAGCGAACAGTTGCTGTGATACCATTTTCTGATGTAGGAATTCTAAATCCTGAAATTTCATGCGCTCTTTTATCTCACCACCTGGTCAACAGTTGCAGATTAGCGCATAACTTGTCGGCGGCTTGGAGCATGGGGTCAAAGGAGAGCGGCTTGATTCCAGTCCTTCTCTATCACGTCCCTGGTCTTACTGAGAAACTGTACATTATTTTTGCTGTACATACTTTGCTGTACAATCTTGTAGATTAATGTTGGCAAGATTACAATAAATCTCATTCATCTTGTGACACCATCTGTCAATCATTAATGAGCTAACAAGAGACAGAGGTATGTAGCTTCACCAGAGCTGACCACCTGTTTACAATATTCCATACAATACCAACATAGGAGTTGCAATGTCAGACGTGCTGTAGCATCACCAGGAAAAGAAAGGTAATGTGAAGGTATGAAAGAATGCAGTTCTTGTGTGAGCATGTGCTGAGCTGTGGGAAGTTACATACCACTGTCTCATACCACTGTTGGCTCACTAATGATTGACAGATGATGTCACAAGATGAATGAGATCTGGAACCTTTTTTAATGGTGGAGCTTAGCAGGTCTGAGAAAATTATTAAAACAAATTAAAGAATCTTTGAAATATATTTCGATGTTTGAGCACCAAAATATGAGTTGTAAGCAGCCCTGCACATCAACAGGAATCGACTTATGTTTGGATGTCACCCGACCTTTAATAGGGACTTTTAGATTTGCGTGGACTGATACGTGTGACGTCCATTCAAGGCAGTGCATTAAAAGGACGTCGACCATAGCAATCCACATTGTCTTCGTGCAAATCTAAAGTCCCTATTGTCTATCGTCGTCAGCGTTGCGTGGCCCATTATACATCTCGCCGTTCTGTGGCGCCCTATAATTTTAATATACTGTACGTTTACAACTTTAGCACGACTGATTAGTGATATCTTTGATCATACTTAATTTCACAATTGTACTACGTTTGAATTTGACCACCTGGAGAGTTTCATAACTACAATACTACAATACCTGATGTTTCCTGTCAAACGTTTAATTTAATAATTTGTATACATGTTTTATATATTGGTGGTTTATACACGCCATGAGGATCTGTACATTTAAAGCTAATTAATAGAAGGCTCATTACATATGTTTTTCACATCATCTTTCTTGATATATTCCTCTTACTTACCCTTCCTTTCTTTTTCTTTCATTCTTCTCTCACCTTTTGTTGATTCTTGCTCCTTGCTCATATTCCTCATTCATCCCTTCTTTCTCTCCATACTCATTGAATTTTGATATAGAGTGTTTAATATGATATTTTTATAAATATTATGTCATAGTCCTAAGACTTTTGTACTTTTAACTTATAAATACATGTACTTTTCAATTGTATTCCAATGGCAAATCAGTTGTAAGACTGCGATGATGGAATTTGTTCAATAAAACCTTTCTATATATATAGATCACGTGTCCTGTTCGTGACGTCTTACTTACAGCAAAATGGATTCAGTTCGATGTAATTGCAAGAAGAGTTAAGTTAGGCTTCACACATGCCAAGTAATCATGATGAAAGCATATCACATTGCATTTTTTTTAGACGCCAGACGCTTTTCTTCCCTTGTAATGGAATTTATTCCTAATAACTTTTCTCCCGTCAGAAAAACGCCAAGCATATCCATTGTCAAATCCGACATTTTAACCTTTTTTGTGTGTAGACAGAGTGCACTAATGCGTTCTCCAAATTGTTTCCTTAGTAGTAAGGTTTTAAGAAATTACTTTCTCAACCCGTATAGCATCTGGCTTTCCTTTATTCAAAATATTATGAAATACGAGAATAGATTTTCAGAAAAACAAGCTGCAAATACTTTCATTATAACAAAATTTATTCAAAGAATTTTCTTTAGCTATTTTTTCACATTGTCGCTCGTTGCTCTTGGAAAATCATCTAGTTCCTCTTTTTATATTAATTGTTATCTTGACGGTGAAATTTAATCAAGGGGAAGTGGGTATCAAAGATTATATTCAAAGAATGGGTTCACATAGTTCAGCTGACATAAGCAATATACAACAGAAAACACATCGTATCTTATTACGGAGATAAAAGAAACAACGATGGACCATAAACTAATGTCTACATAGCGGTATAATTTGATTTGATTTAATTTGATGGTTATTAATTCCATATACATATTAACTATCTTATAACCTTAGATGTATGATAATGACATGGTATATTCAGAAAAGGGGTCGTTTTAAGCTTGAAGTGACGTCCTCTACAAAATGAAAAATAATGATACATACAAACAATAGGGAAGTGAGAGGAAGGGGGGGGGGGGAGAGAAATATACATACAAGGCGGTGTCACACAGAAAAATCCCTTAAAAAATCCCTTGAACAATCCTTTCAATTTTCTTGCTTCGTTAGAGGATTTTTAATGGGCTAATTGGTGACAGTCAGCAATTAATAGGATAACTAAAATCCGGATTTTTTTTACCTCAGAGGTAAAAAAAATCCGGATTTTAGAGTCTGTGTGACACCGCCTACAGTGTATATGAGTATCGGGAGGATAACATGATGTATATCAAGTCAGATTGTACATGTAATACATATCACAAGACACAGTCGTATTGAGCAATCTATAGGCGGTGTCACACAGAGGCCCAAAATCCAGATTTTTGTTATCCTCTTAATTGCTGTCTGTCATCAATTATCCCATTAAAAATCCTCTAACGAAGCAAGAAAATTCTGCCTTGAAAGGATTTTTCAAGGGATTTTTCTGTGTGACACCGCCTTATATATGCATTCATATCATGCGTCCTAGATTGACATCCGTATTAATACATTAAAACATGTTATATAATCAAACCCCTTTCTCGATAAAAAAAAATACTGTTCAATTTAAATGTTAAATAATCATAGACTTTTCATGAAAATTTACTGAGACTATGGACTTTCGAAAGAACACTGATTTGTTTAATATGTTGGTAATGATCGACAAATATTCGATTGGAAACAAAGAAGAAGTCCTTATATTTATGTTGAAAACCATGATTGCCCAGGGCGTTGGAATGTTTTTATTTTATTCTATGATTCTAGACGCCAGAACACATGAGATGAAGCTTAAAATAATCTTTTAGTTAGAAGTGTTTATTCTTCGTTTTAATCTGAAAAATACCAAATTATTGGCAACTTCAAAAAATACATAACAACACAAAGAATCAAATATTGTATGTTCATTCATGAGAATGATAGTTTCACTCATTTTATTTTGATTAGTAGGCAGTCAACACTTTAAAGTTATATTCATATTAACACTGATTGTTTTTTTCTCTTATAAATCTGGCGCCAATTATTTGCCTGAAAATAAAACTAAAAAGAAAACTAGAAAACTACAAATAAAACGTGAAAGCATTAGATCAAAATTAAAGTACAATTTTCACTCACATCTATACTTAGAGGCCTTTAAAGTTGCTTAGAAAACAGGACATCGTCAAAAGAAGCAATTTTCGATGGCTGCGATCCGCATTTTCTCATTCTTGTTCGTTCCTCTACAAAAAAAAAGTCATACTATAAACCTCTCTAGTTGCTATGGAAACATCTATTTCCCTATTACATGCCGTAGCATGTTTGAAGTCATTCATCTTGATCAAATTCAAATGGCATCTAGTGTTGGTCTTTGATATGATATCGAGAAAGAACGCCGCCTCTACATGCTTCTGGTTTATCTATTTCGAGCTTTATAAAGCGTAAAAGGTGGTATTGATATTGAAAACGTTCTGTCATTAATTCTTAAAGGGGAAATCCACTCTTTTAAATCGGAATTAGATTCAACTTTCACTGACCGGTTCTTCTCATGTTCTGCTTTTCATCAAAACCAGTTAAATATCAGGATGGACTTCCCTTAAATAATCTAATTTGGACATTTACCAAAAAATGCCTATGGGGTATGCGTCTTTTCTTGTAATGTATAGTTATATCATTTTTGTATATTCCAACTACAAATCAAAAGCACATGAATGTACATTACAGGAAGGTAAAAATTAAACGTAGGAAGATAGCAATACATTACATAAAATCCGCAATTTAGGTGAAAAAGGAAATACAATAGATATTATGAATCAACATAACGACATTGAAAACGCGTACATACTCTCTCTCTCTCTAAGTGCCATATCGTTTGACTTTGGCGATCATGCTGTTCCACAACCCTCGGCTCCTAGCCTTCTGTATTAGTACCACTCCCAGTTCTTTCACTCCTCTCTCTTCCAACAATTTCTGCAGACTGTCCATCCAAAGTATCCTCCTTCTTCCCCTACTCTTTCTTCCCACAATTTTCCCTGTCAAAGCAGGATTCTCTAGGCCTTCTTTACGTGTAATGTGACCCATGAACTTCAACTGCCTAATCAACATCTCACGTATCATTTTCCTTTGCACTGCAGCTCGTGTAAGAACTTCCTCATTACTAACTTTGTCAGTCCAGGGGATTTTCATCATTCTTCTTAGAAACCACATTTCGCAACTTTCCAAACGCTTTTTAGTATCAGAGGCTAAAGTCCATGTTTCACTACCATACATAAGTACTGGGTAGATGTAACAATATTCAATACCCTTATTCTGGTCCTCATACGCATTGTTCGATTTGTCAGAATTTTGCCTAACTTTGAAAATGCGGATTTAGCGAGAGCTATCCTTCTCTTGATCTCTGTCTCGCATCTTATCTGGCATCCTCGGTAATCATGCTGCCGAGGTAGTTAAATGAGGAGACTTGTTTAATAGTCTGTTCTTTCAGTTTCAAGTTACATTTTGGACTGCTCTTCTTGGATACCACCAGGCCCTTTGTCTTGGTATAGTTGATCCCTAGTCCCATTCTCTCACTTTCTTTTACAACTACATTCAGGAGTCTTTGGAGATCTTTCTCTGATTCAGAAAATAAAATAAAACAGTGTCATCTGTTATAAGTTGATCAATAGAACAAAACCAAAAGTAAGACAAACTTGCTATAAAATAAATTATTAGTGCAATACAATAAGAATATACTAGTTTATGTAGGTCATATAGTTATGATATATAAAATCATATATTTCGAACAGTATAATATGCAATGACATGTGAGCCTAAACAACTTCTATTATGAGCGCTGAAAAACTTTCGACTGTCGAACATCATAGCATTTTTATCTGGTAACGTCAGTAGGACATTCTATCTAAACACCCTGTACAAAGTAGTAAGTACCCGTTTTAGATTACTCCCTTTTTAGCCTTTTGAATACTGGATACTCTAATTCCATAAAGGCTGACTACAGGGACCACCTTGTTACCATGTTTAAATGTTGACGTCTTCTTTTTCTTCATTTCTTAAGTTCAACTCGAAAAACTTGAAACCGTTTAACATAATTTTGTTCGTTGCGCGTACAAAGCAGACAAGCCATTATCAAAGAATACCCAATAATTGAGAAAAGTATTGATTCCTCCTGTGGCTTGAATACATTGAAAAGGTACATGATGCCTTAGGCAAAAAGAATTGTCGGATCTACAGAGGAAAAGTGGACAGCTCTAACGTTAACAAAAATGAAACGAAGAAAGAATAGAACCTGTCTTCTCTTGTTCATCCTCACCTCTTCCCTTTATTTGTATTGTTGTTGTTGTGTGACAGTGGGCGTGTGCATATAATTATGAAGAGGGTACCTGCCGTAGAAAATGGGAGTTTAAAAAAAAGAGTTGTAAGATTTATTTTGTCGTAATCTAATTTATTCTATTAAAATTTAAAAAATGAGGGGCCCAATCTACAAACACATCCCGTATCAGCAGGATTATGTATTCTGTACTTAAGTAAGGTTTGTACTTTCTGATATTTTTACGATTCCAAACGAATGAAATTGGATTAAATTGAATTAAATTAAAGTGGACGGAAAATACAGCTCTAACGTAAACAAGACAATAGTGACAAGATACACCAAATTAATTTCTTTTTGTATAGGAAGGGGGGTGGGGGGGGGGGGGATAGACAAGAACAGATATCATCTAGTATTCAACTAAATAACCCTTTTTTCTGTCACGGTCTTCCATCAAATTGAGCATTGCTTGGCGCTTTAATCAAATTTCACATACCACGTTTCATGACTTTAAGCAGGAGACACGTATTATTTCCAGTGTAATGGAAGTCTTAGGAGAGTTAAATGAACAGAGGAACAGCATCTATATTAGCTGTTATTGATGCAGTCTCCAAAGACTACAGTTCATTTTAGTAATGCAATATAGCCCTAGTGCGTTGCAAAATGTCTCGCTCTCAAAATGAAAAAAAAAAAACGCCTATGAAAATGTGAACCATTAAAATAACGAGGGTAAAAAGGGAGATGAATAGAAGATAAGTTTTAAAAAAGAAGAAGGAAAATAAGAAGAAGATAAAGGTCTCTATGCATATACTCAGTAAATATATATCTCGTATAGAGTGATTAAATCTTGACGGAGACAAGAAGGACGAGGGTTCGATCCCAGATGCGTCACTATTGACAGTATAGGCAAGACATATTTTATCTAAATTGTATACACTTTCTAGAACTGCCCTTTTCCGAAACTTCATCACTTACAAGACAATTGCAAAATGTTGAAGTGTTCCTTTAAGCTTATCTTACAAACCCAAAGTCCAACTTCACACTTGGGCAGAAGCGAAGGATGACAGATATCAGTTGTCGGACAATACTCCATGGCGTCCCATTTTTCAGCCTAGAACGGATAATCCCAGAAGTAATTAAAACGATGGATTGCGGTATAAGCACTTATATCAGTTTCTGATCACGCTTGAAAGAAGAGAAGATGAACGATCTTTAATAAAAGGCAGGACTGTACATCGTTCTAGATGTCTAATCCCTGGCCAATCGGGGGGGGGGGGGTATAAATAACTGATTTTATCGTGCTATGAAAGGTCTATTTCTGTGTTAATGTAATTTAACACTTGTACTTATTAACGTGAGCTATATTTCTATACCATAACTTTGATTTTCATTATCCTATGTTAATAGAATATTGAGAATAACCCTACATGCACGTCGGGATTGAGTGAGATTAAATTTGAAAATAAAATGACAATTAATATCATAATTATTCTTTTCCACGCTGAAAATTAAGATCGTAAGAAGTATAATGAGAATTTTAGTCTATTATTATCATTGTATAACATTTCCGAAGAGGTACGTTATTATTTATGTCTATTGTACTTTTGCACTCAATATGCACCAAATTAGCTTCGTAACACTTATTGTAGTGTTTTAAATACTCTGTTTTAAAAAAGAGAATGAGTTTTTGGGGGGATTACAATCGATTATTTCCAATGACAATCGGGGAGTCGGGGGGGGGGGGTGATTATTTAAGAAGCCATTGGCAACAGACTGATGTCATCATGCCAATCTAGATATACAATGATATCGGAATCTACCTTTAAGGGATCCGGTAACTTTGTCTTAGATCCTTTAGAAATAATCCTTGATTAAGATCATGCTGCAATGATAATTTTAAACCTTTAGGTCAGTCAGGAACTCCATGACTTTTACAAGCCGATCGCCTGTCTGATTATCAAGATATTAATGATTGGAATTAAAAAAAAATGAAAACCGTTCGCCGAACGGTTTTCATAACACTACAGTCTATTGGGGAAAACGAGTATCGTAAAACCGGTCACTCAAAGATTTTTACTTTTTTGAGGCACTTCTTGATCATTTTGAGGCGTGATTTTTTTAGGGCTCCAATATTACACCATATCACAGACACTGGTAACATGTAGGACCGTGTAGCTCAGATTTAACATTGTTAAACGATCCCTTTAAGAGTCTCATATTACGGCTATTCTTCATTCCATTACTAATTCTAAACAAAACTTGTCCGATGAAAGAGAGACATCGTTTTAGACTGTTCTAGATGGTAGTTTTATCTTGACAGGCGGATATGGGGGGGGGGGTGTATTGGCGACTTCTAAACATACGATAAAAGCAGACTTATGTCATTATGCAATTTTTTAATATATAGACAGTGATCACGAGATCATACTTTAGAGTTAAATTCTCATTATAAACATATTTGACTGACAAAAGAGATGGATTTGCAAACATATTGAAGAACGTTATAGAAGAACGTAAAGAAAGTATTTGTGTGTACATTTCTTTACAATATCACGACAGTTTGTATTTGTGTAAATGTAATAATCATGTACAATGTAACATCATCGATAGATTGTGTATTTAAAACACATTATATTTTTATTATGATTTATGTACCTATCAAGTTCAACATTATTTTGTAAGTGCCCTGTAAAAAGTAACCATATGTATTATCTGTTATGAGTGAGACAGAGATAGAGAGGGGGAGGTGGGAGGGAGGGAAACAGAGTAAGAGAAAGATAGAAAGAGAGAGAGAGAGAGAGAGAGAGAAAGAAAGCGAAAGGGAGATAGAATGTGCTATCAGCAGATCAAAATATGTCCATGTGTCCTCTTTGTTCTTATTTTTAGACTCAATACTTAGTTGGAAACAGTCTCTTCATGACCACAATTTCATTAAGAGGTAGTGATTGAGTTTCAAGCCATGGTCAGTCAGTCCATCTTTTTCTTCTTCTTCTTCACTTTACGGAATTAAATTGATCAGAGCCGTACCATGCAGAGATAGTATCAGGTTCCATGCATGTCGTTAGTGGCCAAGCATCTCCTTTAACATGCTTGAAGGATAAGAATGACGAAGAGATGAACAGAATTTGGTCACACTCCTATGATTATCAACACTAAAGTGGTGTCCTATTTTCTGAAACTGTGTGTTATTCCGGACTCGAAATACCATTATCAGGGATGACGCGCAAGCCTCTGTTCAAATTGGGTTGCCCAATTTTTCTTAAATTTAAGATTAAAGATAAACTCCAGTTCTGGTAATGCGATTGCATTGTGAATGAAACGTTGTGAAATCGATCAGAAAAGGTTGATCATCTAGCATAGATGTACTGCAAGGTTCTGGAATCATCAAAATGATAAGAAATTTGGCCAAATCTTTATAAAGTTAGAAGCACTGTACACAGAAAGATGTATATGGGACTACACACACGTGCGCGACACGTGCATTACATATTTCTCAACAGGCAAGAGATACACTAATTTACCAAATATATCAATTAGTAGCCGGTTTCCCGTCAAATTTTTTATCATCATGTAATATTCAAAACATATTCTTTCACATGATTGATAATAAGAGCTTCCATTTCATTTTTTAAAATCAGGCGTTTCCAATACTGGTCTTTACCTTTAAGAAAGTAAAAGCGTCTTCTCCATAGCACGACTTTATGCTCACAGTCATGGGTTCCTAACTGCGTCTTCTGTGGCTCTATTTGTTTAGAATAGAATTGGGTGGGGAGCTGGAATGGATGTACTGAAATTGTTAAAGCGAAGATAGAATCCCCTACTACCCATTTATATCTCATTTGAACAATAGCGTATTATTGTGTTTCTTTCTTGCAAGTTGCAACACCTCGTTTTGGGGGTCTTGTGACTTTTAAGATCCAGGCAAAATGAGTACTGATGTTTCTGCGAGCCCATAATAGAGACGTTATATCGTTCTCATCAACAGTCTCCATAATGCATTCATATCCACATATCTGCGTTGGATACTCAGAGTAATGCCTAGGTCACATATACCCGGCGGCTTGCCGTGGATTTAGAGACCGTACGGGAACCTTCCGATTTTCTTTTCTACGGCATGTGTGGTCACATATTCTGCGGCGCCCGGGAGGTGCCCGGTGAAAATTGGTCGAGTGAAATGCAAGGCGCCCGTAAGGATGCCGGCCGGTAAGCTACGTGCTCCGTCCGATGAGCAGGTGCACCCGTGGCTCCCGGAAGGTGCCCTGCCGGGACCCGGCCGGGGTCCTCAAGGTGCCCTGCAGGGGACCGGCCGGGGTCCTTAAGGCGCCCGGCCGGGTCCCGTGCGGTGCACTGAACTATGTGTCCTCTGAAATCCGCACCTCAAGGTTCCCGTAAAGATTTTTCATGAGAATTGACCCCCAAAAATCGTGAGGGGCCCGTCCGGACACCGTCCGGAGCCCGCACGGGACCCGTAAGGTGCCCTGCGGGCACTTCACGGGCTCTCTACGACCTAACGGTCAGATAAAAACGCCGGGAGAATTGGGAGCAGCCGACTCAGCACCACGGCGCCCGTACGGCTTCAAAAACTGTCCCGGCGCCCGTAGGATCTTTACGGTAGCCGGACACCGGCCGAAAATTCCCAAAATGTCTGTTTTTACTCGCCGTACGGGCCCCGGAGTGTATATGTGAAAGCCCCATAAGTCAAATTATTCTCATGTAGTCGCGTAGTCACGTGTACATAATCTGCTCGTGGGTGCCATGGTGATGAAAATAGACTCCCACTTAATACAATAATGATCATGCATTCGTATACCATTGTATTTCGCACTTTTTATGATGTAATTGGAGTTTAATTATGGTACGTAGATCACGTGACCCATTCAATTTGAGAGAGCTGAGGCGCAATGCTTCAATGTCATTGGAGTGACCTTGATGTGAAACCAATTTAGATATCAGAATCAATGTCTCGAATTTCCACAATTTCTCAATAAAAACGTATGTTTTATATGTGGCCTAATTACGATGATGCACTTTCTCCATTCAAATAAAAGACATTACACAATTTCAATTGTTGAAGTCTAACTCTTAGAATGCAATCTTCCTTCGAGTGATGACCAACTATGCCGAATGATAGTGGCATTCGGGGTCATTTCTAAAATTGAGTTTTAGAAGAGCAAGGGAAAATGAAAGTCCGACCTGTAATATGCGCAATATCTTTGCAGTCGATGGCAAACAGCAAAATAATCTTTCCACCTAAATGGTTTCACTCGCAGACTGTATAATATATACATTATATATAAATAATGTATAATAATGTTAAATATTTATTTATATATACAGTTTACAACTAAATTATTCATACTCTTATAAAATGTTTGTATTTTTTTTTAAAGTAGCCTATGTGGCAAAATTAACGTCTCCCGATTTATGTTTCTTGAAAATGTGACATATTATAGCTTACATCTAAAAGAATTCAACCACTCCACTCACGTAATCACGTCATCACGTTTTGATTACTGTCGTAGATATAAGCTACCTAATCTACGAATCCTGATTGACTCTTTGATTTTTGTTCACAGGCCGGTAAATTACGCATGCTCACACTTTTGCGAGAAAGTGTCATGACTCTTTCCCTACTTGATCCTACATGTCGAAATGTTTAGCAATCTTCCGCACGGTTTCAAAAGGTTTCGAAAGTTTGCGTAAGGTTTCTTGTGCAAACTATTTGCATTCACTTTACACGTATTCCCGTCGGTGGACCTACAGAAAACACATTTGGCCTGAAGACCGTTCTCCGAACCCTGAACGCCGTCTACGCTCAGTCGCGTCTCGAGGATTGTGACGTTAAATGACATTACTTAAGATGTAATCAAATCTGTTTGATACAAGTTTGTAGAAGGGAATCAAAACAATAACACCAACAACAAGGAAACCACCCATGGCAAACGTACGTACGCGTTACAAAATATCAACCATTTATAGGTAGGCTTACGGTTGCACCATGTGAGAGGGGGTGGGTTGAGAAGTCTTTAAAAGCACTGTTGGTAATCTCTTTTGAGTGTAGTTCTGAACTATAGCGCCGGTAGGAGATGATGGGTGTTAGGAGCGGCTCGAAGTTTCGAATAGGTTGACTATCCGTCGTCAGGAGAGCCGCTCCTATGCCACCCATCCTCTCCTACCGGTGCTTAAGTTCTCTTTAGAACTATTAGCTCTAGAAAGATAACCAACAGTAATTATTGACACCAGATTCAATTGACCAACAGATTGAACAAAATTTAATCTTCATTACTTAATAAATTCCTTTGTCGGGGGCAGTTGAGTTTCGAAAAATGGCAAGTCGCATACCACATTTTAAAATGTGAAACCCTAAGGGTGATATTCGGGTCAGCGACGTCAGCTCCCTGGCGAGATTACTCCCTTACGCATGTACTTCGTCTTTGGCGAGAGAGCAATTCGAGCAATAGATTTTGACACTGTATTGCCTTGAAAATATCATATTATCATCAAAGTATATCATAGATTTGAAAAAATAATACAAAAGGGCACTCCACTGCCCGAACTGAATATGAGTGAAGGGATGCCGGAATATGAGGTAATCCATAATCTAAAATAGCTTCCATTTTCCAACCCTCCCCCTCCAGCCACGTCATTTGTTTTCGATGAGAAAGTGTCACACTGTTATGATTTGCCTCCAATCCTCCCTGAAGCGATGATCATGTTGAGATTTGAAGTGGAAAATGTCAAGTTTTGATAAGTACATGCGTTCCCACACCCATGAGAGGTAGATTAGGGCACGTTGCGTACCAAAATGCGTACGTTTGATTTTTTTTTTGGGGGGGGGGGTGGTGGTAGGGTTAACTCCAAACACATCCTTACAAAACATTAAAGGCACACTGTCCTACTTGACGCTACTTGCACCCTCTATATAGAAAACTTCCCCAATCGGTGCCTGTTGGTCCACCATGATCCTCTTTTTCTTATGTTAAATTAATGAGAGCTGAGTTAATGAGATAGCCACCTGTCACAGTGACCTCGCTGGGTCGCTGGGTGGTCTAATCCCTTCTAGCTGAAGTAGTAAAGCCTGCCTTTAAGATCACCATTCAAAATAGCTCAGGACGCAATTTAATAAATTGGAAAGAGGAACGGATCCCGGTGTTAGTTTTTTTTTTTTAAAGCGGGCTTCAACTCTTTAATCCTGAAATTACACGATTAATATAGTGGCTTGTTCAGATATGGTCCGATGGACAGCCACATACGCAAAAAGACCGCCGCGTTTGTTTTTAAACGTGTAAATAACCGGTAAATGCGCGCAACAAAATACGTACGTATTCACTAAGCTCTGAAGCGTATTATACTTTATGTCATCATAAAATACCGCCGAGATTTTTCCGCGTCATAAGCTGCACTTACACTGCAACCAAAAATCGTCTAATTTTCTCATAGTGATTCGCCGGTAGTTGCATAGCAAAATCCTGATTTTGGGCTAGCCAAGTTGCATAGAAACTACCGGCAAACACGACGGAAAATTGAAATCGAAACATCCACCTCAGGAGTTTGGGTTTTCGAAACGCCTGCCGAAGTGTCATCGAATTTTGCAGTGTAAATGCAAACGTCGGTAAGATATCGATTTGCGCACGTGACTCTCCTCACATTCGTGCAAATGCTTGCAGGGCACCAACAACTCGCGCATGCGCACCACTTATTAAAAACATTAGTATGAGCAGACTTTGACGGTTTTTTAAAAGGGGTTTTCCAGTACATGTTAGTAAAAAGTGTAAAAAGAAATGGTCCAAAAATTGACGATAAAAAAAAATGGTGTTTGGGATGTGTAAAAAGGCCTGATATTCCACAAACCTTCAGGAGCAGAGTTTTAATTGTGTGCTTAGAGCCGCATAGTAGTGGGCTCTCATGGGGAATTTGACACCATTCGGGTGTTTGCCCAATAACAGGTGTTGTCAATCACCAGGATATAAGTCCTCTTACATTCCCTCATGTTTTCATTTCTATCATTCTTTTTTTCCCCTTCTTTTCAGTCCCTCTCTTTATAAACACTTAAACACCCCCATCCCCCCTCTCTCTCTCTTTCTCTCTTGTTCAATATTCACATGTGAATGATAAGCGCATTTAACTCAAACCAAACTATCCCACTCTCTCTCTCTCTCTCTCTCTTTCTCTCTCTCTTCACTCATTCTCTCCCAATTTTTATTTTTGAAATATATTTTTTTAATGAGACGTGCTCACGAAACATGTTTTTTTGTTCGGAGCGTGGTAGGAATTATTTTCGTTTTTTTGTATTCCATTAATTCCTCATCATTTTTCTCTCTTGTTTCTTTTTTTGATATAAATTTCACATCAAGCACGCTCAATTTCCTTGATGTATACCTCCACTGTTACCACCTGGTTTGACAAACCAACCACAAAGTATTTATTCTGGGATTCTGCACTTTCATCTATAAGTTTATATCAACATCGCTATGGTAACGCATTCCTTTTTCTTTCATTTTCTTATCATACAATGCATTATTTCATTCTTTTTCACTTTCTTCTCACATCAAGTAAGCTTCATTCTCCTAATAACATTCTCGCCTTAGGTTACCTTGTCTGTCAAACCTACCTCGAGTGCTTCACTTTAGGGAGTTGCACTTTCCTTTCCAGGGTTATTACAACACTATAATTTATGACGCATTTCTTTTTTATTTTCTTCATGTCATCACCGTTCAATGCATTTTTCAACGAGAAAAATAAATGTCATGAATTTACCAAATCTTGTACATGTACATCTATATCATAACGCCGGATTGATTGATGATTCAAATTCGACATGCATATCATTTTGTTTATTATAGCTTGCCATATTTTTCTAAATCAACTGGCAAATATACTTAATTTTCATTGGCAAGGAAAAAAAGGAAAACAAATATCTGGAAAATGTATTTATGGAAATTGAAATACCAGGAGACAAACAATCTCTATCTGATGTTATATAAAGATATATAATAAGTGTTATATTTTACTCAATATTTTTGTTCCAAAATGTATACAATAATTCTTAGACTTAATAGTATCTGTATAATTTGCGCAAAGATTAATTCAAGGATAATTTTGTTTGATTATTATTGTACAATACACGACCTTATCTACAGTAGATAGGAAAGCACTATCAACTGAGTTATCAGCAGATATTCAAAATTGTTATAATTTTTGTTTAAATATTCTCCACTCATTTTCAAAATTACAAAGTATGAACAAAATAATTATGTGCAAAGTGTTTAGAACACGTACAGCGCAGCACGTTTCCAAGTCAAAAGCATGGCGATTCATTACATGAGAGGAGTCGACTTGTAACGATCACTCACTTTTACTTTTATTGAATAATCCCATGTTTTCCAATAGCACATCAAATAATAATGGAACGTCATATTGAAGGAAAAAGAGAAGGCAGGACAAAACGAGAGTCTATGACTGGATAACAAACGAGTTAGGTAACAGAGTTCGATACTAAGGAGTTCGAGGAGAAATGAAAATGTGATGAAATTCATAAAAGCAACACTCTTTGCTTAGCAGAAATTCCCATTCTAGTCACGCAACTCGCCTTGGGGAGAGCTGAAAGGATATTTCTGAAGAACAAAGAAAATGTTGCAATAATTTTGTCCTTAAGCAATATGGCTGCAAGGTACTTGGCCTTGAAATAACTTGAATTGATCATTATACAAACAGTATCTCCCACTGTCGCCTCGTTTGCATGGCCTTACTTCACCGTTGCGATTCCCCACTCGCAAGTTACCTCGGGGTTCTATTGCCTCTTTTGTAGAGGGAAGACATGAGACAAATAGAGAGTCAACTCTTTTTTACAAGGAAAGAGAGGGAGAGAGAGAGAGAGATATAGAGATAGAGAGAGAGAGAGATAGAGAGAGTGGGGGAGAGTGAGATAGAAAGAGAGAGACAGACAGAGAGGGAGAGAGAGAGAGAGAGAGGACGGGGCTCTAAAGCTATGGTCACAACTCAGAGCGGCGACCGACCGATTTGTAGCCTGCTCGGTCGCCGCTGGAATTACAGTATCGCCCAACGATTTTTGAGAAGTCGAGCAGGCTGTAGAGCCCTAGCAATGCATTGGCGGTGCCCTGTCGATTTCCCGTCGATCGCCGGTAAATTTTGGGTCAAAACTGGGTGAAATCGGGGAGCTTTTCCGGGCGGCGTCCCGGCAGTGACCGACTGATGACCCACCGATTCCCGAGCGGTCTCCACCGGCCAGCGGCTGTTTGCACGTTTTCCGGCCGGTGATCGGCGGGGCATCAAAATACGATCGGTGCCCGGTAGGTCGCCGTCTAGGCACCGACCTAATCGAGCGTTCGCCGTCGAGCGATATAGGTCAAAAATAGGTCAAACTTTCCCATAGGCTCAACACGCACCTAACCCCAATCTGTGCGGCAGAAAAAAATAACGCCGCCCGGGCACCGACCGTACTTTGGGCGGCGAGTGAAAAGTGAGCAGGCGCCGCCGAATTTTTACTCCGCGCTATAACTTCAGCGGCGACCGAGCGATGCCCTAAAAACAAGCGGTGTCCGGGCGAAATTGGCTAAAAACTCGCCGAGCAGGCTACTTTTGGGGGTTGTCACCATAGCTTAAGGGTACACAGTGGATGCGTTGAAGTAAATTGGGAGTTTGAACAGATAGATTACCAATACAGGGAAAAATCTAATTAAAATTGAATTTGCGGATGATTGTAATATAATGTTTCAAACCAGCACAAAAGGTCTGAATAACTGAAAAAGACAAGGAATGAGAAAGAAAAAAACGAAGGAAGAGAAAGAGTAGATGACTCAAATTTTATTGATCATGTCTCGATCTTAATTATTCTCTGACGAAAATACATTATACATTGCTTTGGTTCTAAAGGATGAAACGTTATCTGTCGCAAGGATCAATATCATTAGAACATAATATCGAGTCTTTTCTTATTTTTGAAAAAAGGTCTGCCGTTTCCGATTCTTCGGTTGGATATGGATCATGGTATTATACAATGACATTTCGCCCAGTAAGCCTAATCGTGCTCAGAATTCAATTTATTTCTGCGACATATATATAGGGAAACAATTAATGATCACCGAACTGAAAGGTTTGAAGAAATGAGAAGAGAGAGAGAGAGAGAGAGAGAATTAAAGTGTTGGAGGATATACGTACTTAAGTAGTTAAGTTCAGCTCAAATTTTGTTGGTCGTGTATCAATCTTAATTTCTTGACGAACATGAATAAAATATCGGTTTGTTCCGAAAGGATGAAACGTAATCCTTCGAAGAGATCAATATCATTAGAAAGGGATTTCCCCCCTCCGGAAACCATGAAAACACATTGTTGAGAGATTTATTCAATACATAATTATTAATGCATAATGGTTTAATGGATTTAGGGGGTAAAAAGGGAAGGGGAGAATAGAGAAATGGCTAGAAGTAAGGGTGGGAGAATGGAACAAAATAGAAATGAGTCTAAGTGGGAAATGTTGTGTCTGAGTTTAGTGATTGTGCTGGGTTTATTAAACTCCACAACAGTCATGACGGAATACAGCATGGAAAATGTTGACGCTTTTGCCTCAAAGTCTTAACATTTTATAAGGAAATTAAATCACTTTTCGAAAAGAGATTACGACTGGTTATGGATTACAGAAAAAGAGAGAGAGAGAGATAAAGGGAGAGAGAGAAGAAAAGAGAGAGAGAGAGAGAGAGAGAGGAACAGAGAGAGAGAGAGAGAGAGAGGGGTTTATGTCACTGTTTAGTGCGTTGCCGTGGTATTTCATCCGTATTTCCTTAGAGACCTTTAAATCCAAGCTGAAATCTTATCTTTTTTTAACAATACTTGTACTTGGCACTATGACACTCATCCAAACTCTCTCGTTCTTTCTATTTTTTTCTTGTGCGCCTCGGAATAGAATTGTCGAGATAGACGGCGCCATATAAATGCCTATTATTATATTATGTAACTTCTTGATTTCTGTTAACCGACCTGTAAAAATGATACCATGGATACAACGATGAGAGGCCGAAAATGTCGAGTACTATTTAAAATAAATTGTAATGAGAGAAAGATAGAAAAGCTTATTGGAAAGAGAGAGGGGGAGAGAGAGAGAGGGGGGAGTGGGAGGGGGGGTGTTGGAGGACATACGTACGTAGTTAGGTCCTGCTTAAAAGATTGTTGTTCGTGTTTTAATCCTAATTTCTTGACGAACATCAATAAAATACCGGTTTGGTCCTAAAGGATGAAACGTAATCCTTCAAAGGGATCAATTTCTTCAGACAAGGATTTTCCCGACGGACACAACACATTATTGTGAGATTAAGGGGGTAAAGAAAGAAAGGGAAGAAAAGAGGGGGAAATTATATAATTGAGCTATACGAGAAAGAGAGAGACAGACAGAGACAGACAGACAGACAGACGGTTCTATAGGACGATAATTTCCTGGACCATCATCCCCGACCAATTATCAACGGGACAATTACCCCCCCCCCTCCCCCCGAGGACAACCATCCCAGAGGACAACCGGAAATCTACCCACAAGGACAACCACCCACCGAAGAAATTACCCCACCCCTGACCCCCCCCCCCCCCCCCGAGGACAACTATCCCCACCCCCTTGAAAATTACCCCTCCCCCTTATTATCCCCCGAAAATATTAAAACTAACTTTAATGAACAGGGATTGATTTTCCGGAGGGGGGGGGGGGGGGGGGGGAATGGTGGGAGAATGGTGGGAAATGTGGTGTCGGAGTGTATATTAGTGCCTATATTTTCATACCGGGTCTAGCTCCACAACAGTCATGACGGAATACAGCATGAAAAATGTCGACGCTTGTGCCTCAAAGTATTGCATTTTATAAGAACATGAAATCAATAATCGGAAAGAGATAAGATTAGTATTTTTTCCCTCTTATTCTCAAGCGAGGTTTTTATTTCCATAATTTCAATACATATTTACATAAATAACTCAATGATTGAGTGAAACATAACATAGGTTAAAAATTAAAGTATATTCAACAGTTCTTCCAGCTTAGTGTTATTTTCTTTGCCTACACATTCATATCTTACAAATAATCTTAGTAATCTTATACCCCCTTTCTTTCTCTCTCTCTCTCTCTCTCTCTCTCTCTCCCTCTCTCTCTCTGTCTCTCTTTTTATCTCTCTCTCTACCTGTCTCTCACTTTCCATCTTTCTATTCTATTCATGTATATGAACTGCATCTCCATCCTCTCTATTTCCCGTTATTCAATATTTGTTTCTTTCACATCTCAAATCTTCTCCACATCTCGTCTCTCCAGCATGAATCTATGTCAGGCCTTCTCAACTAGTTTCTTAGAAGCGCCAAAACAAAAAAATATTGAGGTTGAAGTGCCAACCTATATGTTTGGTGACTGTGTTTCGAGGGAGCGTAGCGACCGAGCCGATAGAGGGTGGGGTCCAGGGGGCGAAGCCCCCGGAAGCTAGTGGATTTGAGCGCTTTTTTAAGGCCCAAATGTCGCATTTTTTAACACCTTTTTGTTCCATAAAACATCAATCATAAATTTATATTGATGTGAAATAATTAGTACAATTCCTGGCTAAAATCTACACGGGAAGTTAATTTAGATTCTATAGATCTATGTAGTTATTTTTTCTTTCTTGAATTTTTTTTTTTAATTTTAATTTTTTAATATTTTTTGGGGAACAGCCGCGCGCCACTCTGACTGACCGCAAGCGCCACGAGTGGCGCGCGCGCCGCCAGTTGAGAAGGCCTGATCTATGTTCTTCTATCCTATTATTCTCTCATAATCTACAGAGTCGTTATAATTTTATTTCAAATCTTCTCCAATCGCTCCTCCCTATAAGCTCTATTTACTATTCATTGCTATCTTGGTAACATAATTACTAGAGCCTAAAGTTCCTTCAAAATGTCTATGAGATGACCTTTTCAAGAACTGCGGTGACAGACAACTATGCAATTGATATCATAATTTTCAGGCATTAACAATACAGCGTTCCGTTGCTAAAGACACAGAAGTAACAATTCGGGGGAAACGGCGATTTTTACCGTTATGTTTTGTTTGTCGGAATGCTCGTGGTTTCCAAATGGGAGTCAGAGTTACGACAAAAATATTGACAAACCGACTACTAAAATTTGTCAATTTTTTCCATTTTCATTTACTTGTTTTTTTTAATAATGTTTATTATTCATTTATTTATTTATTAATTTATATTACTTATTTCAATAAAAGGTTTTGATGTAAGACTGGATAATCTTTGTTCTCCAACCCTTCTCACAAGGCAAAGATAAAATGATCAGGGCCTCGTTGCATTAAACTTACCATCGATGATAACTTTGCAATTAGTAACTACTGTGGTAGCTTCACTCAACAGCCAGTCAAATTAAGGTTTTCAAATGGTAAGTTTGATGGAATATGGCCCAGGATTGCCCGCCAAAGAAATATTACATAATTATACACTGAATATTTTTGTTAGAATTATTATGTCGGCACACCCACATAGTATTTTTGCAAAAATACTACATTATAAGGAGTGAGATAGAGTATAATATATGAATTATGAAAGTAATGACTTTCTTCAGACTTTACGAAATGTGAGTTAATAGAACATAAAATTGAAAACCTGAGAAATTACTGACAACAAATTGACTGCTTAAGGTTTATCCTGGGGAAAAAGTTTTAGTCTCCGTTACTTCCTAGATATAATAGAGTTTTTAACTCTGAATACAAATAGGATATCAACACTTGTTTCCAAGAATATGTGGTGTAAAATTAAGATAAATCGATATGAGCTGTCGTTTATTAAATCAATCGAAGAATGAAATCAGCTTCTTGAATCTGCTAGGATTATATACTGTATTTAATATTGTCTGCGGACTAAAAAAAACAAAGGAAAGAAGAAAACGGGGCACCACAATTCAGGTCGCTGAACGCTGCTGACATTTATACTACCTGTACTTGTCTTTCTGTCTCTATATATGTGCCTGTCTCTCCCCTTTTATTATTTGTTCTCCTTCTCCCCTGTTTTTTTCTCTATTCATTCCATCATTCTGTCTTTTTTCAGCATATACCTCTCGTTTTTTATTTTCATTCTCTAGTCCCTCCCCCCTCCATTTCGTTATCTCTCTATTTCTCTATTGTCACTCTCTCTTCTTCCTTATCTCTTCCCATACTCTGCATACATCTTCTGTTCTCATTTTTCTTCACTTGTCTCCCTCGATCAATTCTCTCTCTCTCTCTCTCTCTCTCTCTCTCCCTTTCTCTCTCTCTCTCTCTCTCTCTCTCTCTAATAGCTATTTCTTTTCTATTTTCCTCATGATAACTCTTTTACCTTTTCTCTCTCTCTCTCTCTCTCTCTCTATCTCTCTTTGTCTCTCTCACTCTTTGTCGCCTCCCTCTTTCTTTCTTTCTTTCTCTCTTACCCCTCTCTCTCTCTCTCTTTCAACCCCTCACACATTTTCACCACAGTCGACAACATAACATATACAAAGAAAGTTAAGAGAAATCATTGAGAGAAAGGAATCAATAAAATGAAATCAAGTCAAGTTGATTCGGTGGACGAGTTTCTATGATTTTCAATGACCGCCAAGTCACCGCAAAGAAGGGGAGAATTCAACGAAAATAATCAATTAGGCCTATTGTGACTATGTTGTATACACTCAAAAAAAAAGTGCTAAATTTAGCACTTAAAGATTCAATTTTAGCACTTTTTAGGAGCTCGCATAGTGACTGCACTCGAAGTGCTGAGTTAGCACTTGCACCCGGGCTACTTTGCTAGCACCCAAAGGAGCTGACTGTTGTGCTAAATTTAGCACTTAAAGATTCAATTTTAGCACTTTTTAGGAGCTCGCATAGTGACTGCACTCGAAGTGCTGAGTTAGCACTTGCACCCGGGCTACTTTGCTAGCACCCAAAGGAGCTGACTGTTGTGCACTTAAAGTGCCAAGTTTTGCTCTCTTTTGGGTGCTAGCAGAATAGCCCTTGTGCAAGTGCTAACTCATGCGTTGTTTGACATGCCCCATCTACATTTGGTATGTGGTCAAGGTGGATGTCCTTCGTCATTTACCACTTTCAACTCTTACAGGAAACATTTATTAAACCAACATCCACAAGAAGAACCTGAACCTGAAGTTGTACAGGGTATGGAGGGTCTAGTTGATGCTGATTTGGGTGTTGCTGTTGGTGAAGTGCATAATCCTGCAGCAGATGATGCATTTGATGATGATGATAATAGGATAGGCCTACTACAAGAACAAGATGGAGCAATGCATAATGACAGTACAAGATCTCCAGCTGCATTTTTCATTGGTTCTCTTTTATCAAACACCAACATGACCCATGCTATGACAAACAGAGTGTTATCTGCTGCAACAGCTTTAAATACTGATGTTGTTGACAGTTTAAGGAGCAAAGTTATTCAGACTTTTGAGGCCTTGGGTATTGACCTGGAGAATGAAGAATGTAAGAATCTCTTAGCTGAATTTGATTCAAAAACAAATATTCACAAGGTAACAGCTATTATACTAACCGACCAATCAGATCAGGTTATGCAGTCAGCACTCGATGTTAAGTGCTGCATATTGTTATAGCACTCGTTTTCTGCACTCAAATATTCAGCACGTTTCGGTTCCCTTGTTAAAGTTAACCCGTCAAGTGCTGATTTTGGCACTTCAAGTGCAGAATCTCACTCAGCACCCAACATTTAGCACCTCAGTTTTTTGCGTGTAGTCACAATCATTGAACTAAATGGCTATGTGTGTCTATACTCTAATCTAATTATTATTATCGTTATTATCATTATTATTATTATAATTATTATCATAAATATTATTATTGCTTTTATCATTATTACTATTATAAGTACAATATAGTATCAGTATTATTAGTATAACTGCCACAAAGAAGTATTAAAGGTAAAGACCAGTATTGGAAACGCCCCAATTTCAAAAAATGAAATGAAAGCTCTCATTACCAATCATGTGAAAGAATATGTTTTGACTAATACATGATGATATAAAATTTGCCGGGAAACCGCCTACTAATTCATATATTTGGTAATTTTTTTTCTCTCATGGACTGTGAGAGATATAGGGTAGTCCCATATACATCTTTCTGTGTATAGTGTTTGTAACTTTACGAAGAATGGGCCAAATTTCTTATCATTTTGATGATTCCAGAACCTTGCAGATGCTAGATGCTAGATGATCAACCTTTTCTGATCGATTCCACAACATTTCTTTCACAATGCAATCGCATCACCATAACTGGTCTTTACCTTTAAACTGTAAGGAGGAACAATAACTTCACGCAAATTCTTTGTCTCATACAATTCACTTCCAATGATGAAAATATACACTGCTACACATCCAGTCTGTTTTAAGAATAATTTGTTCATTAAATCATGTACAGACAAACCAATTTAGTTTTTATTTGATTTAATGAACAAATTATTCTTAAAACAGACTGGATGTGTAGCAGTGTATATTTTCATCATTGGAAGTGAATTGTATGAGACAAATAATTTGCGTGAATTAATTTTTTTTTCCATAGTAATATCTCTCTCTCTCTCTCTCTCTCTCTTACGCTCTCGTCTCGATTTCCATAAATAATTCCGTCCTTCCTCTTCATTTCCATACATTAACATGACCAAGTTAAATTATGCAATAAATGGTTCCTTGGGGGGGGGGGGGGGGGGGGTGTTACTGATGGTCAATTGCGGAGGATTTTTAAAATTTTATTATCCTCGATTGTATAATAATACTGATAATAATAAACACGGTGCTTATAAAGCGCTTACCACCGAAGTCTCTAAGCACTATATCATACAGGGCATTTACCATTGTTTACGTGGAACTGCTTTCTATACAACCCAGAAAAAAAAATCTTACTCTTCTTCGTGAATTGACGGTTCTACACTGGCAAGTTCTAATATCTATTTTTTTTAACTGTACATTTTTCACACATATAGATGAAACGATGCAAAACGACTTAATCCATTTGTGTTTCCTACACTCAGTTTCCTCTTGAAATGTGTTTGAAGGAACACAAATTTCTCGAGGAATATTAAATGTCCATCCCGGGGAAAAGTATCAGTCTCTGTTACTAGTTGCAGAAGAGGTTATTGACACGAATTACAAATTAGTATATACATTTCTTAGACTTTGTTGATTAAATTAAGATAAATCAATGCCAGCTGTATTTCCTTGAATCAATCGAAGACGGTAATCAGGCTCCCGAATTTGACAGGATTATATCAACTGTGTATAATATTGTCTGCAGAGTCAACGAAAAAATAAGAAAAAAATAAAATAAAAAGGAAATGGGGCAACACGATCCATGTAGCTGAATTCTGAAGACATCTATACTCACTCCTCTTGCCAGCCTGTCTCCTTGTCTGCTGTCTTTATTCCTTTCTCTATATTAATTCCATTGCTCTTTCTATTTTCTGCATATACATTTCTGTTCTCGTTTCTCTCTCTATCTCTAGTATTCTCTGTATCCCAAATCTAAATCTAACTCTCTCTTTCTCCTCATCTTTTTCCATACTCTTCATACATCTTGTGTTCTCAGTTCTCTTCTCTTGTCTCCCCCTTCATCTTCATCTATTATCCCTCACTCTCTTTCCGTGCTATTTTTTTATTTATTTTCGCATGAAAAATTATCTCACTCTATCGCCTCTCTCTTTCAATCTCTCACTCTCTTTCTCTCTCTCTCTCTCTCTCTCTCTCTCTCTCTCTCTGTCTCTCTCTGTCTCTCTCTCTCTCTAACTCTCTCGCTTCTTTTTGCCCTTTCATCCCCCTCACCCTTTCATTTCCCACATAGTTGACAACATAACATATACAAGAAAGTTTAGCGAAATCATTGCGAGAAGGAAATCAATAAAAATGTAATCAAGTAAATTGATTCGGTGGACGAGTATATGATTTTCTATGACCGCCAAGTCACCGCAAAGAAGGGGAGAATTTAAACGTAAAAATATCAATCGTTATGATTATAATATACAGAGTCACAATCATCAATATTGCCTGATTGAATTCAATATGTATGTGTGTGTAAGTATATTATTGTTATTAGTATTTTTGCAATCGTTATTATTATTATCATTATTGTTATATCATTATTATTATCATCATTATTATAATATTTTTAGTATTGTTATCATTATTACTAATATAAGTATTATCGTTAATATTACCACTATTACAGCCATACAAAAAGTAAGATATACATCTCTCATACAACTCGCTTCTCATTATCATAATACCCCCTGCCCATAATTTTGTAGGAATGATTTACCACTTTCCTTGAACCGAAATAACAAAGTAATCATAATTGCTTTCCCTCAAACAAAAGCTCTGTCTTTCTCTCTTATATAATATGTAATAACTCCCACTCAGCCCCTCTCTCTCTTTCTCTCTTTTATCTCTCTCTTTTATCTCTCTCTCTCTCTCTCCCCCCCCCTCTCTCTCTCTCTCTCTCTCTCTCTCTCTCCCTCTCTATCATCCCGATTTCCATAACTCTTTCCTTCTAAACCCATTCTCATTTCAATACATTGACCAAATTAGATTAGGCAATAAATCAGTACAATGATTCCTTCGCGGGAAAATGTTATTGATCGTCAACTGCGGAGGTTTTTGATGTTGTATTTTCCTCGAATATATATCATACAGGGCATTTACCATTGTTTACGTGGACCAAGAAATAGATCATTCTCTTCTTCTTAAAATGACCTATGTACGCAGGCAAAGTCCTGATATCTACTGTTCATACCAATAGATGATACGGTGATACTGTACGACTCAATCAATTTGTGTTTCCTAAACTTAGTTTCCTCTTCAAATGTGTTTGTAGAGACAAACATTTCTAATGGAATAATGAAGAATGTTCGTATCCGCTCCATATCTTCTATCAAATGAACATCTAATGGTTAGAAATTACTCCCTTCCAATGCCAAAAAAGCTCAGATTTCTGACGGCAGACGATCATTTTCAGAATTTGGCCATTACCCGCCACTTAACCTCTTACAACTCGTGTATCGGGTACGACGATTACCAGTGTCTCCTCTCAACCCACGTCGGATTTCATTGCGGCTTTCCGGATTGTAATGGATGTCCGATTTTTTTCGTTTAAATTAGATCCGTTAAAAGCGTATTTTCATCCGAGAACTCGATTTAATAGGGTTTCGAAAGATTACGGTACCGTATCAGCGAAGCCAATAGGTATGATATGGATAATTTATTCATGAACTATATAAGCCAGTATAAAGGTTCTAGTGTATCGCCTGCACAAAGCTTTTGGCCAAGAGGAATAATGCTATATAAATCTACTAGGTATCCAGATTTTCGTGATTACAAAGAGGATTTTTAGAATTAAAAATATATAGACCAATATATTCTTATTTTTTTGCCAAGCATAATGACATTAATTTGGTTTTTGAGATGGTCCGAACAAAATCCAAAGAGAATAAATATAACCAACCTCAATAATTTAGTGTGTTACGATTGATGAAAACAAACAGCATTCAGAAACATTTATTGATTGCAGATTTTTTTTTCCGGGCGAACAAAAATATGTTTTTATATAAAAAAAACCCAGAATGAATCATTATCTTCTTTTGATGTTTTATACATCATCTGCATTCAAACATTCTTGAGTAGCACTGTTACAGTAATACTTAATGAAATATTAAGAATAAGAACATATACAAATATGAATGAGCAAAGTTTAGTTCAGTTAGGTTAGCTTATCTATTTCATTTCTATTCCATTCCAGCTGATTATCAGTTTATATAAAGTCTATATTTTACTGTAAAAGAGTTTGATATGTCTGGAGAACAGAAGTCAATATAAAGCCTAAATTTGGCCTTTTGGAACAATTTTTCCTTTTAATAACAAGAAGGTAGCGAATACATAGAGCATAGACGGATTGAGGAAAGCTTTAAAGTACAAGTCCACTCCAAAAATAACTTACTTTCAAAATAAGCAGAAAAATCAGACAATTCAATCAAAAGAAGTTTGAGCAAAATCGGATAACCAATAAGAAAGTTATGAATTTTTGAAAAAGTATGTAAAACTATAGAACAATGGAAGTCACTACACAAATTGCCAATTTGGTTATCAGTTTGTTACGTCATGTCCTCACTATTTATCTATTGCTTTATATAGTTTAATCCCATGCCTTTGCCCAGGTTATATGATTTGTATCATACTGCATGCATGACATTGCACAAAATCTATTATGAACTTTGAAGAATTTATACTATTTTTTTAAATATTGTATATTCATAATTATTGATTTTCATCTAAACAGTTTATCAAAAGTCACATTTTTCATGATTTAACCGAAAAAAATTACTCAATTTTAGTGCATCCACACAAAAACATATTACTCAATCTAACTTGGATGCCGGTGTGAAGAAAAAAGATTCTTAGGAGGAAAATAGGAAATTTGTATTATCAATATAAAGAAAATAATTAGTGGATAATGAGGACATGACGTCACAGACTCATGAGTGAATTTCCAATTTGTCTTGCAATTTTCATTGTTCCATAGTTTTACAGACTTTTTTGAAAAATTCCTCACTTTCTTATTAGATATCAGATTTTGCGCAACCTTTTTTTGATTGGTTTGTCTGATTTTTCTGCTTCTATTGAAATTAAGTTATTTTGGAATGGACTTTGGCCTAAAAAATACAACAAAAATTTAGGAAAATAGACAAAAACCTTGTGAAAATTTAACAAAGGGGAAATCAGTGATATCCTTTTCAACAATTACGTATCTTCTCTAAATTTCCTCGCATTCTCTTTGCTTCTTTCTCCTTCTCTCTCGCTCCGTCTCTCTCTCTCTCTCTCTCTCTTTCTTACCGTGTACATGTTTTGGGGAGTGAGGTGTTACCAAGATCAAGTCAAGTCGATTCGTTACATTTGTAGAAAGAAACGAGAAGCTGGAGATAAACAAATTAACACATTTTCATGTCACTCTCCATCAACCACGTGGCACCGAACAGCGACCCGGCCATTTACACCGGTACACGTAGCGGTGCCGCTACGTATACCGAACAATCTACAAATAACGTTCAGACTTCCAAATTCATCGTACTATGGCTGTTCAAAACCGTAGAGCTATACGATAAATGATCAAAATGTTCTGGTCTGAACGTGACATAAAGAAACGAATAATATCGTTTCGAACGAAAAGTTAATGAAAATATACATAAAACCTTTTATACTGCTTATGAAGCCTCGTGGTCAACGAACTAAATTTATCTACGATAGCCTATGTAATTAGTTGACGACTAGTTTGTTGGGATTCATGAATAATGAGCCCCGGTTCCCGTTTTAGTCTGAACGTCGTATCCTACGGAAACGGTGTAGCTTGGCGGGGCTGATCGCAAGCGCGCACTTTTTAAATTCTACCTCCTCTTGCCTTTCCCTTATTTCTCACACGGATTTTTTTCTTCAAATTAATCATTATATTCACCTTCTACTTCTCCCTCCCCCCTCTCTCTCTCTTTACTCATCTGTCTGTCTCTCTCTCTCTCTCTCTCTCTCTCTCTCACTATCTCTCTTTCTTTCCTCAGGTACCTTCAACTCTCCTTCCTTATCCCTGTATTATCATGTGTGTACGTTTATTGATGCAGTGTATATATTTGTTCGTTTTGTTTATACCATATGTCATTTGTACATTCTATGGTTATTTATCATTTTTTAAAACATCCTTTTGAATAATTTGTTATTATTAAAGTTGTAAACAGACCCTTTCAGCCTGTTTTGCTGGTCAGATTGTATACACCACTGAATACAAATAAATAAATAATAAATGATTGGCAAGCTGTCAGGACAACTGAGCTCTTTTAAACTAATTTTTGTATACGTTGCTTTTTACGATGCTGTTATCCAATGTGTAAACACCCCTTTCACTAAACGATGTTTCTTTTCGTATTAATTTCTCCAGTCTGGACGGGCTAATACACTCTCAAACGTTCAAGCTAGGATGACTGGATGGCGAGTGATTTGGAGAGAGAATTTCTCTCCAAGGAGTCACTTCTGCATTGATTTATACGCCAATTTCGCGCCATTTCACTTGGCATCCATATAGACAAGCAACCCCATTTACAAAAAAGTGGCGACAAAGTCCATAAACTCGTTCTCGTTTCTTCTTTCCTTCTTTCTTTTTTTGTCGGGGGAGGATGATGAAGCAGGATTGAATAAAAGAAACGAAACGAATACTGCGAAAATCGTAAGGAAACGACGTAACGTACATTCAAGTAGTGTGCAGAGAAAATAGACGTGATTGTACAAAAGTAAACAAGGACGACTGAGATTGAAATTTGGCCCAGGAGCTTTAATACGACCCACAAGCTTCATGTTGACCAATCGGACTTCTGATAACAAATCGATCGACTTTGGCACCGGACTGCTGTGGTAAATTTTGTGACAGTTTACAAATCTGGCCCGGCATCCACGGCAATCACGGCCTGTCACGTCTGCCCATTCCGTCCCACCGCGTTGTCTCACATCCATCCTGTCTTGTCAACGGTGGCCTGAAACGCAGGCACGTGCCCCCCAAAAATGTCAAGATCGGTTGAACTTTTTAGACCCCTCCCCAGGACGTCGATCGATTACATGTATGTGCCCCCCCCCCCTCCCAACATCAAACTCTGGCTACGTCCCTGCTGAAACGTGATTAGGCAATTTTCGCAAACTCATTGCGGAATTAGAATCTGCGGTTCGTGTGCAAAATCGAGAAGATACTATAGTAACAGTTGGATGACCGCTGAGGCCCTGAAATCTAGAACGGGTTTTGGCCAAATCTACGGGCGTTCTCAATGACGCCCCAAGTGAATCAAGTGCCTCGATACAAACTATTTCATTCACCTGATAATAATAATAGTATTTAAATAGACAGAATCCAATCTGCATACATTAGTTGTTGCCACACTTAATACATGCATTTTGCATTCTGACTATTGTGAATCCTAGACAGGTGAATGAAATAATTTGTTTTGAGGAACTTCACAAAGACGTATGTATTGAATTTGATTACATTACGAGAATGGCCTGTTCCCTTCCACGCAATACAGCACTATAAACATACACTATACAATACATCGGAAGAAACAAAACTCACCGAAGAGTCATTCGTGTCAGGGGCGGATCTAGGGGGGTTAAGAGGTTTAAACCCCCCCCCCTTGGGCTGGCCAAGGTGCTTTCTACCCCCCCCCCCCGAAATATTGGTTGGCACTTTTTAGAAATTGAAAACAAATTTTAGTGCTCCCTACCCCCCACTAAGCGAAATATTGGTCGGCGCGATTTTTCAAATGTCAACCCCCCCCCCCCCCCCCCCCCCCCCGCCCACGCCATAGAGAAAAGCTAGATCCGCCCATTAAAATTCGTCATCCTTCGTTATTAGACGACGAAATTCTCATCACCATCTTTGGTATAAACTCGCTGATTGGCTGTTTATTCACTTGGGGCGTCATTGAGAACGCCCGTAAATTTGGTCAAAACCCGTTCTGGATTTCAGTACCTCAGCGATCACCCTGCTGTTACTATAGCAGCTTCTCGATTTTGCACACGAACCGCAGATTCTCTTTCCGCAATGAGCTTGCGAAATACCCCTAATTGTTGTCTAACTGGCAACAACTAATGTATGCAGTTTCGATTCTGTCTATTGAAATACTATTATCCTCATCAGGTGATTGAAATATTTTGTATCGAGGCACTTCACAAAGACGTATGCATTAAATTTGGTTACATTACGAAATTGCCTAATGGCATTGCAAATGCAATACCTCCGTAGAGATACGTACGCTTTCACCGAAAAGCAAAACCACGTATTGTATCGAGGACGGTCTGTTTGCGACGGCCGTAAACCTGAGTGCTCTGCTACCGCGAAGGTCTGTAAGTTGCTGAGCGAAAACTCGCTATTGCCGTGGCCGCCGGGAACATAATGTAACCCTAGCAATCACCGCAAAATATCCGGAGTATTTCAGGTGTAGCTTTGCTCAAACCTTATCTCTATTGATTTGAAATTGCATTCCACTAAATGTACATTTATGTTGAAGTACTTTCATTTTTGTCTAAAATGTCTTCATGTTCTTACTTTTCTTTTTTATTTCTATTGCCCCTTGAGCACATTATTTGGCTACGTTGAGATGGTGCAGCATAAATGAATAAATATGATTCGTTTTTTTTTTTTTTTATCATTTTACGCCCCACCGCTGCATGACACTCCCTGCATCTTTATTAACAAGTGTTCTTGTCTTTACATTTTGGTCCACCTTCTGTAAAAGTTATGAATCCCTATTATAATTCCCTACACAATGTTTCTTGACACACCCACACTCACATTCATTCCATGCACATGCACGCGCGCGCGCACACACGCACACACACACACACCCAAGCACACGCACACACACACACGCAGTATATCGATAAGAAATTATGAACGAGGAATTAAAGACTATTGGATGAATGCCAATGTCTTTAAATGGAAAGAAAAACATATATTTGCATTTTAAGCCATCCCTTGAAGATTGTTTTGACGTGGAGAAGAGATAATATAATTATAATATTATGACGTCAGTGATAATGCAGTACGATATGAACAAATAATAACCAGCTTACAAGTCCAGTCCATTCTGGTATAATGATTATGTCTCCATTCTAAAATTCCACACGGTGCTATGCGACCGCGTAATATGAGCAAGTCAAGCAGTTGTCAATGTCTCAATAATTAAGTGACAAGCGGGTTTTTCTTCTTTGTAATATAAATACGAGGCTTGTTCGCTGATCATTGTATTCAAAGGGTTGCTCAGTGACAAGGTATGCAGTCTTGGATAAAGAGACAAGAAATTCAGTGCTTGGTGGAATTTATTTTAAAAAGTATTTCAAATTAGGTGTGGTTTGTCACAAATTTCCAATGGACAGAAATAGAAAATGACGTTGATGATACAAAATACGCAGAGGAGTAATGCAAAAGAGATGGATGGTATTCGACTAAAAGAACTCGTTAATCCTGAAAATAAGAATGATACAGAATACTTGAGTAGCTGTCAATGGAAGGGATAAATGACCATCACCTAATGTCCTTTGGCAATATATTAATCTCTGTTTGCCTCTTCGTGACCAGAAAAGAGGGACAGATAAACTAGTTTATCCTGAAACCACTGAAGATGACTATGATAATAGCTTAAATATTACTCAGGAAGTGGAGATGGTGAACATAATATGCTGATTCCTACAACGACCTTATGTGAAATGCTTATTCAAGAGACTTGTTACATTCGCTACGAAAAGGTCAAATTTGTATTCATTGTTTGCTAGCGAATGCAACACATGTTTTCGCGCCTATGACCCGTAGTGTCGAACTTTACCTGTGTTATATCAACAGAATACGTTTTTCCTCGGAATTAATGAAAATCTAAGACCTACAGAAACGTTGGAAAACGTCTGAAACAGTGGCATAGCCAGAGGCCGGAGGAGCACGAGTTCTTGAGAATATTTGACACCCCATGCCCCAGACGAAACAAAATTGAAGAAAAAATGCAGCCCCAAATCATTGTGATAAAATATGATAATGATGATAATATTGTATTTGTCAAGCTCTTTAATTCATTAAACAAGGGGTTTCAATATTTTTTAATGGATCCTCTACTCGGTTGGTAAGTTCACTTGCAGAATGAAAACATAAAGCGTATTTCAATAACCTCCATTGCAAATAGATTTGCGGTGCATCCTTTAAAAAGCCCCGTACCTCCGTGCCCCTGAACCCATTCCGGCGATACGCCAGTGGTCGGAAATATATAGATTATTCATGTCCCTTTGGTATAATCAACATAAAACATGAATATTAATCCAAAGCAATATAACCCTAATGAGATATACAATCCACCCCCAGGATATGACTAAATCGTATATGTGTTTTAATGTATTGAAAGCTTCTTTCATATTGACACATACAAAATTTGTTGATCATTTCGAATATTCAGACCCGATCCATAACACTTATTTCCGTTAAACAAATCTTGCTATCATATAATAATAATTTCTTCCGACATTGAATTGAAGGTATTATTTGAAGCTATAGCTGAATTATCTGTTTGTCATTTAATAGTCAAGATTGGGGTCAAACGTCTATAAAACAGGGGTGATGCAATGTCAGAAAGGAGCACATTAAAGGAGGGTTAGGTTTCTTTAAAAAAAAGGGCAGAACGTTAAAAAGTAAAAACACGCCAAATTGAGTTTTTTTCAAAGTCATCAAATGCTTCCTATTGTATTGTAATTTTGCATGTAAAATAGATTTGAATGTGATATTTTGTATCTATCATTTATATGTTCATCCCATAAGCAAAACTTATTTACGTCTGTTACCTTTTCTTACATGTTTTGATAATGAACGAATCACGAACGAAGCCAACTGGGAGATGGCCGTTTCTGATTGGTCAATAAGTCCAAAGTTATGAATAATTCATGCAGAGCAGTAAAATGTAGATTGCAAAAGGCCTCGCGGCTAATGCCACTCGATCGCGCGTTCACCCCGGGTATCTAGATTGGGGTGGTAAATAGCCAGAGTCACGAGGCCTTGCTAAAAGGCTATGTAGTGTGCGAACACAATCGTGGTTTGTTCAGCAATGTTCCCGCCCCCATTAAAATAGCGCCCGGCTGGAATGCTCCACAGGGAGTGGAGAACGTGGACATATTTTGTACGGGCAAGTCGGAATCCGAATGGCGGGGATTATATACATACATTTGTATCATTAATGTATTAAGCGCTGTATAAATCCAGAATATTATTTACACTCATTGTTCACCCTCTGGTTTATATCATGTCAAGGTCACGTGATGTAGGAGGTAGAAATGAACGAAATGTGTAAAGGCAGTGTTTAGACATCATGCGTATTATAATCTCCACATACATCCAGACCATGACTATCTATCTATCTATCTCTATCTTCGACCAAGTCACACCTAGACCTATCATGCTATCGGAGACCTATATCGGAGACCTTCATGCTATCGGGGGTAGATATGAACTTAGTTTGAAGAAAAAGAATATAAATTACCGATGGGGCCTTTTGTTGTATGAACCCGACCTAACTCGTCGCCTTGCGCAGCCTTTATTGTACTTGGCGCCACAAGGAAATGCTTTTACCGTGTGTGTTTATCTACGAAGACATTGAGGCATAGCTTGGTACGTTCCTAATGTAATATCATTTTTGAAAGGCCTCTTTCGTTACTTCTCCCAAGGGGTTCGACCTTATCCTGTAATCTGTCACTAATACGTACAGCTGTCCCTGGCAGGTAATGCTCTATCTCTCTCTCTCTCTCTCTCTCTCACTCTCTTTCCTTCTGTCTCTCTCTCTCTTTCCCCCTCTCTTTACATCTTCTCTCTCTATCTCTCTGCCTTTCTGTGTCTCTTTATCTGTATCTCTTTTTCTCTCTACCTCTCTCTATCTCTCTCTCCCTCTCTCTACACCTTTCTCTCTATCTATCTATCACTCATCTCTCCCCTCTCTCCCTCTCTCTATTTATGTTTCCCTTTTTCTATCTCTCTCTCTCCCTCTCTCTATTTATGTTTCCCTTTTTCTATCTCTCTCTCTCCCTCTCTCTATTTATGTTTCCCTTTTTCTATCTCTCTCTCTCCCTCTCTCTATTTATGTTTCCCTTTTTCTATCTCTCTCTCCCTCTCTCTATTTACGTTTCCCTTTTTATATATCTCTCTCTCCCTCTCTATTTATGTTTCCCTTTTTCTATCTCTCTCTCCCTCTCTCTCTTCTTGGAAAATTAGAGGTGACTCTCCCCATGTCGTATGTATTCCCACAAAGAAATTGTTATTAGAGCCCCAGGGCAATTTGCGAGGACAGAATTGCGACGGTGAAGATAGTCCACGCAATCTGAAGCGACAGGGGAAGACATGGTGATTGTATCAATTCAACTTATCTCAAGGCCAAGTAACTTGTAGCAATATATCTTAAAGTTGCATTTATCTGTTTATTGCAATGTTTTCTTTGTTCTTCACAATTTTTTTTTATAGTTTCAGCTCTCCCCGAGGTTGTGTGATTTGCGTGACTAGAAATTTAATTTTTGCGAAACAAAGAGAGATACTTTTATGAATTTCATGACATTTCCTGTCTCGTCGAAACTCTTCGGATTCGAGCTCTATTACAAAACTCTTTTGTTGTTCAGTTTTATTTAGTCTTTTTTTAGTCATGCCTTCTCTCTTTCCTTCAAGATGATTTTTTTGTATTATTATTTTATTAGATGTGCTAAGGAAAACATGGGATGGTTCAATAATGGCTATTAAAAAGAGGATGGATTTTGATTAGCAAAAATTCACCATGTCTCTCAAATTATTAATATCCATGCATTCACTGGTTCCTCGATAAAATATACAGGGATAAAGTTTCCATTATGTTCATTTTTCTCTCATTTTGTCATTGTTGTATTAATGTGTTTTCGTCCGCAGTATAAGGCAGCTCTAATTGCAAGCTTTTACTTTTCATGATATTAGGCCCGGAGAGATTTTTTTAGTGGCATTCTGTTACCTTTGAATTAAAAAGCCTTACAAAATAATCGCCAAATTGGTCGTCCACTATGAAGAACTTGTGTTTTATTTATCAGGGAGTCTTTTTGTTTGTCATTATAGGTCAATGTATAAATAAACTTTGCGGTTTCTTATTTTTGAATCCTTTTAAAAGTTGTAAAGAAGTTCATAAAGTAAGTGAGAGCGTAGTAAGCGGAGTCATTATTATCGTCTTTTACAATACTTTAGAACCTTCCCCTCTCCCTTTCTTACTCTCTTTCTCCCCTTTCCCGTTTTCTTCTTTGTTTGATAAACAATAGGGGCCATGACCCCAAGGCCCCGTAGCTACACCTGTAACCACGGCTAGCATTTCGCGTACATATTTAGTCAGGTAAGCTATGTCAAGACACTGGGAGTCGTTGGTCGTTTCTCTTCCCGGCGACTATACAGATCTCCCATTTCCCATTGGCTTTATATACGATCCACCCGGTTCTGGTTGTTAAAGGGTTAATATGATTATCCTTTATGTTGATGAACTCTGAAACAGGGTACATGAGTCCGCTATTACACGTAGTTGACATTAGGTAGACGTACTTCCTACGCCTATCACGTCTCTTCTTGTACCGTATATACAGTGGTAGAGCTTGAGATATAGAGAGATCAATTTGGACTGGATTTGGTCATTTATGTCAAAACGGTTTTGTCAGTATTTGAAGGTTAGACCACTTTCAATACATTAATATTAACGAGGGATAAACGCAATTTGACTTGACGATTATATACAATACTGCATGCTTAACAGTGCAATGTTCTCTAAATAGTGCATGCTCTGAAGTTCAATATATCAAAATTTATGCACTGACAATTCAAGCCAGCATTTTTTCGAATGCAGTTATATTTCATCGGTGTCTCAGAACAAAGCGGAATATTGTTTGGACAAGTAGAAGTCTGATTTCGGAGCAGGATTGCTTATCGTAGCCTAAGGCCGATATGCATTCAAAACATTGCACAGCCTTATAATATCGTTTTATGTAACATTTATCATATTAAGTGTAGTTGCCACCGGGAAAATAAACACACTTCTCTGTTCTGCTCATACTGAATTTCAATCCAACTTGTTAATATTATCCATTTTTGAAGGACGCTTTATTCATTGATGGTTTCGAGTGTAACGAGTATTGAGGATATCTTCCCTCAAATAATGCAGATTCGTACTAAGACGTATTACAGCGCAAAAAAGGGTGATGGATACCGTAAGTTGAAATCGCCAGCTCGGTGCATATATTTTGTTAAATTTCTCTTTTTCAGGTTGAGCAACGAGCTGTCCAGAAGTACCACGTCCGACTATTAGGCCTTTAGTGATTTATCATTTCGAAGGAAGATATAACCTTTCGGTTTCTTGCTCACGCTTCACCTCTTTTCTTAGATTTCTCAGTAGTGGATCCAGGGAGATTCAAGGGGGACGCGCCTCCCCCCCCCCCAAGAAAACATTTTAAGGGAAGGAAAAGAGGAAGACAAAAAAGAAGTCTTTTAGGCCGCAAACCACAATCGTTTTTATCACAGGTATGGACCCATGCACCCCTTGCTAGAAAATACTAAATATCGCCACCGAAAAAAGAGGAAGGAGAAGGGGAAATAAGAGAATGATAGGCTGATAACCCTGTTTTTCGTCGAGGTTTAGGACTTTTGCGTCCACCTTGCCATAAATACTATATCCGCCACAAAAACGGAGGGAGGAAAAGGAGGGAAAAAGAAGGATTAAAGGCAATTAATTATAGGCTGATCAATAACCCTTTTTCTGTCACAGAGGTTTTGGACTGGTGTCCCCCCCCCCCCCCCTCCCCCCTCCCCTCCCCCTCCCCCCTTTGCCATAAAATACTGGATGCGCTACAAAAAAGGAGGGGGGGAAATGAAGAACAAAAATATACATAATATAATATATATATATATATATATATAATATATAAAGCTACATAACAACTCATTCCTTTTCATTCCAATGCTAGAACAAATCCCATTTTGAGGCTTGGATATTGATTTATCCCAACCTCAAACAGAGCATCTATGGCCAAACTAATTGATTTGGGAATTGTGCATCCACCAAGTGAATTTGGGAGCGATCTGCGCATGCTCGGACAGTTATAAAAACTAACAAAATACATGTAGATATATTTGCGCTTAAAATGTACCCATGGGTCCAACAGCCGCCAATCAATCAGCTTTTGTTCTAAGAGTGGCGGGGGACAAATAAGCTTTTTTCTTCTTCAATTATTCTTTTTTCTGCCGCAAGAAATCCAATAATAATGCGAGATGATACACTCAACAACTAAAAAAAAGGGGAAAAAGGGGGGACACTATTTATATTTTATTTAAACCGTACATAATATATATGTTTTTATCAAATTAAAGAAAAAAGAATAATCTACCGACATTAATTATGCTCATATTTTGAACTTTTACGCTTTAATTTAAGTACATTCATTTAGCAGTCAGAACGTTTGATTAAGAAAATTGCAAACAAAAAAGCAAGTAGACATTCAAATTTTAATGAACATATTGATAATTATGTAAGATATTCTTGTTTAAAAATGAAAACAAAGAAGGAGAAACAATGAGAGGAGTGAGCTCTGGAGGCCAGCTACAGACTCAGGACTTCATGGATTCGAAACGCACGGTCAAGACCACCCTCTTATTTCCACAAAAGATCGTTGAACACTTTAACGGCTGAATGCCTCGTTTTTGCCATTTCTTTAGAGTCATTGCCAAATAGCTATGCTCACTTATTGCTTGATGGTATGATTCCAACTTTATATCATCTTGAAAAGGATTAATTAATATTTATTTTGATGTATAACAGATACGTGCGTATCAAATACTTATGTGGAAACCTTAAATGTAAATAGTATCTACTTTCTTTTTTGCTGAGTGTATTAGAAATGAAGAAAAAAATGGATCTCAGCTTACTCCAAGAACAAATTCACTTTAAACTGTTAGAAGTAATCTCATTTTAAGTGCTTTAGCGTCTCATGGTGAAACTTTCATGTCGCTATTATTATTTTACAATTTTTCATATTAACGTCACTACTATAAAAAGCGGAAAAGGGATAGCCTATCATGTAAAGCAAATAAGCCGAGAGTGGTTTTAGAAAAAGTGTTTATGTTGCTATTTCCGTAAAGCTCATATTTTGTTAATGGTTCTACAGTTTCAATCCCGTTTTTCTTCGACTTCCTATATTAAAAGCTTTCTGTTTATATTTTCGACTGCAATCTTGGTAACAAAAACCAAAGGAGAAATGGTTGGTAGTAAGAACAGAAAATTCAGTGAAATTTATTTACACAATGCTGGTTTATCGAAAAAAGGAATTCTCTAGCTGAAATATTGATGACGAATAAATATTACAGATCAACGTGCGATTTCACAAAAATATATATATGACCTATATGTAAGTGAATGACACCTCAAATTTCAGATATATCACATTAAAAAAAACTGGTATATTCTAAAGAGCCAGATATCAGTAAAATTACAGGGTATTTGAAATCGAATATCCTATTGGCCGAAGCGCTGTCACGTGACACTCAACATTTTATAATATGTGCACGACCCCCGGTCAATTTTGACGGAATTGCTTTAAAACCCAATCAAACAACAAAACAACCCTCACTCCGGGGTCGGAGGGACCGCATACGTGTTCCCACAATCTCCGGTAAAGGGGTACTTTTTCTCGCGCGACAAATTCCGGCTCGCTTTTGACAACGGAGATGGGGGGGGGGGGGTGTGTGCTTTCATAAAGAGGGAACATGCATACGCGTACCCTAAATAACACTGAGGGGAGGGGGGGCACCACCGTGCAATATAACAACCTTTTTTTTGCAAGGTATAAAAGAGTTCAAACATGAATTAGCCAGCGCAAACTAGGCGTTGTGGCGTGCGCCTGTAATCCAGCTAACAGTGGAAGTTACAAACTGATTCAGCCGAGGACGCAGGTTCGAAACTGATTCACGTCTTTCGGATGGTGACGTTTAAAGGTCGGTCCCCAGACGTAAATAATCATAGCTGATTGATACACGTCTGTAAAAACCAAATACACACACACACTAGCCAGCGCACCTCTCTTTCCTGCGCATAGCCAACGTTTGCATCGCCTTAGTTATACACAGTTAAAATTTTAGTGAACATGTTGTTTAAAAGTTTAAACAACTTTGGATTAACAGGTGACCTGATCTAAGAGTTGTTTAAAATGTTAAGCAACTCGGGTTGTTTAAAGTTTAAACACTTAGTTGATCAACATTTTGAACAACTTGTTTAAAATCACAATTTAAACAACCGGTGTTGTTTAAAACGGAGCTGTTGTTCAGTGGGGGTTGTTTACACCGGTTTAAAACGGAGCTGTTGTTCAGTGGGGGTTGTTTACACCAACTGGGTTGTTTAAAGAAAGTTGTTTAAAAAGAAGCTGTTAAATAATAATAATAATAATATTGGATTCTTATATAGCGGACGTATCGACCTTGCAAGGTCCTCAAGGCGCTCCAACATTACCGGCTATGCTAGGCTGCCAAAGGACATTAGTGCCGCGGCGGGACTCGAACCGTGGACCTTGTGATCGACAGTCCGGCGACGTTTCCACTCATCCACGACACCTCTACAGCTTGGTCGGCCATGATTTGAAACAAAGCTTTTAGCCAACGCGCACTTTACTGGCACGTGACACATGACGTCATATGTAAACAACACTGTCTAAAAGCTCTCGTATAGTAAATATAGCAGTCATTAAATTTTAAACAGCGAATGTTTAACAAAATTACTTTCGTTTCGAGCAACATTGTTTACAATTCGTTCAACTGTTGTTTAAGATAGTGTACAACTGTAAGTGAACATCACTTTTTTAAGCAGCATTTTTACTGTGTAGCTGCGCAAATACCATCAGTTTTATGTAACGAATATTTTCCTGCATCGCGTTGTTCAGTATATATATCCACCTCCAACTTCAGAATTTCCCTTGTGCCGTTATATTTCAACCTCGGCCTTCTATAAAATGTGATCGTACTTATATTATACCACATAAGTGTATTCCCAAAGGGAATATCAAAAGAGACTACATCACACTGGTCATTGCACTGGCCTTTAAGGCTGATATGCTCTCTCCGTAATCCAAACGTTCAATCATTCACACCATAAATCTATGATGGATGGGTCAAAGTCTGAGTTCAGACAACCGTCATTCATTGTGATCAAATTCTCCCAGTCTGAACGACCTATAAAGAAACGTCGTATGGTATAACGGATGTTTGAGCATTGTTTCGAACGAAAAAATCGATGAAGAACCAGGGTCTGAATGTCAAATCGTACGACAATCGCACAAGTAGGTGAGACTTATCGTTAGCGCGCAGTCATGATTAGCTAGCTGTCACATCAATTGGCGTCTTCAAATCTCGTTTCTTTTTTATAGTTATACGACATTTTATACGATGTCTTGTGCTTGGTCTGTACGCTCCTCTCGCTATGAACAGGCGATGTATGAGTAGTCTGTTGATCGTAACATTGTCTGAGTGCGCCTTACGGCTTGCGATAATAAACACAATCTTATTCCCAGCACATCACAAGTTCATGAATACGGGGCGGGTTGGGGATGGAGGTGGAGGCATGGAATCGACATGAGCGAGAATGTCGAAATGTCAATACTCGGGCATCCCTTACATCATTATACGGGTTAACGTTACCTTATAATTGAGCGGCGAGGTGAGCCTTTTTGTATTTCTTAAAGGGGACTAACCTCTCGACTATAGCAAAATCATGACATAGATAGTAAAACAACGTTTCATTTGATATAAAAAGCATTGCTGTAGGCCAAATATTATCGTTTTGCAAGTACAATAAAGAGACCCTACGTCGCCATATTTACGACGTCGTCTGCTCCCCGAGGAAGCTGCCATTTTGTAGAAGTTTCCCTTAAAGACTTCCGGGTTGTGACGTATCGCAAGGAGAACTGATGTAGCGCGCGGCGCGCTCGTTATATGCAATACACATCAAATATGGTGTACAGCCAAGTGTTCGGTTGTAACCAAAGACGTTTAAATATAATTGTAACCATTGTTCCTCGAAAACCAAGGGGAAATCGTTTCATCCGTTTCCATACCAACACAATCGCAATGAAATACTGAAGCTATAGGTAGCAGCTCTAAAGGGGGAAACATTTCTAGACAAAAAGTACAAGTACGACAGGAAAAACGATGTGATCTGCAGTGATCATTTTACAGTACACAACAGGGAAACGTACATACGCAATAGCGGTCGAATCCATGCGATATGTCACAGAAATGGGCGACGTTCTGAAAATTCTCAGAGCCACGAAAGACGCAGGATTCTGTTACGTCCTTCCTTTCGTCACAAATATATGATGTTTTATATTTGTCCGATAAAGTTTTAAATGGCCTACAAACTTGAATTAACAAGTTGTTTGAGGTTAATCTCTTTTAATATGTTTTTTTAATGAAAGGATAACATGTTCACCATGTAAAGTAACAACATTTTGAAACTAAAAGATTGGTAATCTGACACTAGACGTCAACCCCCGCCCAAGTTAACGTTTTGTATCAGGAGACACATTACCCCCCCTCCACCCGTACACACACACACACACACACACACCTACACGCACACACACACACGCACACACGCACACACGCACACACACACACTCACACAAGTGTGCACGTCCAACTGGACAGATACCAACACATTGCACAGGTTTCAATTTCCTTCTCCTTTACCTCGAGAATATTGACCGTTTCTAAGATTCAATCGAAATCAAGTCAGATCGGAATTTGTCGCTGTATCCCCTTGTATGCCATACACAAAACCTAAGATTTACGGCGTTTTTAAATGTTTCATTGTTTTCAATGTTTGTTGACGGATGTTATATTCATTGTAAACTCCACCATAAGTTGGATATTTTTCACACCATCAAATGCAATTGTGTTAATATAACGTGAGTTTACAAACACCATTCCAATTAGCAAAGACCCTACGAAAAGTCTGAAAGAATAGTCATATCTTTGAGCATTGTTTTAGTTTTAGAGAAGACGAGAGATGAATTTCAAAGCAAAGCACTCTTAACACCCCCAACAATAAATTGAACATTCAAACTACTTAAACGTTGATCGCGATGCTAATACCCAGATCCACTTATCCACTTATTGCTATAGTTTTTGATGAGATATCTTCTGATTTTTTCTTCGTCCTAATTCTTTTGTTATCACCCTGCTGGCAATGGGGTCTTTCGTAATCTTGTTTTGAAAGAAGATGTCCTGCTTTTTTCAGGTGCTATTATGTCAGTCCTCTACTAGCACAAACAGCCAACCTGGAAAGAGAAATGGCATATACCCAACTAACCCAAGACAAACCGACAAGATCGACACGAAACCGACACGAAACCGATGATCATTTGATCGTCGTAGTTTTCGTAAACTCCATTTTTTTTCGTTTTTTGCAAATGTTGTACATTATGTCATGTTAATCATTTTTTGCTTCTTGATTTCCTAAATTGCCGTTTTTGTTAATTTATACACTTGTTAATTGTTCATGTTAATCATTTTTTGCTTCTTGATTTCCTAAATTGCCGTTTTTGTTAATTTATACACTTGTTAATTGTTCATGCTTGCATTGTTTCAAAATTCTTTTAGACATATGTGCCATATAAGTACAAAGTTATTATCAATATAGTTATTATTATTATTAGTAGTAGTAGTAGTAGTTGTTGTTGTACAATTAGAAGTCTTAGTATTATTGTAGTTTTAGTGGTAGTAGTAATAGTAGTAGCAGTGGCGGATCCAGGTTTTTTTTTTGGAGATGGGCTCCCACTCCTTGCGCTCAAGGGGGGGCGGGGGGGGGGGGTGAAAGCGGACACTTTTTTTTTTTTTTTTGGTCTCATTTTTCTTTGTAGGGGGGGGGGGAGGTCACCTTATTTAGGTTAGCCGTGTGTATAATTTTTTTTTTTTTTTATAATACAAAAAAAAAAGAAAAAAAAAGAAAAGGGGGGTTTACATACATTAAAATACCAAAGGGGGCGGGGTTTGAACCCCCAACCCCCCCCCCCCTGCGTACGCCCCTGTACTCAAGATACCTTCCAATATTGCGGTATAAAAATGAAACCTTGAATTTCTAGGGAATATGACCAACGGGAAGAGCACTCAGTGTGAAATCGATATCGATTTTGTAAAACTTATTTGACATTGTTTTCATTACTCAAGGCAGGGCCGTATGACTTACGAAAGGTTTCATAAAATCGACCCTTCTTCTTATCATTATTGTTATCATCATCCTTCTTCTTTATCTTTTTCAAAAGGTCATGCATTCATGTGGACTTCGACATCTTTCAATAAGAAATGCAAAAACTTTCGAGAAATTAACCCACGAGCAATTTCAATACCCTGTTTATGTCGGTACTACGTAAAACTTCGTTCTAATGTTCACACATTTCAAAGCGTGGTGGACAAGGCTAATGAAATTGCCTGAGGTATTGATTTTTCGAAAGTCTTTGACATCGTGTCAAAAGATAAGTCACTATGAAATTAATTTGGGACAGATATTACGAGAGAGAGAGAGAGAGAGAGAGAGAGAGAGAGGGGGGAGGGGGTAGCGTGAATCCAACCATTGAGGTTGCACTAATGCGACGGGAGGGGTCAACAAGGGCAATGCTCTCAGGCACCAGCATTTTCATCATCCATTAGAGACGCCACCGAGTTTCCGAAAAGGAAAGTGGATAAAGGCTTTTACTTACTTTGTGATTCAGTGCCATTTGCCCAGGAATAAACTTGCTTGCTCTGAACTGCCATGTATTCAATTATTACATATATTGTATCTTTTATGATTTTTCTGCCTCTTCCTCAAGAAATTATATTGCAAAGGGCCAATAACGTTAAGAAAAATTGTTCAAACAATGACTTGACCCTCAAATCAAGAGGTTCCCTTTTGCCCAAAACTATAATTTGTCATGATGGAGAAAACAGCCACAATATTTTCTTTGAGCGTTATCCCGTAGTTAAACGAATAAATGCACCTTTCCTTAAATTCAATAAGTAAACACAAATGATGCAGTCTATTCGAAACTTCAAATAATGTGCACATTAAGAGAAAAGGGGGAGAGCACTCAAAGAAAAACAATAAGCACTTATCATTTGAATTACAAACTTTGAACATAATTATGAACTTTATGAAATTATATGGAATATATTCATTATTTTAGACGGGTTCGGCTAGCTTCGTTTGATATCTTAGATAGTTTAACTAATCATAATCATTATACATCGAAAGTCCGCATATTGATTCAGTATTTTGACAAACATGGATAATAAGGAAGTCAATATCATGATTATTACATAATTATTATACCAAAAATGTCACTCACATATAGGCTTAATTTGCATAATGATGTCCTGATGGGATTTTCCCAAACAATAAGTATTGCATCGGTCGAGAAAGGATACTACTACGTCATTAATCATCTCGGTAGATTATTGATCCCCATCTCGCATTTACCAGATTCGGATGATTATAATTCGCCCTAGATATAGATTGGGTGATAATCATTACCATATTATTAACCTACGGATCGGTGTCGATTGAGCCGTACGAATAGGCCGGGTGTATTGTACTTCATTGATCATTATCATTTTCTAGGCCAATCGAAGAACGGGAAATAAGAGCTTGTGTAAAATGCAAACGGTGTCTATAGTTTACGACCCAGTTACACATGGACTTTGAAGAAAATAATGCAGTAACATAAGATAATAATAATAATAATAATAATAATAATAATATGTCTTGTTTACCCAGGGTAGCCCAATCAGTATACATACTGTTCTCCCTGAGGGCCCTGCAATCATATTATTACCCGGTCATCGGATTCAGGCTTACCCGCACACAATGTATGCACATTCTCCACTCCCTGGGGAGCATTCCAGCCAGTGCATCATTATTTTTACAAGCGCACACTTGGGTACAATCGCATTAACTTTAACCAAATAAAACAACCTTAGTAAATTTTAAAACCAAATAGGCCTATGTGTCTTCTTGTAAATTTTTCGAAGGTGACAATAATAATGACATATTACGCAATCCCAAATTGATGTATACTGACAAAAAATTATGACAATAGGGTTTAGAGATTGCATGTACGTTCATTTCTTTAAAAGTCTTCGCCTTCGTATTGATGGAATAAAAAATAATCAAATCAGAATTGTATATCTATAACTCATAGTAAGGTTGTAACAGGTACGGTGGCCTTAATGATTAAATCAAAAATAATAATGAAACATTTTTGGAAGACAAAGAAGCAGGGATACTGGCAAGAACAACGAGAGATCTACAGTAGATATGAAAACACTGATAATTGGTTGCAGCAAAAAGTGCCCAAAGATTAACGCCCTCTGTCGCAAAATAAACGTCAATTGTACACGGGGCGTCATGTCAATTACGCTTTTATATGCGCTAATCAAACTTGAGAAAGCAATCATCCCATACGTCAATATTTCACTACTATATTTGCGCTGTTTCATTTGCGTGTGATATCCCTATGACATGACGCGCAAAGCCCGCGCCATTCCCTGACGCATTCCGACGCCAGTAAATGACGCTTCGCATGCAAGGGGCATTGGTTAACGTCATGTAATTTTATTGTAGGATAAAACGCACTGGCGGCAAGTGGCGCAAGGATCGAATACACTTCATACACTACACTCATCACAGTGTAACTGTAGGTCATCTAATTTTCTTCTTCTTTTATTGCATTCTCTCTTTTTCTTTCGTTCTGTTTCTTCCTGTCTTTTTCATTCTCTCTTTCTTACTTTCTATTCTCTCTCGCTTTCTCTCTCTCCTTATCTCTTTCTCTCTTCGTATCTCCCTCTCACTCTCTTTCTCTCCCTCTCTCTGTCTCATCCCTTTCTTTTGTAATGATGTCTTTTGTTCTCTAAATGACATATTCGACAGATTTCGACACTAAAGTTATAAGTGTAATGTTCTGATGTTCTTGATTTAATTTTTCTACCTCTTTAATCAATCGCGTTCCTAATACAGACTGCGGTGATTTTCTTAATTCCTCCCCCCCCCTCTGTCTCTCACTCTCTCTCTCTCTCTCTCTCTCTCTTGCCTTTCGTCTACTTTTCCATGTACAGTATATCCCGTTCATATCATTTTTACATGTATTTACTAAAAAATTGTACCAAATATTTCTGCGGGAATCAGAAGAATAATATTACAGGCCTAGGTACATATAATTTATGTTTCACTAAATGGAAAGCAATCTTGTACTTGGTCTTACGTAGTAATAATGTCAAATGTGATGATAACATATTCTATTTCTCTTAATGGCATTTTAAAACTCACGCTATTGACAACTCACTGATAATGTATTCATTAAAACTGAATCCTAATTTGCCTACAAATCTCCACTCTCAATGCCGGGATTTCCCATTTGATATGAGAAGGACATCACCGAGATATCGAGGATAGAGTGAAGATTGAGGAGTTAAAACAGACAATTCATTTTCGATTCAATTTTATTCGTCCCAATTAAAATAAATGGAAATTTTAACATAAACAGTACGAATCGAGATAAATAAAGGATAAATATACTAAGACGTGCAGAGCTTGGAGCAAAGTTACACATGGAATGACAAATGACATTAAAGTTGATACTCTAAGCAAATAAATGTCCCTTAATTTGTTACCTACGGCAAGTATATGTTATTTTTAAGTTTTTCAATTACTTAGTATATCCCAACAAAATTCTGTCTACTCGAAATCCTCAATTGAAATGTCTAAAATATCCGCCTCTCTTTGCATAGAAAATCAGTCACGACGCTGGTCTACTATTTATGACCTCACGTCCGGGAGAGAGTATATTCACGTACCCGGATGTTCCATAGCAAACATGTGCAGAGTGATACGATTTTCTGCATATTTTTGTTTCAAAGGCTGAAAAGTCTAATAAATCATAATTCTATGTACAATTCTTTACCTTCCCCTAGTACTTCATAGTATTAATATCAATTCCCCTTTTAAAAATATGCCAACGATGTGCCATTAGTCGATATTTTCGCCATGTAATTTTTGTTTTGATGTTGAAATCGGCCCAGGCACGGAGTGAACAGTAGCTCTCTACCCATGCACAGTTCATTACCATACACTACAGCGATCTCCCGATGGTTTCTTCTTCCTTTTTCCCATGTCTTTCGCCTTCCTTGGCCCTGAACATCCTTCATCTACCAATTCTGACACCGGGAGCAAGTCTTTGTTAGTTGTTTTTCTTAGCTGGCAACGTCGCTTTCATTCTCTTGCAATTGCCGATAAACATATAACTAGCGCACGTACGTTCCATCACAAGCAAGCAGCGCCTAGAGCAGCGGCTTGGTCTTACCTCCCGATTCTGCTCGCTCCACGAACGTTCATGCAAGAGCCGCATCACTCGCCAAAATATTATAGAGGAAGCGCGCTTGCATGATCTCGTTCAAGTTTGATATTTTACAACATAAAATGTTTAACTGGTACTGTATCCTTTTTTGAGGCAGTCACACACATCTATGATAAGTACTATCATAGTTCTAGACCTATTCGTTTTACAAAACTGCTCATGTACATCTGATGACAATATAATGCATCCGCCTATTCATAAGTGCACGATTTAACTTTAATTCCTAAGCAGTAAACTCGTCTTAAATCTCTACCAAATAGGTGAATATGAGGATATAAAAAGAAATCAGCGACTGGAAAATGTTGCTTCGTTATTCTTCATTCAAATGAAAACAGAAAATCCATCAAATATACTCCTTAACAACAACAAATCTAAGCTCTGACAGGATAGCATTTACGTAGGGATATCACTGCCATTCACTCTCACTGAGCCCATGACTCCCGTTCGTGACGTCACGGATAGAGGCCCGACTCTACGTGCACTTCCGGGTTTCAGACTTAGATATTTTGGTAGAGTTTACTCGAATAAATTCATTATTCTAAACTTGTTTTGTCGGGTGGACACCATTTGGTGTTATTATGGGGGTTAAAAGCTATCTATTTATGTAATTATCTCAGTATTTGGGATTGTCTTAGAGTATCAACTTTAACAATAGATTAAAGGGTTGAGAGGCATGTACACAATTGAAGGCGCTATTTAAGAGAGCGTAAAAGGAAACAGAGGGTGATAGAGAAACAAGGACAAGAACAACATTTTAAATACTTCTGTAAGAAAATTCTATTAAGAAAATAAGATGATAAAGAGATGTTAGTGAAGTAGGACATTTATTTGAACACGCGCCCCCGGACGTCCCCATCCATCTTCAAAGAGAGAAATTCTACAGAGAACACGAAAGTGTGGACGGGAGAGTTGCACAGTAATACAATGGGTGGCAGAATTAAATTACATGTTGATAACATGAAAGGGAGAATTAGAGGGAAATATGTGGAAGGGGATAGACCCCCCCCACTCATTGTTATTTAGGGTACGCATATATGCGTGTTCCCAGCGACCCCCTCCCCCTTTCAGCAAAAGTCTGGTGTGTAAAGTCAATACGGGTCGACCTTTTTCTTTTGTTATACGAGCATTTTTCAGCACCCCCCCCCCCCCCCCTTTTCAGCAAAAGTCCGGTGTGTAAAGTCAATACGGGTAGACTTTTTTCTTTTGTTAAGAGCCGGAGAGTTTGGGAACACGCATGGTATCTCTCCGTTCACGGAGTGAGGGGGGGGGGGGGGGGTGTGGTGGGGATAGAAATGAATAAAATCAGAGAGAGAAAGAAAAAAGGGGGAGAGGGCTAGACGGCTCAAGAGAGAGAGAGAGAGATAGAGAGAGAGCGAGAGAGTGAGAGAAAGAGAGGGGGAGGAAAGAAGCGAGGGAAGGAGGGGGTAGGGAAGGGATTATTTGATTAGAAGAAAAAGGGGATGATTTACAAGAGCTACCAGATCTATAAACAAATAAAAAAGGATTTCTACTGTATTCGGGTAATGCATGATTCTATTTTATAATGTTGTGTATAAAGAACAGCCTTTTCCCCCGGCATTTTTTTATGTATTTGGGTTGTCAAATACCCCGTACGGCTGTAATCCCCTCTGTAATTATTAGTGTCCAAATAATAATCTTTTTACCTTTACATAATCATATCAAGGGTATATTTTTGGGGTTGGCTTCCCATGAAGCCCTAGTGTTTTCGTAAAACTATTTCAAATAACATCCTTCAACGGCATTCAATATGAAGCTTGCCTTACGTTGGACAAGAGTTGGACAAGAGTCTTCAATGCATACAATAGCTACTCAGCACATACTTGACGACCGCTATTATTGCCATAACGTGCTGTGGTTTATTTACGACTGAGAGTCTACCTTTCCTTTCCTTTATTTGTTACTTATTGTGTGTGCTCTACATTAGGAGGGGCGGTTCTGGGATTTATTTTACAAGAGAAAGGTCACTTTACAAAATAGGTCAAAATGAAACAAACATATAAAAGTATGTCACTATGATTTTAATGGGGCGAGGGTGGGCCGGATTAGCTCCCCTACCCCTAAATCTGTTGGTCCAATTATTGTAACCATTTTATTTCCGATTAATTTAATCTATTATAGGAAAATGTTAATCAATAACTTTTGAGGGACAGTCCTAGAGTATTAACTATTAAGATCGTCTAAAAAATGTGCATGCTTTCTTGGACTTAGATAATGATAAGCAGCCTGAGCCTACATTCATGTTTTGCCATGGGTTTTTTCTTCTAATACTGAATTGGCAAGGGATGGAGGATCGTTTTTAGCTGATTAGATAATATACAACATGTACCCCCATTTCATTGTAATGATATCCGTAAGTGAATACAGTATGAGACGGCCGGATAGCACTCACAATCTGGAATCTGTACGTATTGAAATTTGTCATGGATTTTTCTCTGCCCCTTAAGAAATGTAGGTACCATATTAATTTGGTTCATTATTAGTATTTCAAATTCTCTGTATGACTTTAATATTTCAGGAGAATATCCGCACCGTCAGTGTGAAAAAAATAGAAGCAGAAAATTAAATTGATATTAGTTTGAAGGAATTGAATTAAATTTGACTAAACTGAAATCTATGAGCCTTCTATTGCGACTCAACATCAAACAAGAAAGACGCTTCTTATGTTGCTTTACGTGTTATTGCAATTTTGAATTTACAAACAAATTCAAGAGTTATTTACGACCCCTTTAAATGTTCGTATACGTCGCTCCTGCAATTATATACTATACTGTATAGTTTCCACAGCTATACTTTCCTAATTGCAGAGCTCATGGGTGTCTGAATGGCTTCGGATTATGTGTCGAAAATGGAAGATATTTTAGCTCTTTTGAGGTTGAGTGATCCAGGGTTGTTTGGGCATATTCTTTGAATTCGGGGGTCGATGCCCCAAAGAGTGGAATATGAGCATGTATATTTTCTTGTATATTTTGAATTGATATCGCTTACACCATGGTGGAAAATAGCCAGTTCGCGAGTAAGAGGGTCACGAGAAATAAATGAGGTGCGGATTTTATGTCTGTGCTGAGATGAGGAAAATGAACTCTCTTTCTATTTTGAGGGTCGCAAATAGAAATATCAGGGCAAACGAAGGAAGGAGAATATATCATCCAAATATAGAGAAAGAAAAACAAAGTATAGCTTGGAAAGGGGCTTCCATACTTGGACTCGAACGCAGAAAGAGTCAGAGACATCGCGGGGATATACAGTGAGAGAGAGAGAGAGAGAGAGAGAGAGAGAGAGACCGAGAGAGAGACAGACAGAAAGACAGAGAGAGACAGAGACAGTGACATACAGAGAGAGAGAGAGAGAGAGACAGTGACATACAGAGAGAGAGAGAGAGAGAGAGACAGAGAGAGACAGAGACATACAGAGAGAGAGAAAGGGGGAGAGTTGAGAAAAGTATTAGATGAGAATAAATTTACGGTCTAAAATGTAAAAAGCACTATATATAGACACCGATTACTTGTGACTCACTGGTTTTAATACCGGAGATTCAATGAATAATGCAACATTTAACTTCAGGTGGGAGAGGTTAAGAAGAAAGCGAGGTTAAGATGCAGAGAGGATGTAAAAGAAAGAGAAAATGAGAATGTGGGTTGGGGAGGAGGGGCTCTTTGATGATAATATTTAGACAAGTAAACTGGGAGGGAGAGAAATAGAGACAGACAACAGACATTTCTGACGTTAACCTATATGCTTGAACAACTTTGATGTATATCACGTATAGTAGCGTGTACGAACAGTGAATGTTTTATAATGAAAAAAAAAAGCGTTTTCTTTAATGTATTTTTGCTTGTGCCACAAATGCTCCATTAATTTGTCATCATGTTGTAGGGTTGCCGTGACAACTTCTTGCGTAAATCACAATCGATAGTGCTATAAATTATGTCATGATCATGATGATCATGCGTGAAAGACATAGAGACAGAGAGACAGAGAGAGAGGAGGAGGAGAGAGAGAGAGAAAGTGAGAAAGAGAAAGAAAGAGAGAGAGAGAGAGAGAGAAAGGGGTGGTAGAAGGAGAGAAGTTCGTGCTAAAAATAGTGAGGCATATAAATCAAGAGGAAATAGATTTTAGTAAGCGAGATAGGTAATCCCGACCCAGTACTAAAAGCAAATGATATTATAGGGAGATAAATTGCATTAATTAATAGTATTATTATTATTACAAATCATTTAGCCTGGTATACCAGTAATATCAGTGTATGGTCATTTGCTCTGTATACATCTCCGATTTACAAAGAATTTTTTGTGGGGGGTTAATCAAGGTCAAACATAAAACAAATAGTATTAATTCTAGTGTTTTTCTTTTCTTCAGAATGGTGGAAAACCATTATTCAATTATCCCATGGAAAACAAGATTGTCCTGTGCTTGTTATTATTGCAGCAAAATATTACATAATAAGAGGATTCTCCAATAGTGCATATTGTGCAGAGAAATTTTCTCGTACACAATGTTTACAATTCGTATCTAAATAAGGAAAATCGAGAAATAATCGGTGTAATAATAATAATATTAGTAATAATAAAAATCAATTATAATGAAAAATAGTAATAAAAACAACAATGATAATGATAATAATGATAATGATTATTATAATGAAAATAATTATTTTAACAATAACCTAACAAAAAGAAGAAGAAAAAAAAATGAATAAAAACATTAAAAGAAGAAAGAGAATAGTAATATGTCGTTTCTCTTCAGCACATTTCGAAACCGTACTTGTAGGCCCTCTCTCAATGCTTTTTCGAATTTAGAATCCTGTCTGATGTGCGGATTATACAGGATTGTGAAGTAAGTTTATGCAGACTATGTGATTATTAAATACAATATGCACCTGTTCACCGGATATGCATTTGTTGTCCATGTCGGAAATGTGGCCGGCGTAATGGTAAAAACGATTTTTTTTTTCTTCTCCCCCCCCCCCTTCCCCCTCATAATGTTTCAAAAGAATATAGAAAATGTTAATAGTGTGACGGTGTTAAATTTATTCGTTCGATTATTAACATGACGTTTATCATGTACGTAATGTTATGACGAATTGAATTGTATAGACTGAGCTGCCTTTAATAATCATCGCTTTGTAATATATTTTTCAACAAGGATATATTAAAGGAGAGAGACAGACTGGGAGGGATTACAAAAAATAGATTTAAGAAAGAGAGAGAGAGAGAGAGAGAAGCAGAAAGTGAGAAAGAGGGAAGTAGTCACATAAATTGAGAGAAAGAGAGGAGAGAAGGAGAATTGAGAAAAAATAATAAGCAAAAGAGATACAGTGACACAGAGAGGCAGAGATAGACAGAGACAGATAGTGAGAAAGAGAGAGGGAGAGACATATAGATAGAGAGAGGGAGAAAGCGAGAGACAGGCATGAAGTGAGAAAGAGGGAAAGAGTCACAGAGATTGCAAGAAAGACAGGAGAGGAGGAGAAATGAGAAAATATAATTAGCAAGAGAGAGACAGGTACACATGCAGAGAGGCAGTGACAGGCAGACAGACGGAGACAGATAGTGAGAAATAGAGAGGGAGAGAGACAGGGAGAGTGAGAGAGAGGGGGGGGGGGTAAAATAAAGATAGAAATAGAGACAGAGACAAAGAGACAGAGACAAAGAGAGAGTGAGTAAGAAATTCAGACAAGGAGAAAAAAGGGCATCTCTAACCAACACGGGCTAAACAAAAATGAAAAAAAGAAGAATTGTAGAATAATTTTTGACGAAGATTCCGAGCATGAGAATGATTTTTTTCTTAGAAATCATCAATAATTCTAGAATCTAGCTTTAAAAATGACGACTCAGAACGCGCAGAAAAAAAACCCAGTTTCGGTCATGACGCATTTGACGTCACTGCAGGCGCCTCTCCGGTGAAAAGGAGGGTGATTGAGGCATTAAAATGTCTTTAAAAAGGCAAACTATGATATCAATTGCAGGAAAAAACAACATTTATCCGAAAAATAATATGCACTTGATAATCCTAGTGCGTTTCTGGCAATTTCGTCATTCCTAATTATGAAAGTATCAAATTGTCAAATCGTACATGCCCGCAATGACGTAAAATGCGTCATCAAGCCACGTGACCGTATTACCCTTTTTCGAGGGGCGTAGCTCAGCAAGCGTGAGAACTGTGAAAATGGATGGCTATTTTCATTTTGTGGTCAATTTAGAGATTTTCAAAAAAATCAGAGGCTGGAATATTAATAAGTAGAGGTGTAGTTATGTTTTGAAAGGCTATATTAGTTGGGTTAGAGTGGCCCTTTAAAGAGCTCTTCAATATGCATTCTGCAGATGGAGTGCGTAAAGAATCTTAAGGCAAGTCTGCGAGGACTCGGGGAACCTCTTGAACCTAGACAGACATTGGCCATGATTGGGGAAAATATGTCGTAAGATAGCTTTTCTGGAGACGTCAATTACAGATATTCATGGTACAAAATAAAGCAAGAAATGCATTAGTGACTTACGTATCTTGTAGTTATAAAGATCAAATGGATCTAATTAAAGCCTATACGCGTACAAATATGATAGGAATTACTACCCTAAAGATAAGTACAAGGGTACGATGTGTCATGTAATTTATCTCCTCTTTTCCTTTCGCATTATAAGAGAAAATTTGAAGTGCAAAAATAATTTTGCTTATAAAAGGAGTAAAACATATTTTTTAAAGTATTGAGTATACAATTTATATGCAATGAAAAAGAGGCTTCTAGCTATTAAAAATAAGGGAGAAGCCAAACCTGATATTAAATTGGGTTTATTCAATGGAAACAGGAAGAAAAAAAGACTTAAAAAGATCAGAAAAAAGTTTGAGTAATAGGAATGTGAAGTTGCAGTCGTTCAAACACAAATTCTCAAACTCGGCGATTTGTCTTGCTAGGTCCTCTCCCATTTCTCTGTAGTAAAATCTTCATAAATTGCTACTTTCTCTTATAATAATGTAAATCATACATGTACTTTCGATATAACCCTTTCATGTCTATATAATCAACCCCTATGTGAATTTTTTCCTTTTTCACTAACTAAAAACAGGGGGATTTATTGCATTTCCAGTAAAGAGCAAACGTGGTCTTATTAATTACATCTTCCAATATTCATAACTTTCTTATTTTTAATCGGACTTTCCCTCAATCTGTCACTTATGTGTTTCTCTAATGTCCTTCCGCTTTTATTAATACCAGTTTATTGTCAAGGTGGACTTTCCCTTTAAAGGCAGGGTATTTTTTCCGCCATCGCTACATTGCTGTAACATATATTTCGGTGAAGGCGTACATAGAGTGATTTCTGGTTCCTGTATCCATGCAACACCACGTGCGCGTTGTGCAGTTGGTGAAGTATTGTGGGAAACGGCTGTCGACACATGGGGGCATAGTCCAGTAGATGGTACCATAGACCATGTACATGACCTGGAAAAGTTGATAAGTACAAGGTTTTTTTGTTGATTCGTGTTCTAGATGGGTATTGAAGTAAATTCAGCTTGGTTGCCAGCTTGGCAACCTTGAGCAACTTTTTTTATAGCCTAATTAGCATAATCATCTAATTATCATATGTGCAATATGTAATAATGTTGCTAATCTCAATCCATGCAGCCTGAAAACATGGATAATACGACTTTTCAAGGGTTTTCTATGACAAGGAATTCATTTATGACACCAATTTTTATTTTTAAGTAATACAATTGTCTTAAATAGCATAATTAGCATACTATGTACAATATATGGACTTCATTGTCATTGTTTATCTATAAAGCCTAAAAATGGTGTAATGCAACATTGTAAATCACATTTGAATGATTAATCATTAATTCATGAGAAGATATTCCATGTATATGTAGTATAATTAGTCTAATTAGCATATTATGTGCAATATGTAATAACGTTGCTAATCTCAATCCAGGCAGCCTGAAAACATGGATAATACGACTTTTCTAGTGTTTTCTATGACAAGGAATTCATTTATGACACCAATTTTGTTATTCCAAGTAATGCAATTGTCTTAAATAGTACAATGAGCATTCATGAGCTAATAAGCATGTGTACAATATATGGACTTCATTGTCGTTGTTTATCTATAAAGCCTAAAAATGGTGCAATGCAACATTGTAAATCACTTTTGAAAGATTGATTATTAATTCAAGAGAAGATATTCCATGTAGATGTAGTATAATTAGCCTAATTAGCATATACAGTGTAAACTGTATGTGCCAAATGTAATAATGTTGCTAATCTCAATCCAGGAAGACTGAAAACATAGATGACTTTTTCAGGGTTTTCCATGACGAGGGATTCAGTTGTGACACCAGTGTTTATTTTTAAGTAATGCAATTGGCTTAATATGTAATTATTGTACTAATAAGCCTAATTAGCATTATGTAGAATATCAATTATTTGGGACTCTGTTTAGCTTCACAAATCGTATGTCCAATGTGGTGGTTATCTTGGTCTTTAGGCAATGTTGTCGAACCTCATGAAATGTCTAGGAAATGGCGGGGTCATCATAGTTGATGGCTGGGCTTCAGTCATTGGATTTAGAGAGATTGTCGGAAACACTGAATATGGTTAAAGCAGATGATAATGATGGAATTGATGATGCGGTGAGACAGGTATGAACTCAAAACCTATCTTTTCCGGCAACATTGCGAATAATATGTGACATATTGAGGGAGCAAGGCGCCTTTGAATGCTTTTGCAGATAAATGGCGCTATACGAATGCTGTTCATCATCATCATCATCATCATCATAGGTCAGGGATGTTGAATACAACAGTGCGAACTATGATCTGGCTATGTTTACCAAAGCTAGAACCATTGAGAGCACAAGCCCGACGTTGCTCAAGCTTGTGGCAGAATTCCTGGAAAGTATTACCATATTATCCATGTTTTCAGGCTTCCTGGATTAAGCTTAGCAACATTATTACATATTGCACATACATGTATATGCTAATTAGGCTTATTATACTATTTAAGACAATTGCATTACTTGGAATAAAAAACACTGGTGTCATAAATGAATTCCTCGTCATAGAAAACCCTAGAAAAGTCGTATTATCCATGTTTTCATGCTGCCTGGATTGAGATAAGCAACATTATTACATATTGCACATATATGCTAATTAGATGATTATGCTAATTAGGCTAATTATACTACATATACATGGATATCTTCTCATGAGTTAATGATTAATCTTTCAAAAGTGATTTAAAATGTTGCATTGCACCATATTTAGGCTTTATAGATTAACAATGCCAATGAAGTCCATATATTGTACACATGCTTAATAGCTCATTAATGCTCATTGTACTATTTAAGACAATTGCATTACTTGTAATAAAAAACTGGTGTCATAAATGAATTCCTTGTCATAGAGAACCCTTGACAAGTCGTATTATCCATGTTTTCAGGCTGCATGGATTGAGATTAGCAACATTATTACATATTGCACATATATGCTAATTAGATTATTATGCTAATTAGACTAATTATACTACATATACATGGAATATCTTCTCATGAATTAATGATCAATTTTTCTAAAGCGAGTTTCAATGTTGCATTGCACCATTTTTAGGCTTTATAGATAAACAATGACAATGAAGTCCATATATTGTACATATTATGCTAATCATGCTATTTAAGACAATTGTATTACTTAAAAATAAAAATTGGTGTCATAAATGAATTCCTTGTCATAGAAAACCCTTGAAAAGTTGTATTACCCATGTTTTCAGGCTTCCTGGATTGAGATTAGCAACATTATTACATATTGCCCATATGATAATTAGATGATTATGCTAATTAGGCTATAAAAAAAGTTGCTCAAGGTTGCCGAGCTGGCAACCAAGCTGAATTTACTTCAATACCCATCTAGAACATGAATCAACAAAAAAACCTTGTACTTATCAACTTTTCAAGGTCTGAAAAATTTCTACAGGACTAGCAGTGTAAATGGCAGTATACGTGAATCTGTCAAAAGAGTACTAAACAGAATATTACTTACTCCGTGTGTTCTCCTCGTTAAAATCGTGAATTTATTCAATAAAGTGTTACACGTGAAAATATTGAATATACATCTTATATGAATGATATATGAAAGACAAAAATATATATATATTCACGCATTTCAAATACCAAGACATTGAACACGTTTATGACTGCTTATCAATAAAGAAACATTTTACATTTTGAAAATATTGTTTAAATCTAAAAGCCATTAACAAATTAACATTCACTTTGCATTTTTAATCATATCGCATGTATCACAATAAATTTTGGATATAAAAATACACACTGTTGTTTGCAATACCCTGTGTAAATAGTTTGACATAAGATATAAAAGAGAAAACAAAAGTCAAATGGACAGTGACAACCCAGTAGACTACAAGCCAACGAGGTCCAAGTGGACAACAAAACAAATAAATACTTAAGAAAAGATCAAACAAAGTGCCTGTTTTAGATCATGAGCAGTTGGTCTCGTGGGGGTTTAGCAAAATTACCCTTCACTCTCATCACATAAGATTAGACAAGGTCATCGCTAGAGGGATAGTTTATAAATTCCCCCCCCCCCCCCAAAAAAAAAAAAAAAAAAATATATATATATATATATATATATATATATATATATAACAGACAAACAAAAAAAACATCTAACCCCTACTACTTGGTCACTTCAGCAACTAAAAAGCAAATTTAGACATTTAATTAGTTGTAATTTGCTAGTCATATGTTCAGATCAAAGAAAACTCATTATGTTATACAAGCATTTTATGTACATGAGATGTAAAAAGCTGGTATCAATCTGACATAATAATAGAGTACAAAAAACTTAGTATAAAAAAGACTTTACCACGGCGCACTTTACAAATTAAAGTTCTGATCTGATTAAAGAAAAACATGGTCTTTTAAAACATTGCTTTGTACAGAACATAGGACAAAAAATAATAAATCGAAATGTTTGTAACACATATATCATTGAGCTTAACCCTGATTTCAAATGAGCATCATTTTCATTTTAATCTAAACCCTCAGTTTAAACACAAAAACAATGAAGTTTTAAAAGCTAAATTTTCTTTGTGTTTAGTGGTAAATGCTGAATTATGTAATTTAAGAAAACGAAACAAGCCATTTATAAGTAAACGAAAATCAGTATTATGTACGATTATTATTTTGTCATCACCAAAATGTATCCACATTTGGTATCCTATATTATGTTCTTTGTAAACTATGTCGGTGCCTTTAATTCAAATGTGAACGAAACAAATGTCCATGTTGAAATTACATTGGAAAAATAGATACATTGAATTGAATGAATGAATAAAAGCTTTATCTTAGTACAAAGTTAAACAGCTTCCCCATTGGCACATTTAAGAGTAGTCGGCGATGTTGTACTTTATCGGAGGTCGAATGACTAAGAATGAAAAATATGTAATATCAAATCCAGAAATTTGAGATTAGACGTGCATGTTTTTAATTGAAAAAATAAAGGGTTTACGGTATGAATTTATCTCATGAATTATTCTTTGTTATTTTCTCGGCTTGTGTTGCTTATGCTGGTAGAAAGCGTATACACTTGAGAAAAAACAAAGTATTATCGTCATGGAAATTACGACAAAATAGTATAAAACACATCTCCTTTCAATATTTATACTGGTATAGTTTAAACTAAATAGCCATTATTTAATATGAAATTTTCCTGATAAACATCGTAAAACATTTGAACTTTCATAAAGGGTGATCAAAAGGGCACGTTTCGATGAATTTCCAACAAACAAACGAAATAAACCCCAGAGAAGTAACGAAAAGGAAAGAAAAGAAAAGAAAAACGAAAGGGTTATAAGATTTCCACGTGTCTTTACGGTCAAAAGTTTATGCGGGACATCTTTTTTAAAACGTAATTTGTATATACTACATTGGTTTTAAAAGAGAGCTTTGAGCTGTTATGCCCCTCCCACCCCCCCCCCTCTCTCTCTCTCTCTCTATTTATATATATCCGACAGTGCTTATAATTGTGACTCGAATGCAGTAATCAAAGAAAAGAAAAGCATGGCAATAGCGACATCACATCATTTTTAGATATACGCATTATTTTTTCCTGTTTTTCTATTATGGTTTCCCATGGGAATGTAGTTAAAAACGTTGATTTGTAAATTAAAAAATTGGCATACGAAATCTGAACTATTGATTCTTGTTACGTGGATACAGTATGGTATTTGAAAGAAAGCGAGAGATTCTGATTCGCTATGTACGCGCAATTTCAAAGGTTCTCAATTAACATCCACCTTTATCGCCATGGACAAAACATGGACATTATACGCCCAAAATATCCATATCTGCTACTTGAAAGTGCCTTATTGTTCTGTTGCGCGTTTTTTTTTTTACATTTCTATTTTATACATAATTTACACTCGATAAACCATACCCTATATAGCTCGAACGTGCTAGTACGACTAAGCATTCAAGGAAACAAAAGACTATAATAATTTAGCGAAAAGGTGTTGTGCTTGTGCGATTGATAAATGTAAAATAAAATATATGAGTATTAGTGCATCCACATTTTTCAGCGTTTTCATATTGCAAGTCGCAAATCTTCAAAGCACACACAGAACTGTTTGTAAGGCAAAACCCGGTACAGCAAAGTAATACCACGAAACAAAAGCACAATCAATTTCCAATTGATGTGTACATTACAAGATACAAGGATTTTAAATACAGTTTGTATATACTATATAGTGATATAAAGCGTGTGTTATATTGCGAACTACTAATACTGGTCGTTTCAACTCAGGCTCACAAAGTGCCTGATTTCCTGCTTGAGTTACCCCTTTAAAGTCATATCCACCACCTTCGTAAAATACCAGGTGCCTTTCAATTGATAAAGAATGAGTTTTAATGAAATTAGATGGGAGTTTTCTTTTCCCTTGAATAGTGCAGAAGAATTGCCTCAATTTGTGTTCGTTGCAATGACAGATGTTCTTTCGCTAAAGCAAGTCGTGACATTTTCACTTTCGATAACCAAATTGATAAATTGATAACTTCGATAAAGAAAGTGTTGAGTAATCACTTTTAATGAAGATAGTAAAAACACTTTTGTCGAACAAAACGACAATTTACCACAAAACAAAGGTCAATATTCCCTTTACCATCCCACCATTAAAAGGCTTCTCCTGATGTCAGGCAAACAAAAAAAAATCGATTTGAAGAGTGCCACTGTGAGGAATTACCTCAATAATTGAATAAGACACTGGAAGTATTCGTCACTTAAGAAGGTGATATAGTTCAGCCATTGCTTTTACCCTCGCATTCAATTAAGCTTCGCACGTTTCACTATGACGTTGAGAGTGATAATGAAAAAGCGCGCCATTTTCTTTCTATAACACATCTCAATGCATTGCAATGACACTTATTTTCCGAAAAAGGGTACACTCATTATTTATTAATTACATTATTGTCATTTAATTAGAAGTTCAAGCAATTTAAATTGTTGTGTATTTAATTTATTTCAAATATTCCTTTACTCAATTTGAATATGTATTATAATAAACTGTTCTCTTTTGAGAGAACATTATACAACATTAACAAAAAAAGAAAAATGGATTGGGCACTAGTCTTATTAGCATAACGAAATTATGTTACACATCATGGACTTATCAACTTATCAAGGAGATTTCCTTTAAGAAATATAAACTTTCATCATTCTTATGCTTTGTCAGATCTATCTCAATATTTTAAAAATCTGTTTTTTCCTTCATCTTTCCTGTTTTCACTCATGTCAACCTATTCAGACGTTTTAAATCATCTTTAGGATGGTTGATAACGTACGAGACCATTAGATTCAAAGAGAATCGCACACATCCGGTCTACCCGTAAGACGGTATTTCGGGGCGGAAAATGAACTCTGCTTCCTCATCTTTTGCCAGACGTTGTACCTCTTCGGCAAGAGCGTATAGAGAAAGGGGTTGACGCAAGAGTTGAGGTATGATATGACAAGGGCGATGAGTCCGACGATCTGCTTAGGATCGAAGTTTTCAACATGTAGGACGGTAAGTTGGTAGACCCAAAATGGGGTGTAGCATATCCAGAAGACAAGAACGACCAGGAACACGATCTGCGCCACGCGACGCTTCGACCGTCGTACCTGCTGACTGCCGCTACGCTCCGACTTGACCTGACAAAAATGGGCCATGAGGAGCAGGTAGGCGACTACCATGATGATGGACGGGATGGCGAAGGTGATAAGAAACACGGAAATCATGTAGGTGGACAGAGAATCTTCACCGTTAAGCGTCCAAGCGCACGTGTTCTTCACAGATCCTTTGCCGGCGTGAACACGAGTCAATGCCATACCGACTACCATCGGCGACGCCAGTACCAGAGCGGACACCCAGATGACTACCACGATAAGGCGAGCGAAGCAGACGCTCCGGTACTTCAGCGACAACATCGGGTGTACGACGGCCACGTAGCGCTCGATGCTCATCACTGTGAGGATATATACGCTGACGTGCATGGTGAGGACGTCGATACTTAGAATCAACCGACAGCCGATGTCGCCAAAGAGCCATCCATCTTGGTTGTAATTCGTCAGCGTGTAGAACAGGCAGCCGAATATGTAAAGCAAGTCCGCGCCGGCCATGTTGACAATGTACGTGTTGATCGTGTTGACGTTGACATTGACATTGGTGTTTCCACCGGGTTTGAAGGATAGCAAGATCACCAAGGCGTTGGCACAGACGCCGATGATGAAGATGCAGAGAAAGCCCGCGATTAGGATGGACTTGAAGAGCATGGTGAATGATGTAAGGTTTCCTTTTTCCAGGGAGAATTATCGTTTCTTTTGACTTCAAATTAAAAGACAGCTAGTCACGTGTGTGGGACTCTGTCTGAGACTCCCCGCTAAATTCATAAAATACAAATCAAGTAAGATTGCTGTGTGCAGCGAGAGAATACTGAAAATTCTATTTTTCAACTGAAATGTTCACAGAAGAAAAAGTGCCTCCAATATTTCTTCGTAATAGAAGATATCTCCTTCTCTACACCCCATTCATAAAATAAAAGGCACTGGAGGTTTTATAGCACCGCTTGTTACAGAGTTGATTCAGCCAATGAACACTGATGAAGAGATGAGGGTATGCATCGCAGGGCTAAAGGTCGGACAGTGTTCGACACCACGACGTCCATTGATACCATTGGGTAGAGCGTCAGTCATAAATCAAGTCTGTCCAGACGGGAATGTCAGTTTATTGAAACAAACCATTACAAAATGTCAGCCAAGCCTTAAATCAGCTGCAGAAAAGCAAAATGAGGAAACTTACGGTTCAGTAACCGAAAACGTCGGGTCCTCCTTAATCAAGAATTCATACTCACGCGCAGACGCTGTCGATAATCACTTTCCTGCGGGTACTGTCGGAAGTGGAATCTACAATTATTGCTCTTTCTGGCACCGCTTTATGTCAGAGTCATTTGAATTGTACAGGCGTTGCACGTCAATTCTAAAATCGACGTTTTATATTGATTAGCTAGTTTTAATTAGTTTTGTAGTACAAATTAATGGGAGCGGGTAATTTATTTTGAATATTTTTTCGAAGTACAAACTGATGTGAGAGTTCATACAATAGTGCGTAGGTATAAGTCATAATCATTGAATTCTAGAGATGCGAAAAGAAAGTGACGTTAGTAAATGACCAGCTCCTTTGCCACGAACTCAAACTAATTTTTGTTCAGTGTCCTCGAAGTGTATGCTTTCGTTTCAAATTTGGTACATGAAGTAGCTTTTGTACTCATACAATTTATAGACTTATTTAGTTCAAATTCTGTATTCCCGACTTTTTCACCAAAATTGTAATTCCTAGAAAATATAGACGTTCCCTTCTGTGTACTGATTTCTGACTCCGGTGTCAAAATACATGCGTCTCGATATCGAAACCGTATTCATATGTGAACTTGATGAACATGGCGATAAGTATATGGCCTTGCACGTATTGATACGACTCTCATATCATCGAATATTCCACCTGTAGCTCAGGAATATGACTTGATGCTAATCTCCTTACCAACGAGCAATCATGGCGGCGACGACGTGAATTATAAAATCTCGAGGTCTCTCATTAAGTCAGTTCACGACACCATTTTTTGCGGATTCTCATTAATGAGATAATTTGAGAACTGCGTGCCGTTTCAAGATTCTCGTAGATTGATATCAACTCGTGCTTATGTGTTTTTAAATAAGCGATATAAATGAAGACGAAACGAGTTTTTTTTCTTGTAGATTTTGTCCCCCTCCAAGCAAAAACTTCAGTCGAATGTGATAATAGAAGCCAGTCGCAATTCCCAATAAGTAACTGGTTCGGAGCCCGGATTTACATACCTCTTCCTCTAAGATGTCTAAGTTGTTAGCAGTAACTTAAGTCAAACGCAAAGCAGTCGCAAAACGTGCGACGCTTAACTAGAAAACTAAACACCGCACTTAATTTCGTCTTAATGTTCGTCGCATTCATCATCCAACGTAATCAAGGATTGAAATAATCTCCCATTCTCGTCGATAATACAAAGAATTAGTATTCGGTGAAATCCTTTTCTCAAACAAGGTTTTTTTTCTTCCTGCGATTGATCTTCAAAAGTTCATGATGACGAATCAGAACTGCATTCATCGATTGTGGATAGTCAACGAGGTCACGGAACTATATTCGGGTTAACGATAATGAGAAGAAAGCGTTAGAAAAATGATGGGTGTATGTCAGGTGAAGCTGATGAAATGCATCTCAGGTTGAGTTCACGATGAAAAGTTGAATATAAAATAACTTTATGCCCTAAACAATACATCCACGGGAGGGTGACTGATGTCTTCATCTTGATAATGAACCATAGTCATTCAAGCTAAACGACGATCACTCTTTCATAATGGCATGTGCCTTCAGAATTTCAGACGAACGAGGTCCGCATATCAACCGCACGAGGCATATGGTGTGAAGCGAACACTTTGAATAATCATAGACCTACCACCATGGAATAATTGATAGAATGTATTAGACGGATCACTGAAGTCTAATCGAGAGTCTGCAAAGGGTTGAGTTTTCTGCCGCCTCGGAGTCAGCTATTCTAAGCATCATATTCAAGGGCTGTACACGAGTTTCACTGAACATGTAAGCAATCTCTCATCATGTCTTTCCCTGGCTCAGGTTGTCACGGAAACTGAAAAACGTATAGGAGTCAGTCCAGTTCGGCGCTGCACGCTCATTTAAAAATGACTTTAGAAGCTTATAAGCATCATGATATATTTACAAGACGTCGCGCGTTTGATGCGAACGGTATGGAAAGCGAAATTGCGCACGCGGAGGAGCCCGCCCACACCATACCCACATAATTCATATTTATACGTGTAATGGAATAGAAATTGAAGAGGAAGAAGAAAGACTCCCGGTACTTGTAAGATCGGAACTTCAGGGCAGACACATGCATGTATATCATATATGCCACGGGCGTAGGAGAGATGCATCATAATGAAATACGTGTTCTTTAAAGGTACTATGTCCCATTTGCAGGCCAAAAAAATGAAAAGGTTAAATTCCAACAGCATTTGAAAGACAATACTAATTTAGAACTTCCCTTAAAAAAAGGGGGACTTGAAAATGTCTCTAAGTGGGAAAATAACAACGAATCGACTTAGGAGCTATAGAGCCAGTAAGTAACAGTCTGATTTTTCAGACCAATGTACCGAATTGTACCAAATGGTCGTACGTTTTATGCTGCCAAAGATTCAATCAGTTTAATTTTGGCCATTACAAGAGGTGGGTTATTGATGTAGACAAATGCTCATGTACCCTTTACAGCTCATTTTATGTATATTAGTACCAAAGATGAAAAAAGCCAGTCAGTGACTCAATAGTGTCTGACAGTGAAGTCTAACAAGTAAACGGGTTTCCTTGCATAATTTGAATATTAGGACAGTGCTAACGTTTAAATTTCACAGATAGGACATACATGACATATTCACAAATCCTGCAAAGTTCGACAGAATTCGATGTTGGCTGCAGAAGGAACATAGTATCTTTAAAGACAGCAATACAGACATATACTGCTCACGTTTTTGTCGTCATGCATTAACCAAAGCTAGCTTTCGTGTGGGCAATTTCATGGAGGGGAAACTTGACTGAACCCATCTAAAATTCTTGATTCTTGAGATGTAATTGCAGTCCTTTAACGACTTTACTAAAAAATAAAAAACAAAGATTTAAGATTGATCTTTAGTGTAGGTTGAAAGGCAAAATGGGCAGAATTCTTCCTCGTCTTTTTCACCTTAGTTTTAAATTTGACTTCACATTTGTGATTTGCTGATCTGAGGTAATCGGGTTTCTTTTATTCTATTCAATGGCTATTAATGCTAATAGTGGCTTAGTAAAACAAAGTTGTACATCATTTGAAATGTTTATGTTTTCAGAAGTCTGAAGAAGAATTTATTGTTTGTGCAATTAGTATGGCCTAGTCGCTTGATGAAAGCATTTCAATTTAAATTAATATATTGAACAGTTTTTAATCTCTATGAAATATCTTAACATCTATCATTATATTGTTCTTTCTTTTTGAGGGGGCAGGCATGTCTTCACAAAGAGCACGAAACAAAGACTTTTCACAAATCAACTCAAGGACATTATCAATTCCCTTCAGTATTATTCCATAGAAACCACCTTCAGTTAATACAATTTCAATAGTTGAATGATGTGGCTATTGAAATTACCTAGGGTTGACTTCTCGAAAGGTTTGTGGTCGTGTATAATTCAATTGAACTTTTCGACTCGTACAACTTTAACGGTTCAACCACCTTTCTCCAAATCATCTCAAATGATAATCTCTCCCGTTTGTGTTTGGGTATTCTTGTTTTAAAAAGACAGTGTGTTGTACTGACACTTCTCCTGATCAGAGCCATCTATACACAGAGTTTGGCCAACCCGACTACTGCTTTGTTGGGCAAGCACAAGACAAAAGAATATACGCTATGTTGTGACCCAGTGAACCAAGTTGGCCAAACTCTGTATATAGATGGCTCTGATCCTGATGTACGTATATACTGCCATCTGCTGCTTACAAATTAAGTTTTTGAATTCCATCGCCCGATGGCTGCGGTGGCCGTCTCATTTACAAGGGCCAGCTATGTCTTTATCTGATGATTGTCATGCATGATGTACATGTGTATCATCATGCACCTCGCATGTAGGCTGCTAGACTAATATTAGTCGTTTCCATGGTGTTTATCATAGAAATGGCCAGGCTAGCGTGTACAAAAAAATTGTGCGTCCCGGTGTATCGATAGCCATGTCTCACAATGCATCACCAACTGATAACGCTTGCGTAATGAAAGTGGGTACATGAAATCGCTCTATGTGTACGCCTCCGTCGAAAGATGGTGCCGTTGCAAATACATTAAAGCGATGTCGGTAAAACATACTGCCTTTAAATGTAATTCAGGCCCCGTTTACCAATCTGCGTCATTAGTCGGCCGGGGAACCACCAAACACAAAACTGATTGATTTTGTTGTCAAACCATTGATCACTTGTTCGTTCTATCTCTACCTATAACCCTCGGGAATTCTGCCTTTTTTCACCCATAATGCTCAATAGACGGCTAAGCGTGTCGGTTCAACAACCGCTATATTTCCTGATTTCTGGAAGAAAAAAACCCATCAGTTTGTAATATTAGATATCATTCAAGAAAACAATTCAGGGGAGAATTCACCTTTTTATTTTAAAAAAATGCAAGAAGCGACAGATTTGTGAAAGTAAAAATGTTCAAAGCCCTTTTGTTTAAATCCTGGTTATACCAAAGATATGAAATATATGCAGCAAAAAACAGAGCGTCCGTTCTTCATTATTCATCTGTCATGTCTTTTGATTTTCCCATGGGCTTTCGAGGAAGGGGGGGGGGGGGGTGGGGTTGTATACCTAGTAATTTTAAACTCAATTTTCGGGTAACCACACCATCTCATATTTAGGCACAAAGTATCTTACGTTGGGCTCCTTGTATCTCATATTATTATAGAATATGAATAGAATGTTATCTTCAACTGCGGACCGTTTTGATTCAATGATTCAATCAAAGTTAAAATCCATCGTCCGCCGCCGGTTTGCTTTTTTGAATTCTAACAAACTGCAATTGCATTTCACACTTAACCACAATTTCTAAGTAAAATTGTCATCAAATCTAAGTTTCTATCGAATTACGCATATAATATTTCCATTTTTATATCTCGGTTACTCTACGACCGACCAAAATTGTCGATAAATCAATATGTCCCTCTCCGGGAATGGAAAAGATCGCTCTAGAATTTCCAATAAAAAGCGATATGAAAATCGACATTGAAATGGACAAAAAAAAAAGAGAGAGAGAGAGAGAGAGAAAGACAGAAAGAGAGAGAGAGAGAGAGAGAGAGAGAGAGGATGGTAAAGGGGGGGGGGGGTAGACAAGGGAAAGGAGTAAATTAGATTTTAAAAATATTTAATAATAGTTATTTTAAATAAAAGGAAATTAACTGAAATGTAGAAAGTTGGTTATACATAATTTCATACAAATTTATATTCGCATTATTCTGTGAGGGCAGTATAGCTCGATGGAGTAGCGGTGGTCATGGAACCAACAGGCTCTAGGTTCAAGACCAAGCTAGTGCTCCAGTCCCGTCCTGCCCCCGCTCCCCCACCCCCAACCGACCCTTTATTGACAAAGTTCTAATCCTCACTAACCTCGTCTCTCGTTTTTTAACGTTATTCTATGACAAATAATTGCCTTTTATCAGCTAAAGCTTTTTTGATGATTTGATATATAAAAAAAATATTTAAAAAACATAAATCTCAATGACATTCAAATGTTTCAGAAGCCTTTTACGTCACCTTTCAAAATGTGTGACCATTGCAATGGCTTCCATGTTTTACGTAATCCGAATATAATTTATGTAGGCGTTGCAAAGGTATAGTGAAACAACCCTAAGGTTTATTTCTTGAAAGCCTTTGCAATCAGGCTTGAATTTCATTCAGACGAAAGAAAAAACATCTGAAAATAATAAGATTCTTTGAAAACGTGAGCAATACACCGGCTATTAATAATAGCACTTCGATAACTTAATGTCAAACTAATCAGCTAGGAGGTGGAAAATGTGAGGTAAGAAATGTAAATATAGATGGAATAAGCAAACAAAATCCTTTCCCTGCAAAGTCTCTTTCGCTTCGGGCGAAATTTCGTTCACCTGATTTCTACGAAAAAAGTCCCATATGTATCAGTTGAGGGAATCTATTTAGAAAAGGGAATGTATCTAACAGTGCTTCCGGGTCCAAGGGTATTTAAATCAAAATGCATCACCGGGGTGCGAATTTTTTTTCCGTACTCGAGAGGGCAAATACCCCATGTGCGCATGCGCGTGGACTTGTGATTTCTCTGCTACTTCCCATACGAAATGTACATGTATTCGCATCTACTGTGCACGATTCGCGTTCTACGAGTAAACGATGGCATAGTAGTCTTCAAACACAGACTCTGATTTGCCAGTTTGACAAAACAATTACGCATATATCGTGCGTAGCAATAGTACTAGTATTCAAGTCTGAGTAGTTGTATGATTCAGACATTTTAGTGCTTACAGAAATGCATCCCAAATTGAATAGCATGGTATAGTAGTCTGCAAGCACAGACGCTAATCGGACAGTTTGACAACATAGTGTCTTGAGTAGTGCTTTATATTCAAATATGTGTAGTTTTATGATTCAGACCCTACTGGTGCGTGTATTGGAAAGGCATCTCAACTTGCAGAGCGGCATAGTAGTCTGCAAGCACAGACGCTAATCTGACAGTTTGACAAAATAGTGTTATTCAAGTCTGAGTAGTTTTATGATTCAGACCCTACTGGTGCGTGTATTGGAAATGCACCTCAACTTATAGAGTGGCATAGTAGTATGCAAGCACAGACTCTCCTTTGACAGTTTGACAGAATAATATAGGCCTATTGTGTATTGAGTAGTGCTTTTATTCAAGTTTTCGTAGTTTTCTGTGTTGTGCCACTGCTCTCTCACTCTCTCTCTCTCTCTCTCTCTTTCTCTCTCTCTAGCTCTCCCTCCAGTATGCTCGCACTCTCTGTATTACTTTTATTTATAATCATGGTCTGCTGAGAGCCAGAAGGATGTTAACTCTTAACACAACGAATGCCCTTCTGGCTCTGAACAAACGATAGTAGGCCTATATATGATAAACCCACACACCATAAGGTCATTTATTGGCCTTCTCAAAACCGTCATTCTGTAATAATATTTCTAACTTTGGTCTAATGACTCTTTTGTCAGTGCAATCAATGGTCGAATGAATAATAAAATTGTGATTTTTATCTAGTTTCCGTCCTTTGTATTGATTTATTATGTTAAAATTGATAACAACATTTAGTATAAGTTACAAGTATCTCTTTTATTAAAGCACAAGCACACACACACACCCATACACGCCACACCACTTAATTTTAAATGTAGGCCTGAATTAAAAAGTTATTAATTAGCATACAATCGTACATGAGCTCTACCATCAAATGAGTGTTTTTGACAATGATCAAACATGAATCAACAGTGCAGTAAAATATAAACATAGGCAAGTTTTTTAATTCTTTTAAATTACCTGGTAAAACATATTCTTAAAAATGACTTAAATGGTCTTTAGGATTGCAGGACACAAGAACACCCTGAAGAAGAAAAAATTTCATAGTAGTGCTTATTTGGGGAAAAATACCCCTCGCCGCCGCCGCCGCCCCCCCCCCCCCCCCTCCAAAAAAAAAATGTCCACAATTTTATTATTCATTCGACCATTGATTGCACTGACAAAAGAGTTATTAGACCAAAGTTAGAAATATTATTACAGAATGACGGTTTTGAGAAGGCCAATAAATGACCTTATGGTGTGTGGGTTTATCATATATAGGCCTACTATCGTTTGTTCAGAGCCAGAAGGGCATTCGTTGTGTTAAGAGTTAACATCCTTCTGGCTCTCAGCAGACCATGATTATAAATAAAAGTAATACAGAGAGTGCGAGCATACTGGAGGGAGAGCTAGAGAGAGAGAAAGAGAGAGAGAGAGAGAGAGAGAGTGAGAGAGCAGTGGCACAACACAGAAAACTACGAAAACTTGAATAAAAGCACTACTCAATACACAATAGGCCTATATTATTCTGTCAAACTGTCAAAGGAGAGTCTGTGCTTGCATACTACTATGCCACTCTATAAGTTGAGGTGCATTTCCAATACACGCACCAGTAGGGTCTGAATCATAAAACTACTCAGACTTGAATAACACTATTTTGTCAAACTGTCAGATTAGCGTCTGTGCTTGCAGACTACTATGCCGCTCTGCAAGTTGAGATGCCTTTCCAATACACGCACCAGTAGGGTCTGAATCATAAAACTACACATATTTGAATATAAAGCACTACTCAAGACACTATGTTGTCAAACTGTCCGATTAGCGTCTGTGCTTGCAGACTACTATACCATGCTATTCAATTTGGGATGCATTTCTGTAAGCACTAAAATGTCTGAATCATACAACTACTCAGACTTGAATACTAGTACTATTGCTACGCACGATATATGCGTAATTGTTTTGTCAAACTGGCAAATCAGAGTCTGTGTTTGAAGACTACTATGCCATCGTTTACTCGTAGAACGCGAATCGTGCACAGTAGATGCGAATACATGTACATTTCGTATGGGAAGTAGCAGAGAAATCACAAGTCCACGCGCATGCGCACATGGGGTATTTGCCCTCTCGAGTACGGAAAAAAAATTCGCCACCGGGGTATAGAGGTGTAAAGTTAGATATCAGTTGACGTAAGTACCACCCGATTTAGATGCATACGTCAAAAATAGAACCCCGTTTTGATACAGATGGTTCAAATATCTTCTTTATCCACCGGAGGACACTCTACTCTTTTGTCACCAAAGTAAAGAGCTTATATCAGCACTAACTCTCTATGGAATCGATGATGCGTCACCTTGTTTCTCTTACCCCCCCCCCCCCCCCACCCCCGACAATCGCTCTTTCTTTCTCTTTCTCTCTCTCTCTCTCTATGTGTATATATATCTCAGTCTCTCTCTTTCTCTCAGTCTCTCATTCTCTCTCTCTCTCTCTCTCTCTCTCATTCTATCTCTTTCTTTTTCTCAGTTTCTCTCTCTCACCCCCCCCCCCCTCTCTCTCTCTCTCTCTCTCTCCCTCTCTCTCTCCCTCTCTCTCATCCGCTCTCTCTCTCTCTCTCTCTCTCTCTCATCCACTCTCTCTCTCTATTTTTTTTTTTTTTTTTTTTTTTTTTTTTTAATCATCTTCTTGTGAGACAATAGAGTTCAGTTCAAACTAGAATATTGAATACAATTTATGCTGATAGTTGTGTCCCTAGTCCCTCGATATACGACATCGATCCAGATCATCTTTAAAATGCATCATGGCTGCCTATATTGTTCTATCTGTATAATATGATAAATATTGTGAAATACATGACACTGTGTATATGGATTTTCACAAATATGATTTACAATTTGTTTAGCCTGTACCTTAAATTCTTTTATCTCTTAGAGGCATCGATGGTGTCCATATATCTCTTGTTGTTCTTTCTCTGTCCATGTCTCTTTTTCTGTTTATGTCTGTCTGTCTGTCTGTCTCTCTCTCTCTCTCTCTCTCTATCTCTCTCTCTCTCTCTCTCAGTCTTTCCATCTTTAACTTATATCTTCATGATATAAATAATTTCTCTCTCTCTCGCTGTTGTCAACAAAGTATCATTTTCAAATTGTTTAACATGAAGTGTTTTGTCCATTCCTTTTAAGTACTGAACAATTTTACACCGCAGACATAAGGGGGGAAAAACAAATCAAATTACGTTGCCTGCATTTCTTTTTATTGTGCAATAAAATATTCCTTGCATACAAAATCCCGAGAAGGAAACGCCGGAAAGGAAACATCCAGTTTATATATTTCCCATCAATTTCTTGTTTTATTCTACGACTAACATCGTTTACTCTCGGCCTTTGCATGCATTGTACAGTAATAAAGTCGAATGAAATATATATGACGAAGAAAACTATATGAAATTAAATCTAAAGGATACATTATATTCATCAAGAAGCAAAACATGTGGACATTTTGAGGTATGATTCAAAGCAATGTACTCAAATGAGTTTGGAAAATAGTGATAATATACTTGAAATGCATAAATTCTTAGGATCATAACACTTTCATTTATTTCTTTTTTTATCAAATTAACAGGCAACAACTCATTACGCGCGCTTCATATGCCATTGTAATCGCTAAGTGAATACTGTTTGAAAACATTACGGTTTCAATACTGGTTTGAAAACTGAACAGTTGGCAAAAATGAAAATATATACAAAATCTTCTTATTGTTATATACATATATAGACAAAAAAAATTGCCGTACATTTTTAATTCCTCAAATGATAAGACTAATAGACACTGTCAATACCAATATGAACATCTTGAACAAAGGCATTCGAAATAGAACATTTATGCATTCAGTTGCCTCTACGAAAATAATGTCATACAGCATCCGTATGGTACCAGAATTTAGAATCTCATTATCAATATAGAGTTGGTTTTGGTCGCGTTAAATTTAAACATTGGATACATGTCATTAGATATTTTCGGAACTAAAATTTGTAATAAAATCACGGATACATGGTGTTCGTGTACTTTTTCTTTTCTTATTTGTGATACCCGTTTTCAGAAGATGTATTCAATTTGGGGTGAATTTGGTTTATTCCTATACTCTAATAGAATCTTTAATATAAGGAATATAGGAGTCGACAGGTAATAAACTCTTTAATAGGAAAAAAAAATGTTTTCGAGACAAGGACTCTTTGATAGGGCGAAAACTATTCCTTTAGTATAATCATGGCAATGCACATGGAGAAAGGGCAATATGGTGTTCTTGGCTCATACATAAAACCTTTATAAGCCCAGTTGGCAACTAACTATATACTTTAGCCTATGTAATTAGTTGAAAACGAGCTCTAGTGTTTACTGAATATGGGCCCAGATTTGTATAGCTACAGGAAGACTAGCATGGATTCAGTATCAGGGGCATGCCACTTTCTGTTCGGTGTAATATTTTTTCCCCGCGTAAAAGGCAGAATTTAAGCCTTCTTTGATTCAACAGCTTTCGTCATTAACACGTTTTGTGCACCCTACCCCCAATTTGCGCTGAGCAATTGATGTTATTGCTGTTGTGCACTACATCGCTGAGTCGTCTTCGTTGTCTTTGGGTGAGCTAGTCTCGGTTTCTGGAGGGGGTGGTGGTGGTGGTGTTTCTTCGGGTGGCGGCGGCATACTATCAGTTACACCAAGTAGAGGAGGGTGGGGGAAGGCCTCTTCTTCCGTATTCTCCTTCGGTAGGGGGCTGATATCAGCAGCAACAACAATGTTCTGGTAGCCGGAGTTATCTTCTTCATTGTCGTCCAGCATGCCCTCGTTCGAAGCGACGACGGCTGCGTCAAAAGCAGCCACGGCGGCGGCCGCCTCTTCAGCCAGGCCCTCGTCGTCAACGAACCCGTTGTTGACAGAGGCGCCGCTATCAACCTCGTCCTCGTCATTGACGACGTAGTTGGTAACGTCGCCATTGGCTTTCACGGCGGCATAACCGTGACCGGTCTCGGCTACGATACCGTGTTTGGTTGCTTGTGTTCCTTGACTATCTGTGACTTTGGTGATGCCGTTGGCGTTGCTGTTGTCGCTGATCGCGGTGTAGGGGTCATCGCCTTCCTCGTCATCGTCGAGTGTGTGATAGCCAGGTTTTGCGTCTTCTGTAAAAATTAGTTTGTTACATCCAATCAAAAATGTGTTAGATCATAATCATTCTACTGTCTATCGTCATAATATATTGAGATATAAGTCAGCAATTGTTAAATCATCAAAGGGATAGGTTAAAGTGAAATTGGCAAATTCATGAGATGTCTAAAATCGTTTTAACTTATGAAGGAAAGGATGAATGGATAAAACAACTTCTACTTGACTAATATGGAGATATTTGAATTCAAAGTAACACTTTTATTACTATATCTAATAAATTATCTTTTTATTTTTTACATAAAACAAAGAGAAATATTCTGTTGCTCCAAACACAGATTTAGGTTGATATCCTAAGGGAAGTATGCATGTCTCAAGATTTTGGGATACGAAAAAACATGTATTAATACAAAGTTATCGGTTTGTACCGAACTGTGCACAATTATGCGGCTAATATATCTGACAAGCAAAACAAAACAAAAATAAAGAGTTGAAACAGGGCGATTGGGGGGAGGGGAGGAACCCGTGGGGATCCCGTGTGATCCTTCCGTCCCTAGCCCGAATTACGAAAAGTGCAATTTACCTGCACCCTCTATGTCTGCCAGTTTCGCAGCGTTCATAGCGTCGCGTTTATTGACGGTGTAGAGTGACGCAGATATCACCATTATAAGGAGAGCACCGAAGATACAGGCTGCCGCGATTCCGAACTTGAACGCGGATAATTCGCTCTCCAGAGAGTTGATAACGGCGATGTCCGGGTCCGAAGTCGGTTCACGAGCTAATAAGAAAGAGAGACATAGATAATGTTTGCAAAGTCAACTCAAGAACAGTTATACAGCCATATTGTATATCCTATAGAAATCATATAGGTGTGCGTAAAACACAATTGTTATATTCGTACATTTCTTAATTCAATGGGTGGCGGAGAAGGCTGTTGAACTGCCTTAGGTTGCTTTTCCCGAAAGACTTTGCGATTGTCTTATCGAAAGTTTTGATTCGGGAGCCACATGAAAATAATACCGTTGCACAAGATGCGTCATTAGGGACTTTTAGATTCGCACCAAGACAAAAGGTCTATGCACTGCCTTGAATGGACGTCATACGTATCAGTCCACGCAAATCTAAAAGTCCCTATTTATTGACGTAGACCGCATCGGCGAATGGCGCAGTCTTTGACGAGCCACGTTAATGTGACATTGTACACAAAGTGTACACAAAGTGTACACAAAGTGAACGCATTGAACGCGTTGAATTTTGGGTGTGAAGGCTAATTTATTACAATGGATTGATTAGCGCAGGTAAGAACGCAATCAAAATAACGCCTCGTGTGCAACGGACATAGGTAAAGATCTTCGGTTTTTCCAACAAATGTGTTGTCCTTATACAGGAACTCAAAGTAAATGCTGTGTATTTGCCTTTAAAGGGAAACACAGAGAGAAAATGAAAAAGACATCTTTGCAAATAAATATTCACACAGTTCATACTGCTATATCGCCTAATCTAATCGAAGCGCCCCCCGGAAGAAAAAAAAATTCGAGTGCAATCTCGAACTACCGAAGTTTCACCTGCCCTGGGCACTAAATCTAGAATTTAGAAAATGGTTCGGAAAAAAAGAAACCTTAGGCGTCGCTGAACTATTTTTGATGTGGGAAGGGGTGCCAGGCTGTTGGAACAAAGTTTCAGACAAGCTTGCAGACAATTGGTTTTCAGAATGTTAAAGTTTGCAGACAGAAATAAAAGGTCAACCCCTCCCTTTAATAGGAGATTGCGACGCCCCGACAGTAAACAGGCTACATCCCTCGAGACAGACAACCGACAACGGCCTGCTGACAATTGGTCTAAAGGTTCAATTGACCAACATTATCGACCTCGCGTGGGCTGTTGGTCTACCGGGATGTTCCCTAAGCAAACAAAGCTACGACTCACCGATGTCAAAGTTAAAATCGGCTTTGAATCCTGTCATCGTTACCGACCCATCCGAAGAAAACATGATAAACATGTCCCGTCCTGTCGACTGGAACATTATCGTGGGCACGTTACTGCCGCAGTAACGACCCACGAGAGTAGAAGCGTTCAGGTCCGGACCATTGTAGAGGGCGACATAGTCGTATATGCAGGATGGGTGGGCCTCGATGTTCATCGCCCTAAAGTTGAAGTAAACTACCTGTCCTTCTGGTGCCTGAAGAAGAAAAAACAGAATTATTCTGAAATAAACATTTAAAACGATCACAAAGACTTTCAACAAACTTAAACTCATATCCTACAATAAGAGTGCATGCACGCTACCGTTATAGTGATGTGTACATGCTAGCGAGCCATTGCTTCGCTGCTTTGTGCATGCTTGCATGCATTCGTAATAGCAGTTATTGTTCATGCTCATTGTGCTGTGCTGTGTCTCAAAATAAACTTGGCACGGGGGGATTTGGGGCTTGGCACAATGGGGATTAGCAATGTGGCATGATAAGAGTTAATAAAGGGCTTTAAGGGCAATTTCAATATCTCATAGAAATTGGTAATCAGATATTTGCTCCTTCAACAAAAGCTCCGTCTTTATTTCGTCAATGGTTAAGGATTCGGTTCGGTTTAGGGGTATACATAATTTTAAGATTAGGGATATGGTATGGGTCCAGGGTTGGGGTTAAGAATTCAGTTAGTGTAGGAAATTATCGCAAACAATTGTCGCAGGAGCAAGTCGTCGGACTGTGGATCGCAGGGTCCGCGGCTCGAGTCCCGCCGCAGCACTACTATCCTTTGGCAATACATTAATCTATATTTGCCATTTTCCACCCGGTTGTTAAATGGGTACCCGTAGGAAGGAATTCCTTAAATGCTTTGAGCGCCGAAATCAGCAGCCTATTAGAGCCTAGTAATGTTGGAGTGCCTTGAGCACCTTGAATTGTGGATATGTGCGCTATATACATATCCAATATTATTATTATTTCTACAACACTAGAAATCATGTAATAATTATGCTATATATCATAGGGTGATGAACAAGGCTACCAAAATTGTCATAAGTTGGCTTTTCTTAGTCCAATTGCCATCGTGCTATCTTGCAAAAGAGTGCAGGGTAATTCATTCTAGTTATTAAGGCTTTATCAAATGTTTAAACATATTTGCTAAAATTCTTCTTGAGAAGTTTCCGCAACCAAGTTGAAAGGCCTTACCATGAGGTGTGTGGTACAGGAAACATCGTTAGGATATTCTGCAGGATAGTTGGGTGACGTCACAGCTCCTGGTGCCAATGTGTGGACTTTGTTGCAATCATAAACTGAAACAGGGAGAATGATAGCAAAGCACATAAGAAACAGAGTCAAAAAAGATTTATAGAAAATGATGTCTTTGCTTCCAATGTTGGATTTTCTCTCGCTCACTCATCTTCTTGAAGAAAAAAAAAGAATTTTTTTTTACCCCTCCCTCAATCCCTCTGTCTCTTTTTAACTCCCCCCTCTTTCTCTTTCTCTCTCTCTCTCTCTCTCTCTCTCTATCTCTCTCTCTATCTCTTTATATCTCTCTCTCTCCTTCTCTCTCTATTTCTCCTCCTTCATTCGGTTTCAGTTCTGTTCTAATTTGTGCTCTTTTGGTTTTTGTAATATGTTTGTTTGTTTTCTACATGTACTTTTGGGGTGTTTTGTTCGTGATTTTTTTGTGGTGTGTGTCGGTGTGTGTATGTGTGTGTGTCTACATTCAGAATGGTCTAGCAACCCTCTCGCTCTCTCTGTCTCTCTCTCATTCCCGCTATATCATTTTCCAGGAACTCCCTCCTAACAACACAACTTACTCGCTGCGTACTCGAGGAGGAATCCGTAACCAGACGAGTTCGACGTCATCATCTCGACGACCACCTCCTCGGTGCCCTTGACCATAAATTCGGCTCCCATTGCATATTCGTTGAGGCAGAAGGAGGTCTTCTCAGTCTCGTTGGTGCCGGCGATGGACAGGAGCGCGTAGTCCATGTTGACGTCCTCGCACATGGAGTTGCCCACTACGGCAAGGATATTGAATTTGGTCGTATCGGCGCTCAAGCGGGGCACATTGATGGTCCACGTGTATCTCTGACTGTTTCGTTAAATGAAATCAAAGGATATTGGATGCAACGGAGAAAGGCACGTTAGTAATTTTGTGGATGAGATTATCAGGACCGAAAAGAGGAAGAAGGGAATTTTTAAGTACCCTGTCTCAAATGTCTCAAAACTTTAACAGAAAAGGGAATAATTAATTAATTGATTAATTAATTCACGTACTCAATCATTTATTAATTTGTTCATTTACTTATTAACCAATTATGCATATATTTATTTGTCTAATCCTTTTTTTGGGTGATTTTATCTATTTGTCTGTTTATTTCTTTATCAATTCATGTATTTGTTTATTCTTATCACTTTACTATTTACTTAATTGCTCATGTATACATTTTTTTTAGAGGAGTACGAAAATTATGGGGAGGGGCTACTACCTACAGAAAAAGGTGTGTTACTGCATGTCCCACGAGCTTTTCTGACTTTGTCTTGAAAATATAAGTGTTGTCACAATATCTATAGAGCCCCAGCTGAACACAGAAGTACTTGGTCTAATTGTTAGTACGGGACATAATCTGCATAACTTGTGATATCTCTCGAAATCAATAAAAAAGGATTACAATATTGCTTGACTAATAGACAATTTGTTAAATGTTCAAACCCGATCATATGTATTTGATTATTAAGCCCCATCGCACACTGAACGACCTTATTACGATCCGATTTTGGGAGAACGTGTAAAATCTTATTAATCGAGGTTCCGAATACTTAGATAAATAATGAAATGACAATATTGGAGAACTGCAGGCTTCGTTGAAGGAACAAAACCTATTAAGGACTCTCAATCGTAATTTCTGTCGTGCGATCGTTTATGATTAGAAGCCTTTGAAGCCAGTATCGGCTTGTTATGCCAACTAGAAGGCATAATTTATTTGGACTAAAATTGTAATTAGTCAAAAGATTTTTCAGCACTTCCGACAGGAAGGTGATGCAGTGAAACCTGCATATAAAGACCGCTCAAGGGAGACACGAAAAGTGGTCTTGACAGGCAGATGGTCTTTATGCACAGGTTCCTTTATCATATGTTTCAATAGTAAAGCAATTTCAAGGGAAACAGAAAATGTGGTCATTATACATGTATATAGGTGGTCGTTAAAGCAGGTTTGACTGTATTGTGTAAATTTTCATATTCTTCGAAAACCAGATCACAAGAGGGCTCAAATAGTTTGCGGGGGGGGGGGGGGGCTTCAGGTTAAAGCTTATATGTACTAGTTTATTTGTTTATTACCAATGTAACTATGTTTTGTATACATTTTACATTGTATTCGTTATTATGTATTGTATCTTGTTGGAAATGAAAAAATAAAAATGAAATGAAATGAAATGAAATGAAATGAAATAGGAGGGATTAGACCGCCCTGCAAGGTCACTGGACAGGTGGTTATCTCATCAATTCAGCTCTCATTAACATAAGAAAATGAGGATCATGGGAGACCAATGGTCACCGATTAAGCATTGTTTCTATATAGAGGGAGCAAGTAGCTATAATTAAGTAGGACAGTGTCGCTTTAATTACGAAAGAATTTGCTCACTTGTCAGGCTCAAGTTCGGCATCAAAATAGGACGGGGATCCGATCACACCTGCGGCCTGGTTTAGCTCAGTCCCGGGTTCTAAAATAAATGATAATCATTAAACAATTTCAATTATCGACAAAATAAAAAAATTCATAGTGTTTATGTAGTTTCAATTCAGAGAGGAGTGAAGAGAAAGAGAGAGAAAGCGAGAGAGAGGGAGAGAGAAAGAGAGAGAGAGAGAGGGAGAGGGGTTGAGAGAAAGAGACAGGGAGAGGGAGACAGAGAGAGACAGAGAGAATAACAAAAACTGATTATCGGCACGGACTTTTTTATTTCAAAAATAATTATTATTGTTATAATGGTTGCTGTCGTTATTAAAAAAAGTATATATAAATATCATTGATACAGTGCGCCCTCCCCTGTTGGCTACGCCCCTGCTATCACCATTGCTATTATTACCTTGCGACTGGTAGACGAAATGGTTAAAGGTCCTGTTGAAATCGTTGTCTTCTTCTACGGTTCCGAAGCCAGCCATGGCGAAGTCGCATTTAAAGGTGTCGCCGTCATCCTCCTCGGTGACATCGAAGGCCCGGCATCGGATGTCGAGGCACGTGTCGGCGCAGAGCTCCTTGGACGCCTGGTTGACGTCGGTTCTGGCGACGTCGGCTGGGGCAATGCGATTGTAGTAGAAGACATCGAACATCTTCATGAGTCCGTCTGGAGGAGGCCAATACAAATTGTGGAAAGGCTCGTTCATGATTGAAGCGGTAAGCCGCGGCGGTTTAAAAATAACACAATAACGTTAAAGAGTGTAAAGTGCGCGGTACAAAGTTCCTATGCGTATTCACTGAGCTCTGTGTAGTGAGATACAGAACTATTAAGAGTAGGCTATTACACTTACGTCATCACGAAAAAAAACTGTTGGATTGTACCGCGTCATATTTGTATGATGCCTAAGAGTGGAAGGGAAATTGCTTACCAATCGCATAAATAACTACTGGCGCTCACTATGCCATAGTGTTGTCAAATACAGTAGGCCTATAAAGAAGATGAAGACAGATTGAACTCTGCCAGCTTTGAAATCGGGAAATATACATTTGTTGACTCATGCAGTTGTACTGAAATCCCAAATAAAAAAGTAAAACAAAAGCAAATCAGTCGATGGTTATTAAATTATTTTATTCCTTACCGCAAAATTCCTCGTCCGTGTCATGGTAGCACTGTTGGGTACCTGAACACCTGTCACTGTCGGCTATACACTCTCCGCCTCGGCATAAGAACTCGTCTATCTCACAGGTACCATCCTCTGTTATAGATAAACATAGATAAGTATTTAGCAGATTTAGACTTGTTGAGCCCATACGGGAAAGGTTCTTTGTCAGCAATCGAAAAATCCAGTCTCTTCCTTTTCTTCTTCTTTCCACATTGTTTCATTCCTCTGTTCATCTTTGTATCTTCTTTCTCTTTTTCATCCTCCTTACTTAGATTCTTTCTCAATACTAGAGGTTTTATAATGTTTCCTTAAGACTATATATCTAACTGCTTTAAAAAACTTCTTTTTATAATTTTTGTTTCGAATAATAATGTTGACGAGAGGCATCCTTTTTTCATGTTGCAATCATCAGCGTAAGCCAAACTTAAACAAAACAGGAAGCTAATTTTTAACAATTTCCTGTAACCACAATCGTTTAGTAGTGACAATGATTTCACTTTAAACAAAAAGAAAGGGATATATAATATCGTTTTCTGCATCTGCATGATGATCACGATCTCTTACTTACTGGTTGTCGGGTTTCCACCATTAAAGATGGGGCTGATCCAATCTTCGAACTCGGTGACCCGGGTGTACACTCCTGGTAAGCCCGGTTGAGCGCACCCGTATCCCCAACTCACAATCCCGATGAGATAGTACTTGTCCGTGGTACCGTTCTTATATGCCACCATGGGTCCTCCACTGTCACCCTAAAAATGGAAAATAAAATGATAATATGGTTACACCGGCTCCACATACCGGGTCCGAACCGACAGATTCTAGGTCATTCGGGGTAATGTAAAGGTATGTTTGGTCTGATGCCGGTGCAGTGTCCGATTCATTAGTATATCAGAAGTTATAAAGTAAATTGCATAAATTAATTGTTCCTAGGTTGGACAAGCATTATGGCTTGCCCTATCTAATAAGTTTATGCAGCTTGTATTCTAATTTTCGAAAGACAACCATTCGTAACAAATGACTGAAACAATTCGAGGCAAAAATTCGATACGTTATAGAAATGGCCTAAAAAGTATTCCGAAGACTCACCGTATGAACCTAATTCATTTTTATTTTTGCTTGAAGTGAATAGAATTTTGCTACAGACATAAAATTATAAATGATATGCACTGTTTTTATCATCAAATCGGGGCAGCGCCAGGAGCGTCACAACGTGACGGACATGCAGGCGCGGATCCAGGATTTCTTAGGGGGGGAGGCCCAAATTTGAAATTATGTGAGCCAAATATTGGTACGTAATGGTGACCAGCAGTGACGTAATTGGGGGGGGGGGGGGGGGTGGTGGGTGCAGGGAGGGGCGAGTTTCCCCCTCCCTCCTCCGCGAAGCGCGGAAGCTTTCACATTTCAATAAATCATTAGAGAAAAAATGTACCGTTCCCAAAAATAATCCTCGTCTGAATTATGTTCCCCCCCTCACGTTTCATTAAATCATTCGAGAAAGAAGACGATTCGTTGTGTCGTTATCGACTCTTAATCTTCGTCTAAATTCAGTTTTCCCCCTCCCGCGCGAAGCGCTTAAGCTTTTACGTTTCATTAAATTATTAGAGAAAGCAGACGATTCATTGTACCGCTCTCGAAAATAATCCTCGTCTGAATTTATTTTCCCCCTCCCGCGCGAAGCGCGGAAACTTTTACGTTTCATTAAATCATTAGCAAAAGAAGATGATACATTGAACCGTTATGACTTTTAATCCTCGTCTAAATTCAGTTCCCCCTCCCCTCCCGGAAACTTTTTACGTTTCATTAAATCATTAGAGAAAGAAGACGAATCATTGAACCGTTCTCGACTCTTAACCCTTGTCTAAATTCAGCTTCGACGTTTTATTAAATCATTAGAGAAAGAAGACGATTCGTTGTGTCATTATCGACTCTTAATCTTCGTCTAAATTCAGTTCCCCCCCCCCTCCCGCGCGAAGCGCGAAAGCTTTTACGTTTCATTAAATCATTAGAGAAAGAAGACGATTCGTTATACCGTTCTCGACTCTTAATCCTTGTCTAAATTCAGTTTCCCCCCCCCCTCCCGCGCGAAGCGCGGAAGCTTCGACGTATCATTAAATTATTAGAGAAAGAAGACGATTCATCGTACCGCTCTCGAAAATAATCCTCGTCTGAATTTAGTTTCCACCTCCCGCGCGAAGCGCGGAAGCTTTTACGTTTCATTAAATCATTAGCGAAAGAAGATGAATCGTTGAACCGTTCTCGACTCTTAATCCTTGTCTAAATTCAGTCCCCCCCCCCCTCCCACGAGAAGCGCGGAAGCTTCGACGTTTCATTAAATCATTATAGAAAGAAGACGATTCGTTGTACCGTTCTCGACTCTTAATCCTTGTCTAAATTCAGTTCACCCCCCCCCCTCCCGCGCGAAGCGCTGAAGCTTTGACGTTTTTAATAAATTATTATAGAAAGAAGACGATTCGTTGTACCGTTCTCGAAAATTATCCTCGTCCGAATTCAGTTCCCCACCCCCCCCCCTCCCCCGCGTGAAAGCTTTGACGTTTCATTAATTCATTAGAGAAAGAAAACGATTCTTATTACTATTCTCGACTCTTAATCCTTGTCTGAATTCTGTTCCACCCCCCCCCCTTCTGCGCGAAGCGTGGAAGCTTTGGTCTTTTATTAAATTATTAGAGAAAGAAGACGATTCGTTGTACCGTTCTCGACTCTTAATCCTCGTCTGTATTTCAAAAATGTTCTTTGTCTACTCCCTTTTCTTCCTACGTCCTCTTCCTTTTCACTCCTCTCTTTATTTTGCTGGCGTTTTTCGGGGGACCACCCCACCGCCCCCCTGGCTACGCACCTGCGGTCAGATGAATATATGTTGATACCTTGTCCGCCCCCGGTAAGCTCAGGGGTTTAAGGCAATAATTTACGGTCAGATTAGCATTCAGGGCGGGGTCCAGGGGGCAGAGCCCCGGAAGTTCAGGGGTTTTAGGCATTTAATTACGGTCAGATGAGCATTATTTTGATACCTAATTGTGACACTGGCAGGTCACTAATTGGCTTGGGGTTCAGGGGGCGGAGCCCCCGGAAGCTCAAGGGTTTTAGGCACTCAATTACGGTCAGATGAGTATCAAGGGGCCCGTCTTAGGGCTCTTGGTTGGGTCCAGGGGGCAGAGCCCACGGAAGCTCAGGGGTTTTAGGCGTTTAATTACGATCAGAGGAGCATTTTTTGATACCTTATCATTTTGTGACACTGGCAGGACACTATTTGGCGTGGGGTCCAGGGGGCAGGGCCCCCAGAAATCAGGGGTTTTAGGCATTAAATAACCGTCAGATGAGCATCTAAGGGCCCGCCTTAGGGCCCTAGGTGGAATCCAGGGGGCATAGCCCTCTGGGTTTTAGGCATTTCATTATGGTCAGATGAGCACATTTTGATACCTCATTATAATGTGACACTGGCAGTTAACTATTTTTCTTTCTTGCTCTCTTTCTTTCTATTTCTCTTTAATATACTGTTTCAAAAAAGTGTGGGGGGGGGGGGGGGCTCGAGGATCCTGTTCCCCGCCGTTCCGCGGGCCCTGATATGTAGGCATCTCAAGAAGCATTTTCTTGCCTGGCTGAAAATTTAGGAAGTTGTCATTTTCCACAAACAACTTTCCTTCCTTCCTTTTTTTTTCTTTTTTGATAGGGGGGGGGGGAGGCAACAGCCTGGGAGGCAAGTCCTTTTGCCCCCCCCCCCCCATCTCCTTCTTCCCTCTTTTCTTTTCTTCTTCCTCTTCTTTTTTACCTTTCTCTCCTCTTTCCCTTTCCTTTCTTTTCCTTCTCTCTCTCTCCTTTTTTTTTTTTTTTTTTTTTTTTGCGGGGGGGGGGGGGGGGCCAAGGCCCGCTCGGCCCCCCCCCCCCTGGATCCGCGCCTGCGGACATGTGCGCTATATAAGAATCCACGATTATTATTATTATTATTATTATCCAAAACGCACGGTTTTCGCTGGACCAACTAAAGCTAAATCAGGTTTCTATATTTGCATTTCCTTTTGAAAATGTTGTGAATATAAATGGCGCGCTCTAAAAAAAAATATTTTTGTGTGGATAAGACGGAATCATATTTAAAAACAACTATACAAAAATTAACGAGTTTACGTAAAAGAGGAATTATCCTGCATCTATCCAGAGAGCTTCTAAAAAAAGGACACTGAAAAGAAAGAACCACATCTTCAATGATTCAGCAATAAGTAGAAACTACTAAGAGATGATTTGTCAATTAAAAACAAAACTACAAGCATGCGAAAATTGCTAAAGGCATCTGTTACACTACAGGCAACGAAATTGACAAATATATCATGTAAATATACTGAACAATTCTTCGTTGTCTTTTATCATGAACTGTAGGCGAAAGACACTTGTAGTTTGTCAAGTACATGCATAACGTTCGCAAGAAAAAGTGCTGCGATACCTCCAAGAAAGAAAAACAAAAATTAAACTATAGTTTTGTAGCTAGAAATTTTTAAGAATGAAAGAAATCAATAGACCTTGTTTCATAAAAAGCGAGAAACATTTAATTGTTCAAAGAGATGATGACACAGTCTATTAAACTAATGATTCAGAAATCCGCAAACTGCAAGATTCTCTATTTAAGGAGTTTGCGATTTAAAAATAAAATAAAAAAGCTACATCAATAAACATGATTATATTCGCATAAAAACAATCAAGCCCGTCTTTTTCAAACACTTCTGATATATCAAGACAAAAATTGACGAAATACCATGACATCTGACTAGATGTAATGGACCTGATAATCATGGTCAGTCAAAATAAAATATCTTTTGTGACAGAGATTTTTTTGTTGCTACCAATTGTCGGAAATAGATTAAAGAGTATTTTTACCTGAGTCCAGACATTTAAAGAACTAATGATAATCTTTTTTTTGTTTTATCTAAGATGCAGTAGAAGGAATTATTTTCTTAAAGTTTGTACAGTGCACTGAAAAATCTCTTAAAGGAAAAGTCCACTCTGATTTTAAGTTGGTTTTGATAGAAGTAGACAAATTGGAGAAACATGTCAGTGGAAGTTTAAACAAAATCCGATTGAAAATAAGAAATTTATGAATATTTGACGTTGCACATAATATGTCAAGGTTTTCTCTAAGTTTCACTGTACAGAGACTCGTAAGTTTCGACTTTCTCTCAGAAATTGTTCAATCGTTAATGAACCATAGATATCATGATTTTTGTATACTTTTAATAAAACCAACTAAAGGTCAGAGTGCATTTTCCCTTTAAGTTATGCAACATTACATAACATCATTTCATGCATGCTGACGACACTGGCTTGTTTACGTCATTTAAAAAAAAAAGACCAATCAAGAATAGACAAACCGTGAATTTTTCGGCTTCCTCTGATGTTTTTGATAACTAGTAAATACATAACGAAACTCTTGTTAAATTCCGAGAATACAAACTACAATTTACGACATTTTAGCTAAATATCATAAATTTAAACATGCAGATTGGAGAACTTCAAGAAAACTCCCGAATAGACGGATTCATACATAGCAAACATATCTTAGGTATAAGTGATAAATGCGATTGACTCCGTGATCTAAAAATCATTTAAAAAAAAGGTCTGTATTCTAATAATTGAGTTAAATCCGAACCCTGATCGAAAATCACATTTCACAAAGAAAAAAGTAGACTTCAGACTTATTTCTTTTGTTAATTTTTTTTTGACCAAAAGCTTATCAACGCCTACTATCTAGATTAAATTTGAGTAGGGCAAGACCATGAATACATTAAGAAATATTTTAAATATAATTATCACTATCTATTTAAAAAAAAAAATGATACACAACCGACTTCGCGCCATTGCCCCTTCAAATATAGAATACTTAGAAACAGGCACATAAATTCTGTTTTATTCAACTGCTTTGTAAGTCATACCTGGCAAGAATCGATTCCTCCCTCTGCTACGCCAGCACATATCATATTATCAGTGATTTCACCCGTGTAGGATACGTTGCATGCATTCTGGTCGTAGATAGGAACTGTGACCTCGTATAACTCAGTTGGACTTGGGCCTGGAGAAGAAAACGATGTAACTATGTAATTGATTTTTTTTTTTACCGATTTGAAAATTGAAGTTTCGTAAAGTATAACAACACCAGGATCAGAGATTGTCATATAGGATGGGATGAACATTTATTGGAGCAAAACAGGGGGCGTGGTTTATCAATCCCGAAAAATTATATATATATATATATATTTTTGTTTTTGTTCTTCAATTGGACTTCGCAGCCGTTTTGCCAACCCCAGGATAATATTACAAGGCCTTTTCATCGTGACGTCTGTCTATGATTTCTATTCCGGAACGTACAAGGACAAAAGTAGATAACAACAATACGAGTCCAGATTTTGAAAAAACGGTGATGCGTTCATTTACTCTTGACATGTATTATGGAATTTCATTTTGACTGTTCCGTATAAACGTAATGCTTTTTGATGTAAATATGTTCATGTTTATTCAGGGTCCAATGGAAGACCACTACTTATTGGTGAATGAGCTACCCTGACAAAAGATTATAAATAAATAAATAAATAAATAACTCAAAAAATAGACTTACCGCCTTGTTCCAGAGCACCCCAGCCTGTGACGACTGAATCTTCGCCGACCAAGAACCTCGACTCGTCGCTCTTCTTTGGCAAACAGACCGTGTTCACCTGGTGGTCGTTCCAAAGGTTGAACGTCGACTCCATCTTGAAGAGGGCGATGTCGTAGTCCAAAGTGGAGGGGTTGAAGTCGGGGTGGACGTAGAGTTCCATTGCCTGACGCATCTGAGTGGAGGTGGTCTCGTTGACAAGACTCTTGGAGCCCACCCTGAATTCAAAGATCTCGGGCTCGAAGATGATATCTCTGTTTGGGTCATTTGATGCGAGATAAAAAGTAGAGATTTTAGTTTTTTATATTAAATTTGAATTTATTTCTGGCCCCGTCTGAGCTGATATCGATCGCAACCAGGCGCGTACGCAGGGGGGGGGGGGGGGGGGGGTCGAACCTCCCCCCTTCACTTTGTTTATGTGTGTATTTTGGAGCAAACCCCCCCCCCCCCCATGTCATTTTTTTTTAAATTATGCCAATGGCTGGCCTAAAAGAGATGCCCCCCCCCCCCTCAACAGAGCACAATGTCAAATGTTCAAATTTCGAGACCAAAAAAAAAAAAAAGTGTCCCTTACCCCGTGCTACTCCTTGAAACCCGAGTGACATACCTTCAGTAAATAAGTCAAAAATGTGCCCCACCCACGCGAGTCAGAAACGCGCCAAACGGCAACATTTTTTCTGTCTGATTCATTCATATTGACTGATTTGATTCAAGGGAGATACAAACACAATGCCTGTAATCAAAGTTGTGGTGGCTTTTTCAAAGCGACGTCCAACGTTAATGACCAAAGATAATGTGTTATATCCCGTACTCTAAACGGACGTCACTCCTCTGGAGAGTGAAAATGTAGTGAAAATAAAGTGAACATTCACTCTTTTCTTCTTAGAGAGCACTCTAAAATCAATCGATATTCACTCCTAAACAAGTGATCACGGACGTCACTCCCAAGAAAGTGAAAATAGAGTAAAAATTCATCAAAATAATCTGTAACTTAGTCATGCTACACAAGACATGGGCAAACCCAGTAGAATATGAACCCTTAAATGATCATACGGAAACACCTGTTCTCAGAGTTAGACTTGACCTCTTACCTCACTCGTGACTGTCACAGCTATCTAACGGTTAAAGATGATCCAGAGTGAATGCATTGCTTTCTTTATCTCAATGAATGTCAAATTATATTGAAAGAATGAAGAATTATACCGCAAAAAGATTTTTTTTTTAAAAGAAAGCTCTGTTGTCCACCTAAATAAATAGGACAGTGTGGACGTTTTATAAGATCTGTAACAATACCCGATATATGTCAGGGGCGGATCTAGCTTTTTGCTAAGGGGGGGGGGTTGACCAAAATAATGATGATGAAGAGCATCGTCCACGAGCCGCGAAGCGGCGAGCCGATTTTTTTGGGGGGTGTTTATTTGAACCCCGTAAGTGATGTTTTCCTGGCATCTATTAACACAATGGAGACCATAAAAAGCAGTGCATGATAACGTCTTTTTAAATCAAGTAACAGTTAAATACACAGTTATATCCAGAGTTATCATGTGTTTGGTTAAGTTACCAGATGAGTTGAATATCTTCTCACAATATTTGCACTTGAAAGGGTTTCTCTCCAGCGTGCGTTCTTTTTTCTTTCTTTTTTTTTTTCTTTTTTTCCCCTTTTTTTTTGGGGGGGGGGGCGCCCAAGGGGGGGGGTTTAAACCCCCTGTAGATCCGCGCCTGTATGTATCACGAACAGCCAAGTCTGATAGATATGAGCGCTATACAAGAACCCATTTTTAAACTGAGAGGCATTTCCGGAGATTGAAATACGAGTTACACTTAGGAGGAAGAAAATATAATCTTTTTAAAATCGTCATATATATAAAATATGATCCATGTTTAAAATGACTACCACACTATCCAATGCCTGTAAAGGGGATTTGCGATACTTCTTTATCCTAATCTAGTTTGCAAATGCAAAAAGAAAACACGAGGTAAAAATTGCCATACTTATCAGCATGATGCCGTTTTAAAGTTATGATTTAGATATGTTTCAATTTATATAATTTCACTGCTAAATTTATTGCCAGGTTAAGCTTTAATGTGCACAATGTCAAAGGTTACTCGCTATGCTCCAATGTAAACACTTTTTTGCGCAGCCGTAGATCAATCATTGTTCAGATTTTCTGACTTTTGTATGTTGAATTCATTTTATAGCACAAGGAAATTCGTACAGCAAACAGATTTTCCAGCTCTTTTAGTTAAAGTAAATATTGTATTCATAATCATGCATTTTTATATATATCTCCAGTGTTAATTATATTGTATCATTCATTTCGAGGACATTATTTAGTCTTTAAAAAAATATTATTGAATAAATGATACAAGGCAAACAGTTGACAGATTCTGTAAATTTACATTATCTAGAGAAAGAAACAATAATACATTTTAAAACACAACAAATTTTCAAAAAAAAACAAAAATACAAAAAATACAACAAAAAATTTAAAAATAAAATAAAATAAATAAATAAATAAATAAATAAATAAATAAATAAATAAATAAATAAATAAATAAATAAATAAATAAATAAATAAATAAATCAATAAACAAAAGATATTAAATTAACTGGGACTTCCGCGTTGGTTTACATATATAACAATTGTGAAGCTTCGGGGTGAGGAGAATAAGCGCCAATTAAATGGTGAAAATGAAAAAAGAGGGAAATATTTGTGTTAAATACCATTGTTCTCCTTGTTTTGTTTTGTTTTGTTTTGCCTTTTTGTTTCTGGTCCTCATAGGCCATCCAGCCGTCTGTTTCTCTATTTTTTCTTATTTCGTTGTACAAATTCTTTCGTTCTAAATGTGTGTTTTTTTCTTCAAGTTAAGGCCATGTGATTTTTCTTGCTTATGCACACTGTATATCATGTATTCATTTATAAATTTTTGTATTTTTTGTTATTATCTTTTCATTGTATATTCTTTTTATATATATATATATATATATGGCGGAAATAAAAACATACAAACAAACAAAAAGAAAGGGGAATTTAGAAAGGGAATGAAAAGAAGATATCAAGAGCCTCTCCAACATCACCCCAAAAATCTCAGCCCAGCACAACCGTCCTAGGGCGAGACATTAGGGACTTTTAGAATGAGTGAACGAGAACACGACGAACGCCGACTGATCATGCGTGTCAACGTACTTATACTGCCCATGTTGGCTACAATTAGAAATCTTTTAGATTGCACTCGACGATATGCATGCAGGAAGTAACACAATAAACATCACGGACAAAGAAAGAGGACATTCCTCATTCTACCCTCAACAAAAGAACATCCCTTCACTGCTAATATGTAAATATGTGTAGAACAGGTGCATGTGACACCTGTTTTACACATTTCAGCATGTAAAGGCGCTTTATAAATGTCAATATGTATGTATGTATTGCATGTACTAGATTTAGGAAAATCAAGGTTGACGCATTCTCGATCGCCGACTGAGACCACGTGACGCAGGCGCAGTGCCTTAAAATGACGTCACACGTTGCAGTCAAAGCTCTTGACGTGCATTTCTAAAAGTCCCTAATAATCGATATTTGCCACTCTCCACCTAGGCTATGTGTAAATGGGTACCTGACAATTGATGGGGTAATAATAATTGCAGGTCCCACCGGAAGAGCAGAACTCATACTGATGAGGCTACCCTGAGTAAATGAGACCCAACCATCGTGCCCCTCATCCCTCCGTGGCTGAACCCACTGCACCCCTCTCCCAATACAAGAGACATAATGATCTACATTTACCACTCTCCACCCAGGTGTTAAATGGGTACCCAGTAGGATGCGAAAGTTAATTGGATGAGCAAGTGGCGCAGGGAGGGGAGAATGTGCAGACATTGTGTGCGGGTAAGCCTGAATCTGATGACCGGGGTAATGATATGAACTGCGCCTAGAAACAAAGTATTCGGCGCAATATAACTGTGAGCTATTATTATTGTACTCGAAAGAGAACAAACTTATGGAGTGGGACTTACACGCAGTGAGCTGCAGTGATGATCCAGTATGGAGTAATGAGCGAAGCGCCGCAGATCCGGCGTCCTCCTCGGTAGAAAGCTGCTTGCCATGGGTACTCAAACTCATCGGCCATCTGGCCACCGACGATCATGGAACTTCCTCCCTTGTACTGGAGGCCACATGTAGATTCGTCTATAACGAATGAAATGAAATAGACATTCAAATATATAAATTTATGATTAAATAAATATATATATACATATATATATATATATATATATATATATAATAGGCGTATAGATAGATGAACGAATAAATAAAATAAAAAAATTAATGAACGAATGTATGATTGAATAAATAAATAAATAAATAAATAAATAAATAAATGTGTAAATAAATACATGAAGAAACGAATGAATCAAAACAATAAATAAATACATGAATAAATTAATGAATACATGAATGAACAAATAAATGACTAAATCAATAAATCATAGACTGGTAAGTTAACATGAACCAATAAATACTGTAAAATAAGTACATTAATAAATACATTTTAAATGGTTAGAAGGGATGGTGGAGGGCGTGTTGTTGTCTAGGTGATACGTCGCCGGAACGTGTCCCAACCCCGACATGAAGGACCTTTGGCAAGATAGTAATCTATCTTTGCCTCTCTCAACCCGGGTGTAGTCATTCCTTAATTGAGTGCTTTCAACGCCTTGGGAGGGCAATAGTAATACTTGGCAGGTGCATTGAGCACCCCCTCCCCCATCCCTTGGGATAGATGTGCGCAATATACTCGCTATTTTCAAATAAAATTAAAATTTCAAATATATAAGCTAGAACCCAGTTCAAATAGGGTCTGTTTTAAAAACTGTTTTACAGAACTGGATCAAGCATATCAAGATGAACTGAAATAATAACAACTACATATTTACCTTGCCACTCCTGTGCTAGAATTGGAGCTACCAAAGCTAGTAACAATAGTTGATGTATCCTAATAATCATGTTGTTTCTGAAAAATAAAAAATAAACATGTCTAGAATTAAAACAGCTAAATATCATTATCATTCCAAAGCTAAGAGCGTCATCTACGCTTTGTTCTTTGGGAGAACAGGAAGTGTAAATTGCATTCAACTTGTTATGTTACATCACGTATGACTGCTGTACCGTCTAAGGATTTAAAATACATTTAGTACAAAAAGAAATACAAGCGTAAGGGGAATACGTGTCAGTAGTAGAAAAATAACTTTATAGACATCCCATCCACACTCCTTACGAAAAATAAAAGCCAGTTGTACACTAGTGTTGGAGGGCACCGGGCCCCACCGGGCAGAGCTGAGGATTGAAATGGGTTATATAAATATTGCAAAATTGTTTACTTTACTTGTATCAATGAGGACTGTTGCTGAGCTAGCGCCATGAGTGTCTCTGGACGGTGTGTGCGCTCTATAAGTTTACACTATTATTATTATTACTATTATTAATGAGAATCTGTCTTAATATAACATATACAGCTCAATAAATGCATTTAATGTCATGAAGATAACATTGAACATCTTCCTTTTCAAGCACGCTACATGAAACGTATGAAAAAGTCGAACTTTAGAAATGAAGCATAAAATACATCTATAAACTACATTAAACACTTAATGGCGCTTGAATCAGGTTTACTCTCTAAACATACAAGTCAATTATGGAGGAACACGCAAAAACACTTCAGCTTGAATAAAGAGAGAAGAAAGAAAATATTTAACATTTGTATTTATTGTAATGACGATGCATTTGTATTCAAACATGGGCACTACGTCACGACCCAAAATGTTTTATCTAAAGCAAACAAGTTAAGTTAGCAAATACTCTTGAGGTAGGAAACTTTTTTGGTGATTATACGGAATGAACTTTGGACAATTTGTGATTATCTTTGATAATGGCAGTAAAATCGTTAAAGAGATCTCATATAATACAATTTCTCAACGGTATTGTCAATATAATTTTCTGTCATATTCGTGAATTGGATTAAGCTTAGGAAGTTCGATTTAATCAAATCTCAAAAATCAAAAAGGTTACCGAGATGTATATACTTCTTGTAAATATCTACACATTAGGTAAAGTCAAATAGAAAAGCATGTGTTCTATACAAAGATATCTCTCTCTTTCTCTCTCTCTCTCTCTCTCTCTCTCTCCTCCTTTCATGCTAGCCATTTATAATACCATTATCCTTCTATTACTCCTCTTTCCTCCAGATTCTCTAAACCTCCTTCATGTAACAAACGTCCCCAAGAATCTCATCTCAGCCTGATCCTTCTTCCCCAAAACAGTTTCCTAGTCCCTTTAGCTCTTCTTAACACTTCCTCCTTGCTCACTCTGTCTGTTAATTAGATCTTCATCATTATTTCTATAAAAAACATACTTCACATTATTATGTCCAGGAATATGTGCTACAAGTATCATAGAAGTTGTATAGAAAATATTCATACCGCAGTTGTGGGGTGACAACAGAACTGCCACCTGCCGAGTCAGACAAGTAACTCTTAAATTATGTCACTCTACTAATTTTCCAGAAGATAGTTTTATATTTTATGACTTTTTACGGGAGTTTGAAAAACAGATGATCATTGTCAGTTTGCTAACACTGTATTTGTTTGTTTTCCTCGTTCAATAATTATTACTGTCCCATCATTGTCGGGTATCTAGAATCAAATGATTTGTTTTTTCATGGTTGAGACTCACTATATAAAGAGCAGATAACTTCCCGAACGAAAGTATTTTACCAAAACACATACCAATTCCATCACTTCTGATTTTTCAGTTCACCGTTTCACTTGTTTTATAATTCAGATAAACGTATCAAAATCCAACATCAGATAATGATGGTAAATACAATTATCTAAATGAGACCAGGGGGGTGTTTCATAAAGCTGTTCGTAAGTTACGCACGACCTTACGCACGACTGGAACATGTCATTGGGTGCTAATCAGATTCTCAATCATTTACATGTAGCACAAGAACATATCACCAGTCGTGCGTAAAGTCGTGCGTAACTTACGAACAGCTTTATGAAACACCCCCCTGTTACCACGATAACAAAACAATGAACACTAAACACATCCCCTCAAAACAAAACAAAAACGCAATGAAAAATGATTTTAGGTGCACGCAAATTCTGTAATTTAGACATAAATGCTTGAAGGAACTTCATAAAAAGCAGCCCTTTTAATTCTAAATCCCTTAAGAGCGAAGGATGAAAGATAAAATTAAGATCTGTAGTGCTTAAAGAGTTACATAATAGTACGTGATACGTAGAAAATTAAAGAGGAAGAAAACTACACCCAAGCACCCCGTGCCATAATCATAGATATTACGTCACAATATGATAATGCGGCTAATTATAAACTTAAAATGGCGACCAGTCATGTACTGTTTAAATCAACTTGCCACGTTGGTTCGGGTTCACACAATGAATAAGCAAAGTATTATTGTTCTTATTCATTTGAAAAGTTGATTGATTATACATTTTTAGTTGTCTGAATTGAAGAGACAACTCAATCAAAAAATTCTGATGTATCATGTAATTAAAAAGTCATAATATGTTTCCTATTGTTTAATGCAAAAAAAGAGTTAAATAGCTCATGGAATGACTCGAATAGTGGTTAAAATGAAATATTATTAATATGTTCAGCTATTACTTTTACACTCAATAATACTTTTTAATACTTCTCCTATTACTTCTGATAAGGAGGACATGTCTATTTTATGCAACATCTTTGTATTATATTGCTACATCTTTATCATTATGACTGGAATAAGGAAGATTTAGAAAAACAAATTCGACACATTCAAATCATTATAATGTTCTATATCGTATTGTGCTGACATAAAGTAACGTTATGTGAGCAGGGGACGATATAGAAGAACAATACGTCTATAATATTTTGTAATTTATCCATTCATCCTTTTTATTACTCTACTGATGACAAAGTAACTTTGTGCATGTGCCTGTATCAGGATATAACTTAAGACGTTTTATCATCATTGTTGATTGCCATTACCATTTACCTTACATACTCGTGACGTTTTAATTTCAAAATTCTATAAAAAGGAAAATGGATCATATCAATTACACTACTTGATTATAATAGTCATATTGCAGGAATCATGATAAGCTTAGGAATTATTTTATCTGGTATAATATGAATCAGATATTATAATGCAGTAGTAATATACACTTATACGATTGGTGATAAACATGTACAAGGGGGCACGGGGAAGTTCTTCTAACAATGATTTAAAACAAAACTATGATGAATGATGTTATAATTATTTAAGAAAAAAAGTCTTTGGGCCGTACACTCCAGGTATTTGCTCCTAAACCATCTGTCATGTCAACACCCCCCCCCCCACCCCTACCCCCACCCACTCTTCATATTTATTCCCGTAACCGCCCTTCTTTTCACTCTCTTGAACCCCTGATCTCCTGTGTGTAAAGTCCTCGTCTTGAATGGATTTGTTATTGATACGATGCTCTTGGTACACTTGGACATATTTCGTTTCAGATTACAACGATTTCAACGACTGCAGTGGGCATATACATGTACAACCCATTGTATCGAAAAATAGGAAAATTGATTTATCCAAGTTCAAAGGTGATGATCCTAATGTTTATGAGGAGACGTCTTATCTGTTCAGAACACTGCATGCAGTTTTGAGTATCGCCCCTCTCTTTCTCTCTCCCTTTGTCATTCGTATCCTCCTCCTTCTCCTCCTCCTCTCTCGCTCACTCTCTCTCTCTCTCTCTCTCTCTCTCTCCTCTCCTCATCATCTATTCATATAGTTCATTTTCCTATATACTAATTGTCTTTCTTCGCGATGAGATCGAAAGCATGATCCTCATAATATAGGGAGTAAAATGAATACAATGTCAATCACGATCACAATCAAACTAGTCAATCCGAAAAGTCCTTCAAGTTCAACTCCTTCCATTATCGAGTTGTTCAATACATAAATATGCCTACACCATATTGAAGACATGTGCATGGATTTGGTTAGCAACGTATATATCTACGGTTAGGTTGTTTTCAATATGCACTGTACAAGTGTACATAAACTTGGATTCCACATAGATCAAGATGTGCCTCATACAGGCCATGAAGCAGACTGTATAGATACATGCTATGTCACCACACTATACTTAATATAAAATACTATGAAATAAAATATCAAGTATAAAGTATCCTCATCATCATCACAAAATGAACTCTCACCACATCATCACAATGCAATCATAACCTCATTCATACCAATCATAACAATCTGTTCCCAAACGAAATATTTCGTAACGAGCGACGGAGGCTTACCTGTTTTAGTTGTCTGTCGTACGAAAAATTTGTATCTCAATGACGCTGTAACATTACACCGCTTGTGATGTTTCCCAGGCGGCTGGGATTGGGGTAGACTTTACCCCCGTGACCGTCGGGGTTATCACTTCAGGACTACTCCAAAGGCAAATAAAACGGTTAATTATTGATCGAGAAGGGTGATAAAACTATTATCGCAGGGTCGAAAGGTTCCATTGCAGCCTGGCAAATACAATTAACAAACAATGGAATTAATCTGGAGTTAAAACAAAGAACGCGCAATGCATGGTTATTTTGATACACGATTCGCATCATTGATGGGTGTATAGTATTTAGGATATTCAGATAGTTTGTTCAGGCTAAGCGATGAAATGTTATGCGCTTGAAAGTTTGAGCACAGAAATAAAAGCAGGCCTTTCAAATATCTTACATTTAATTACAACTGTTTTGATTGAGAACGATAACTTATGACATCATAAGTACAGTTAGCATGGTTAGGATTGGTCAGGATAACTAAGTGCATCTACGTAATATAATAATCATACCGAAAAATAAAATTATAGTGTTATTTCCAAAGTTACCATATTGCTCACTCATAGTGATTCTATTGCGATTTTTATCCATTGTAATCTATTCTTCTCTTTGAAAGTGGGGGGGGGGGGGGGGGGTGTGGTGGTAGGGGTCTACGCTTAGGTCTAATCACCGCTGTGAACACCATGCATAATACTCATCCCCAGCTATCCTATAATTGTGTCAAAATCAGATGTAAAAGTTTAAAGTCTCGATTTGAAATGTGTTTTGAAATCTTAAAGTAAACATTGGGGTGATAAATTATGCCGTAACATATTGTTCATACGCCCGTCAAAGTGTTCGCTTCTGTTTGAACACGTTTAATCATCTCTAATATTAGATCTAAAAATGATAAATATGTCATCTTGTTTTATGTGCCCCATTAAGCATTAAATACTTGTTGACTTGTAAGAACAGGTGAATTAAGTGATCTTCTTTGCTTATTCTATTCTAAAGCGCCATGAGTGTCAAGTACTCAAGTCTGACAGATATGAGCGCTATATATACAAGAACCCAACATTATTAGTAGTATTATTATTGAGACATTTATTAAATTGAGTCCGCCCCAGGGGAGGACTGGTCATGAAGGGGGGGGGGGGGGGGGGAGGTCGCATCGAAATTCCGAAGCCGAATTTCAGTCCCTGTCTGCCAGACCTGACTTTACGGTGCAGTTTGAACAGGGAGAGGGGAGGAATGTTTCGAGGCAGGATCTAGAACAAAATGTTTGTATATACAGGAATAATCAGCCATCAAAGTAATAAAATACAGCCACATAATCACTTGATAAAAACGCACGGAAAGATTAAGTAAACAAAACATCATGTGCACCTTCGTTACTATAGTAACCATGATGATGATAAGAGAACATAATTCAATTCCCCCCTCAAAATATACCGTCTCAACTTCTTATTCAACTACAATAACTACAATACTACAATACCTGATGTTTCTTGTCAAACTTTTAATTTAATAATTTGTATACATGTTTTATATATTGGTGGTTTATACACGCCATGAGGATCTGTACATTTTAAAGCTAATTAATAGAAGGCTCATTACACATGTTTTTCACCTCACCTTTCTTGATATATTCCTCTTACTTACCCTTCCTTTCTTTTCCTTTCATTCTTCTCTCACCTTTTGTTGAGTCTTGCTCCTTGCTCATATTCCTCAATCATCACTTCTTTCTCTCCATACTCATTGAATTTTGATATAGAGTTTTTAATATGATATTTTTATATATATTATGTCATAGTCCTAAGACTATTGTACTTTTAACTTGTAAATACATGTACTTTTCAATTGTATTCCAATGGCAATTTAGTTGTAAGACTGCGACGATGGAATTTGTTCAATAAAACCTTTCTATATTCTATATAAGTAACGGCATCGCAGAGAATTTCAAGAAATTATATTGCCAGGACTGATAGAAATCATGTTCGGATTACACTGTAATCCCGAAATGTTCAAGTCATATAAATAATAGAAGTCACTGTCCATGTGTATTGCATCATAATCCGCCGACCCTAGATTTGGTTGAACAACCAATTAATGCGAGCAGCGAACCCGTTGTCCCATCGGAAAATACTCCAGTTTGCCTTCATATCTCGAGGGTGAGGGAAATGTTATTTTTAATTGGAGGCCTTATGGCGGTAGCATTAATACAAAAGACCTATCGGCCGTAAAAGTTAAGTCCACTCTTGGAGACTGGCAACACCTTTTGCCGGGTATACACCCCGAATGGTGTCGAATTCCCTATGAGAACCCACTACTATAAACTTTTAAAAGGTAATGGAAAAGGACCCAAGTTGATATTTAGAAAGACTTTGCCATCGTCGTGTTATTCCCTTCAACAACTTTCAACAACATTCGACAACTTTCGACAACCTTCGACAACTTTGCTCGCGCAAACTCCATCAGAGAACTATTAGTACATATAGGTTTTTCTTTTATTATTATTATTTTTGACAATTCAATATCACTCATGTTTATACCTTCGGCTGTTGAACCATGGCTGAACCGAGGAGTGTCCATTATCCGCCATCTTGACCCTTATCTTAGCCCTTATCATAAGGCGTTTTTTCACGAGACTGTTTACAGCTGTACTAGCTCCCATGATAACTCATGGTAATTATTTACATTACTGACGTAATACCATCAAGCCTACACACCCATTGAGCGATGCACTTGAGTTACAGCTAAAATAAGTTACATAAGTTCCCGAAAGTACGTCCCTTTTGCTAATTTTAAGCAATGTAAGATATTCTTAAATCAAAATGTGTTTACATGTTGTTGTTGTTTGTTGTAAGCTTCAATCGAAATGTTCATGGTGCAAATGAAAATGTGTAATTTGTACCCAGTCGTGGTCACTGTTGTTCAGTATAAAACACGTGATCTCTTTTGTTATTGTTTTATTTTGTAAAAAAATATACTACACTTATTAGAAAGAGGGTCTACTTTGTGGATGTAGAAATTATATTACGATTCATATTGTAACATATATAGTGCTAAAAAATAACCTTCAATCTGTATTAACACCGTAAAAACTCTTACTTCTCTCTGTCTCTATACAGAATTGACCTTAATTATGATTGCGGAAATCTTGTGTCAGACTATTAAAGAACAGAGACCTTGAATTGGGTAAATGTTTTATACACTTTTTACAACGTAAATATATCTAGGTTTATGAGCCCATTGTCTGGTTTTACGTAGCTTTATCAGTGGATTTTTAATCCTATTTGGTACATAGCCTAATTTCATATTACCATGACATTACAGATGATGAAGTAAAGTCGTAATCTCAATCTTTAATCTTATTTCTCCCTCTCTCTCTCTCTCTCTCTTTCTCTCTCTCTCTCTCTCTCTTTTTTTCTCTCTTTCTCTATCTCTCTCTATCTCTCTTTTCTTTACATATCCTTTCCCTCTAATTTTTTTCTTTCCGCCTTTCTCTTTCCGTTCTTTCTCTTCTTCTTTCACTATCTCCTTTCTTTCTCCTTTTCATTCTCTTTCTGTTCCTATGATTTCTCTATCTCTCTTTTGCCTCAATTCTTCCTTTCTTCTTTTATACAGCTTGTGATGTTTATATTCCTGACTGTCTTACTGAATTTTCTTCATTGTTTTTTTTTCTTCAATTTCACATTTCCTCCTTTCTATACTTTTTTTTTTGCAAGGATGGTTTTGGCTCCGTTAAGTAATGTGTATCGTAATGAGCATTCTGTTATCTTCGAGCGATACAAGCAAAGCAATGCGTTGCCTTGAAGTTTGACCAACTAGACAGTCTTCGGACATTGACCGTTACGTATATTACAGCAGCCGAGGGTAATGACCCACTTTTTGAAGAAGAGGGACATTTTGAAGGAAAATTATATTTAAAGATCATTCAACATGTATCGGAAGTCATAGGTATCAAAAATAAAACTCCGATGGCTAAACATAACTACGAAGGGAAAAATCAATTTGGAATAGAAGAGTTTAAATGACCCCAAAAAAATCTCCGATACCAGAGGATTTTTTAAATACTAATGAGGTATAATTTCAGAACTTAGTTACTATTCGAAAGGGCTCTGGAAGTGCTTTAAATCGAGCAATATATACAATCTACTTGTTTCTTTTTCTTTGGGATCAGGCGAAATTGGAAAGCAATCATGACTTTCGTTTTACTTGTTACCAAGGGTTCACAAGAGATGCTTTTAAAGACGATATAACCATGGCCTTCTTTAAGGAATCTCATAAACATGATTAAAGTCCCCCAAAATGATGTGTTTTTAGAAAATGTTTTGTGTTGGCAGTTTTCAGTTTCACAAGTATTGAAATATCAATGTTGCCCTTTGTGTATTTCTCTGCCCCGTCTTTTTGTGTCGTGATGATCATGATCATAGTTTAGTAATTATGTATAGATATGATTCGCTGCATTATTTTTATATCATTTTTTAGATAAAAAATTGATGTGTAAACAAAGGCTGATGTGAAAGGGAAAATGATATGATTGCATCAGTTTATTTTTCATCTTTATATTGGAAGCTGAGAAAACGATGGAAAGTTTGGTATCTTTCGTTTGGCTTGTCTTTTCTTGGATAGTTAACGACATTAAATACAATTTTTGATGTGTGCGTGAGTGTGTGTGTTATGCGCGCGTGCTTCTCAATTTGATAAAGTCCCGCAAGCTACATTTTGCTATTCAATTTATTCAATTTTTCTTTTCCCATTTCCTGTTTCAGACCTTTTAAAACATTGGTTACACTGGCATTCATACACGTTCAAGGTATTCTGTTCAGGGCCCTGTAACAGACAAAGTTGCAATTAATCTGATTTGAAGTTTATTTATTGTCCACGTTATCACAAATATATACATTTTAACATGTATGGTCACATAATAATCGTACATAGCATAACGGGGTCAGACAGCTTGAGCTGACGTCTTCATCCTAAATAACATGTTCAATACACCGTATCAACCCTAAATTAATAGTATCTAATTCAATAAATCGTCACTTCACAATAAATCATAAAATACAGATAGATACACTGCACGGTAAAATATAATTTATTCCCGCAAGATTGGGGAATAATAGATTTTTACGAAATTGATTGTAAGTCCGTTTTGGGGTTTGGTTAAAGGGCACAGAAACCAGTGCATGGCGTATGCGTCACATATGGTCTATAAGACCATGAAGACGCCCATATGCTTGCACAGATCAGTGCAATGGGGTAAGAAAACAATGATATTCGTCATTAGTAGTGGAATATTCCATAACACGAGGATGCTTGCAGGTTCATAAGGTCATATCTTAATCTTGTCCACCTTTGGAACTCGCTACCACCGTCATGGATTAGTTTGCGAGCAAAAGGCAGTAAGTCCGTTTTAATCACAACGGGAGTGGGTTGGTGAATGCGAGAGCAAAAAATTTATTCGTCATCAAGATAAATGGTCACGTGTTAGTAGAAACGTTAGAAATGGCAAGGTTTGAATGATCCTCAGATGTAATACTGACATCAATTTGACGATTTTTGTCTAGATCGGAACCTGCAAATAGATGTAATGTAATAACATAAAATGTTACAAAATATTTCATTAACCTGTTACAAATAATTGTATTTCAATAGTCAGAATGCGAATTACATACATTAGTTGTAGCTAGGGAGGACAAACATTATGACTTGTCCATTTTAACAACACGGAATGCATGCAATTCGCAATTTGACTACTCAGTGAAATAAGATTATTTGTAAGAGGTGAAGTAATTCATTTGTAACGAGGCACTTAAAGGTAAAGACCAGTACTGGAAACGCCCCAATTTCAAAAAATGAAATGGAAGCTCTTATTACCAATCATGTGAAAGAATATGTTTTGACTAATACATGATGATACAAATGTTGCCGGGAAACCGCCTACTAATCGATATATTTGGTAAATTAGTTTATATATTGGTGTGTGAGAGATAAACGCACGTGTCGCGCACCTGTGTGTAGTCCCATATACATCTTTCTGTGTACAGTGCTTGTAACTTTACGAAGACTGGGCCACATTTCTTATCATTTTGATGATTCCAGAACCTTGCAGTACACACCAATACTCATATGCTAGATGATCAACCTTTTCTGATCGATTTCACAAAGTTTCTTTCACAGTGCAATCGCATGACCATAACAGGTCTTTATCTTTAACAAAGATTTGTGCATTAAATTTGATTACATGCCGAAAATGGCCTATTGCAAATAAATAATTTCCAATAGCGACGAGCTTATACCTTTAATTTATTATATATTGTATTTTTATTGTCATAATGCGAATTGCAAACATATGTTGTTGCTAGGTCGGTTAAACATTTGTCCTGCAACACGTAATGTACGCAATTTGCATTATATCCGTGCTGACTCAGTGCTAACATACAAAGCACGTAACAAAGACGGATGCATTGAATTTTATTACGTTATGTAAATGGACTATTGACCTTTATCACTCATTAAATGCCGTTACTCCCTTTTGCAGATAAGATTTGACATTTTCCATTATGATATCTAGTAGCAAACTGTGTCAATGACTTGTTAATGATGATAGCTAGCTAAAAACACAAACGTGACATGCGGAATATAATGTGTTTTATTCGAGTAGATTGCTAAGTGTTTTGATTCAACAGGGTGTTACCATCGCTGATAATCATGATTAATCATAGATACTTTCGCAAAAGAGGAAAACATGACAAATTTGTTTATTCAGTTTTACATCCGACTAAAATAGGAACAATTTATTTGGAATAATGTACAATTTGGAATTTCTCATATTTTACTTCAAAGAATATTTATTCATCCTGTTCATCCATTTTCTATATTCTTATCACAAATCTTATCTAGAAAATATGACGAGTTTGACGAATTCCTTGGCCCCTACCCTATGGACAATAACCCGCTTCGGATGTTGTTGGCGTTCAATACGGTTCCGAATAATAACGCCCTCTAGTTGTCAGCTTCTGAAAACAATGAGATGAAGAGAGAGAAAGAGAAAAATGTATCAGTCCTTTTCATTCTAAAAGGGGTAGTCTTTTTGTTTATTTATATATATTCATTGTTGTTGTGATATTACAAAATTTATGATAGGTAACAAATCTATGATTGACACAATGACCCATGAAAAAAATGACTAATACATTATTTGCAATGGAGTCTTAACTTGGACATTGATAGATAAACTTACTTTTTTTCCACCAATATAACTAAAATTCTAGATATGACTACATCAAAATTTCTCTAAATAATAGCAGACAAGGACTAACTTTTGATAAATTGAATAGTGTAAGTTTGGTATTAAATTTCGAAAGGATTTTTTAATGAAAAGATGCTGCAGTTGATTAAGTTTTCCTCTTACCCTTTTTGTTGTGTCTGTATAAATAATATCCGAGACCAAAGCTGGTGCCTATGAAAATGGCCAGCAAGACTGATAGCACAGAAATGACAGCTATGATCGTAGAGGACATGTTCTCTTCTTCTTCTTCCGTACAAATGCATGGTACATCTGAAGTAAATAGAAAATTTGAAATGTAAAATTATTCATTCAATTATTAATTGCATTTTCACAAGAGAGACAGGGACAGAGAGAGGAGAGAGAAAGAGAAAGAGAGGCGGAGGCAGAGAAAGTGGGGGAGAGAGTGCGAGAGAGAGGGAGACAGAGAAAAGGGATAGATTGAGAGAGAGGAAGAGAATAAGAGGAGAGGTGGGAGGGAGAGAGAGAAACAGAGGAGGGAGAGAGAGACAAAGGGGAGAGACAAAAAAGGAGGAGAGGTGGGAAGGAGATAGAGAGAGAGAGGGGGAGACGAAAATTAGGGTTAGGGTTAGATGATGTGACCTCCTCTTACACACCATACGTCTATACAGCGGACTTGTTATTTCCCATTTCATCCGATATTATAATAAAATGTATTTTCATAGTGTCTGCGCTTTACAAATGTATGTATGGATGTATGTATTATTATTATTATTATATAATAGAACAAATGCCCCCCCCCCCCCCAATATACTAGTGCCCCCACAATGGCTTGAACGACGGACGCTACGCCACGCCATGAAGACAATCCAACTTACATGACTCTTGAGTTGGGGTGTTAAAGAATGATCGGATCCAGTCTTCATAACGTGTGACCCTGGTGTAGACTCCGGGTGAATTCGGATCGCCACACCCATTCCCCCAGCTCACCACACCAATCTGGTAGTACTGGTCGGTGTTATTCGATGGGTACGCCACTAAGAGGCCACCACTGTCACCCTGTACACAAACAATGGTGGAAAAAAGACAAGTTGAATAAAAATGGGGAGGGGGGGGGGGGGCGGCAGCGAAAATAATGTTAACTTGTTCGTGGCGTTATCGAAATGTAGGCCGCATGTTTTGAAGATAACGCTCAAAATATTATCATGGAAAAAACACGACAAAAATAGCTTTGAGACTATAATACTTATTAAACTAAAGAATATGAAATTGCTAAAAAAAATGAACACTCAGGTGTGACTTGCAATGCCCTATAGAACACCTTACCATAGGGCAGAATCGATAGATAAAAACTACAAAATGAAGAGAAGTTATATGTAATTATGTGGCGAACATTTTGTTAGGGCCGCGAGTGGAATTGTTAGTGCTCGAAGATTTGCATTTATAGAACTGTTGGTCTCCCTACAATGTAGATAACATGACAATGACGGCCCATGCCGAATCATCAATGAAATGAATTACCCGTGTCTACAGTATGGTATAAACTTACACCTCCTCCCCACAATAATTTTCACGATACGCAGGGCAATAGGAAAAATAACCTTGATCAACTAACAGATAGTACTCGAATACGCAGACATAATTATTTACAATAAAGACAGAAGCCCAAGTGATTACCGAACAAGCATCAACACCTCCCTCTTTCAGTCCTGCACAGATCATGTTATCGGTGACGTCACCGACGAGTTCATCACACTGTGTCTGATTGTAGATGGGAACAACCACCTCATTTAATACGTCAGGAAATTCTTCCTCTGTTTACAAACACAAACAAACAAACTAAATAAATAATTTTTATTAAAATGAAACATTATGCTATTGTTTGATACATAAACAAAAACAGGATAGTATAGGCAGCCTCGTGTGCCACCGTAAGGCACACTGCAAGTTGTGGTTTTTTGATTCCTCCGGCCTTCCAACGTAGGAGGGGTGGGGTTCATCACCGTGCCAGAGCCATCTATACACAGAGTTTGGCTAACTTGGTTTTACTGGGTCACTACATGGCGTATATTCTTTTGTTTTGTTCTTGCCCAACAAAGCAGTAGTCGCCATATTGTGCCCAACTCGAACTGGATTGGCCAAACTCTGTGTATAGATGGCTCTGCACCATGCTAATGCACCACTGGTGCAATGGTAGGCAGGCGTCTAAGTCATAAATTGGTAAATAGAACCCACGTTTTCTTCGGGGACAATTGCTCTAAGTACTACTTCGTCAAAGATGTAGAGTTAGAGTTACGTTGGAATTGGATTTGGGGTAGGGTTTAGGTTTTTCGAGGGTTAGCTCGATTAGAATAGATAATTTACTGTAATAATTATTGTAACAGAAGCAGTATGCCCTATAGCCCAAAAGCAATTATACATCAATTAAGTTAAAGACACTTTTAACACTGACGTGCATAATGTTCTTACCTCCATCCCAAACCAGCGTCCCCCATCCAGTCACTATTGCATCCTGTCCGATCACGAACTCATCATCCATATCCCCGGTTGGAAGACAAATCGTATTCACTCGGTAATCTTCGGTGAGTGTGAATGGTTCCCTCATCTTAAACAGAGCGATGTCGTTGTCGAAATTGTAATAATCTTCGAAATCGAAATCGGGATGGACGATGATTTTCGAGACCTGAAGTTTCTGCGTGACATCAGTGTCTTCAGTGAGACTGGTCGATCCGACTCTGAACTCGTATGCTTCAGGCTTACACAGGTAACACCTATCACTGCAAAAGATAATTTCTAATAAGTATTTACTATACAGAGAGTCGAATTTTGAAAAAGTTTTGAAATGTTTCATACGATGAGCCAATTGCGGTTGAGTATTATGAAACAATTGACTTACGCTCTAACATTTAAGTCGAAGACATTTTTGTGAATCTACTAATTAAAGGCCGCCTGTACAAGTTTGGCTAGGAGGGATCAGATCACACAGGGTGGTCACTGACAGGTGGCTATCTCATCAACTCATCTCTCAATTAACATTTTAAAAAAGAGGATCATGGGGGACCAGTGGCCACCGATTAGGCATTGTTTTCTACACTCAAAAAAAAAAAGTGCTAAATTTAGCACTTAAAGATTCAATTTTAGCACTTTTTAGGAGCTCGCATAGTGACTGCACTCGAAGTGCTGATTTAGCACTTGCACCCGGGCTACTTTGCTAGCACCCAAAGGAGCTGACTGATTTAGCACTTAAAGATTCAATTTTAGCACTTTTTAGGAGCTCGCATAGTGACTGCACTCGAAGTGCTGATTTAGCACTTGCACCCGGGCTACTTTGCTAGCACCCAAAGGAGCTGACTGATTTAGCACTTAAAGATTCAATTTTAGCACTTTTTAGGAGCTCGCATAGTGACTGCACTCGAAGTGCTGATTTAGCACTTGCACCCGGGCTACTTTGCTAGCACCCAAAGGAGCTGACTGATTTAGCACTTAAAGATTCAATTTTAGCACTTTTTAGGAGCTCGCATAGTGACTGCACTCGAAGTGCTGAGTTAGCACTTGCACCCGGGCTACTTTGCTAGCACCCAAATGAGCTGACTGTTGTGCACTTAAAGTGCCAAGTTTTGCTCTCTTTTGGGTGCTAGCAGAATAGCCCTTGTGCAAGTGCTAACTCATGCGTTGTTTGACATGCCCCATCTACATTTGGTATGTGGTCAAGGTGGATGTCCTTCGTCATTTACCACTTTCAACTCTTACAGGAAACATTTATTAAACCAACATCCACAAGAAGAACCTGAACCTGAAGTTGTACAGGGTATGGAGGGTCTAGTTGATGCTGATTTGGGTGTTGCTGTTGGTGAAGTGCATAATCCTGCAGCAGATGATGCATTTGATGATGATGATGATAGGATAGGCCTACTACAAGAACAAGATGGAGCAATGCATAATGACAGTACAAGACACTATGAATATGACAGACAATGAAAGCGGACAAAATATACAGTTCCTTAGGTAGACAAAGGAACATCCCTTCACTGCTATTATGTAAAAATGTGTAGAACAGGTGTCACATGCATATTCACCTGTTCTACACATTTTACATAATAGCAGTCAAGGGATGTTCCTTTGTCTACCTGAGGAACTGTATATTTTGTCCGCTTTCATTGTCTGTCATGTTCATAGTGAGACCAGCTGCATTTTTCATTGGTTCTCTTTTATCAAACACCAACATGACCCATGCTATGACAAACAGAGTGTTATCTGCTGCAACAGCTTTGAATACTGATGTTGTTGACAGTTTAAGGAGCAAAGTTATTCAGACTTTTGAGGCCTTGGGTATTGACCTGGAGAATGAAGAATGTAAGAATCTCTTAGCTGAATTTGATTCAAAAACAAATATTCACAAGGTAACAGCTATTATACTAACCGACCAATCAGATCAGGTTATGCAGTCAGCACTCATGTTAAGTGCTGCATATTATAGCACTCGTTTTCAGCACTCAAATATTCAGCACGTTTCGGTTTCCTTGTTAAAGTTAACCCGTCAAGTGCTGATTTTGGCACTTCAAGTGCTGATTTTGGCACTTCAAGTGCAGAATCTCACTCAGCACCCAACATTTAGCACCTCAGTTTTTTGCGTGTATATAGAGGGAGCAAGTAGCTACAAGTAGTACAGTGGGACTTTAAGCAAAAGATGACACGTTTAAATGAGAGGAAGGAGATAAATGGGATCAGTATGCCAGGGGGAGATGGGGGAGGGGATAGAGAAGGGTAGGCATACCACCAGACAGGCAAAGACAGGCAGTCACATTTAAATTAAAAAAGACAGGGGAGAAATATTCGCATACTTTTTTAAATTGAACTTCATTACAACTTAAAAGATTTTGCAGATAATATAAACATGTATATACACACATATATATATATATATACATCATAAAATACATGTATATATAATTACAGGAACATTAGAAAATAAAGAGATTTATGTGGTCATAAACTTACACGCAATGTGCAGCTGTCATGACCCACCACGGGTCGATCAGAGATGCCCCACAGTAAACGAACTCGCCATTCTTGAACATAGCAACCTGCCAAGGCCAGGCATACTCCTCTGCTGGTTTACCACCGATGATCATGGTGTTCATTCCGTCGTATGTCTTCCCACAATCATTAGGATTTGCTAATTATAGGAACAACATTTTTAAATTTTAACAAAGGGAATGATGATGAAAATTGCTATGGATATTCGGCAACCCTTCCGCCTAAATTTATGTTTTAACCCCCCCCTCCCCCCCCTCCCCCCCTCTCTCTCTCTCTCTCCCCCCTCTCTCTCTCTCTCTCTCTCTTCCCCCTCTCTCTCTCTGCCTCTTTTTCTCCCTCAAGGCTTTTCCCTTTCCTCTCACATTACTTTACTGTTCCCTCTCTTTCTTTTCAGTCATCTCTCTCCCCCCCCCCCCTCTCTCTCTCTCTTTCTCGTTCTCTTTCTTTCTCCCCTCTCTCTTTCCTGTAATGCATATTGCAATGGACATTGATATGTTATGTGTTCAGTAATCTTTATTTAATCATGTTAAGATTTTTTACTGACTTTAGATTTTAAACCTCTCAATTTAGTAGATTAACAAAAATGATAAAACAATTTTATTTTCAAAACGGTTCTACATTATTTTTCAAAATTTCATTTCAAGACTCACCTTGCCAATTAGCTGCCAATGATGTAGCAATCATCAGAACCACGAGCATCAAAGAAACTGGCGCCATTGTATATAAATCTCATGTATTATTATTATTATTGTTATTATATTATGAAGACTTTGTTGTTGAGTATGAACTCGATAATCTGAGAAGTGACATCAGCGACTGAGCTGAAGAGTGAGCATGTCGATGCAAATGCTTATGTTTCTTCTGTACATTGCTATAACCTGGGAGACTATGATGTTTCCCTTGGTTAATTTGGGTATGATAGTATGCTAATGTTCATGTTACCACAATCAGAGCTGCGATTAAAGTAAAGACAACATATTTGTATTGCCTTGAAGTTTGACCACGTAGATGATGTAAATATAAGCTTACATGCGTTTTGGATTGTGAACGTTACATAGCAGTTATAGGGGAAAGACACCATTTAGGATCCTATAGAATTGAAGAAAATAAATTATAGAATAAAGAAGATGTTATGATGAAATAGTTGTGCCACATGGAGAGATTACATTGGAAGAAATTTGATGTTCTTTTAAGGCAATATTTCGGCTATGTAAGTCGTCTCAGGAATTAAAAAAAAAAATGCAAATAATGCAATTTCGGTTTTATTTGATCAGCCATTATTATTCACATTGTGGGTGTCATTAATTTAAACAAGTTTTCTTCTTCTCCTCCTACCTTTTTTTTAATGGAACAAACTCAACTATGTTATACATGATTCTTTTCTATATAAAGACTTTCTGATTTGCAAACATAATGTCGGTTTCAGGACGTGATTAAAAACGAGTAATTTCTCGATCGACTAGCTTGTGATGAATACAATCACAGATACATAAATTCATTTATTCAAATTTATTCCTACATTAGAAATCTTACATTTCTGAACACGACGAAGGAAATAATACAACTTTCAAGTTAGCAGTACATGCAAGAATTTCTTTATTTTCATCTTTCTCTTTTGTTTCTTTCTTTTGTATCAATTTCAAACGTTTAAACCTTTTCCACACAAATGCATTTCTTGAAAGATAGTAATGTTAAGCAAATTATTCCCAATTAATCTAGCGATGGGACAAACTATCATCGCAGAGGTAATCTTGGGGCTAACAGCTTGCCGAACTGAAGGCGAGATAAGATAGTATAGCCCCGAGATCACCGAGGCGGTGATAGTTTTGCCCACCCGCCAGAGTAAAGGAGCTGATTAATTTCTTTATATCCAACATCGAAAATTATTTTGCCACGAGAAGAGGAATTATGAGTACAAAATTAAACACTAATCATACACTGTATTTAACTGCACTGTAAACAAATATTTGTTCATTGGTAATTTTTACGTATTTTTTCCATGTAGAATTTACTTGAAAACATTAGTTTTGCCACTTACGCACTAAATTTAAGTCTTGCTAACTCAAACTTTCAATTTAGTAGAACATACGTGGAATATTTAAGTAAAATCAAATACATAAGAACTTTAAGTAATTTCAGCTTGTATTAATTTAGTAATTTTAACTCAAAATCAGAAATTATACGTATTACTCAAACAATTTATGTTGATTATTCTTATCTTTTTAAAGTAAGGACCGATGCAGTGCGTAATAGAAATATTTACATAATTTATGAATATTCATTAAGACCAAATTAAACTCTTTTTTTAAATAAAACAAATCTTTTTTTGTGGTTGAATGAAAATTTAAGGACTTTAAAACATTTACTAATTCATTTAACATGGCTAAGCAAAGACAAGACAATTTTTAATTGTTACCCAGTTCAAAACAAATCAAAACTTGATATTTCAGGAAATTGTCAACCAATTTTCCTTTTAAGATGCTACGATCAAGTATATATAAAATTTGGAGCCTTTCAACATGTGTCGAATCTTAATCTTAAATAGAAGTAGTGTTAGTGATTAATGATTAATCTTAAATAGAAGTAGTGAATGATTAGTGGATGTTACTTGTTAAATTAGATGGGTACCAAATCGTGCAATATGTAATCCTATCATAGCTTTTTTTTAATTATCTAAAATGATTACAATACTTAAATTATTTACGTTAATGTAACTCGATTTAACTGAGTAAAAATGTATTCAGCAAAATAAGTAAATTCTACTTAAGATGCCGTAGGTAATATTTACTTAATAAAAATAAGGCAATTCTTTTCCTCAATTTTATTGAGTTATTTCGACTATTATTTTTTTACAGTGTGTATATTAGAGAGCACATAATATTATGCGCTTTGTGTTAACCTTCCTCTACGTTTATGTCGCAAACCATTGTCCATTAATTAGTTCCTATCGTATATGTCTACGCAGCAGCAACGACAAAAAAGAAAGACTCACACAATTATGTGATATTTTTAATATCACTACGAACATCAAGATGTGTAATCTATTATTTGTCATTTGACATCATTAAGACGTATACAGACATATTAATCAGAAATTACCCGAATCATGAGTTTTTTTCAACATAAAATAAACCGTCTAAGAAGTAAACTTTATTTCCTGATATTAAAATGCATTCACTTTCTCATTGATATAAGTATCGCTATCGCATCCTTTTCTTAACAATAAGAACGAGAGAGAGAGAGAGAGAGAGAAAGGAAGAAAATGTGATCATTTGTTTTATGATGGGGTGACCAAAGTTCACGAAGACTTTTTAAAATATTAGGAAAATGTGATATTCGATCCATGATTTCTCTTATTCTCCACAAATTTATTAGTTCAATTATTACCAAATGGACTGAAAGTTTTTTTTTTACTACAAATTGGTTCAAGACAAAAATATCATACGATCAGTTGGTACCATAAACATTTTCAGACTCTTGTCGGTAATTTCATATTTTTTCGGAACGGACGCAAACATCTACAGCATTTCTATCTTTTGTCAATATTTTTTGTAATCGGTCTTCTCTCGCAAATGCATTGAGTGGAAATAAATCTGACATGGAGGCAATTGTCCTAATGAAGTTATACCAATATTCACTTATTTTTACAGACTCTATAGACTCTATTTTTTCATTTACATTTTCAATCAAATTTGTCTGCAACGTTATAGCCAGGTGTTGGAATACCTCATTAATCATGGAAAACTGTGTCATAATAAAGCAAACCTTTTCCTCTTCGTCCGAGGAATACGTGCTCTCCTCTTTGACCATGATCAACAATATATTCTTTGATAATTTTTATGTAAAGCGCTGTGAAACAACAGTTAGTTTGTAAGAGCGCTATAGAAATGACTTTATTGTATTGTATTGTATTGCATTTTCTTCTGTCTGTACCGAAAAATTCCGAGAGCTAAACTGATGCCGATGAAAATGGCGAGCGTTACAGATACTGAGATAGCTGCTATCGTCGATGAAGACATCTTTTGGGTATCATCACAAGCACATGCTACATCTGAAATATCGTGGATGGAAAGAAGTTATTAGTAAATCAATTTGAGTTATTGGTCATTTTGTCAAAATTTGTCAATGAGGTACAATTATGTCCGCACACAATCATGTATGTCAACCACCACAAATAATGTAACTAAAATTTTGTCTCGTGAGAAACACAGCTCTCTGAGCTGTAGGAGCTATGGCGTCATAATTAATTTCCCATCTCTTCGTATAAAAGATGTAGTGTTATTTTAACTCGGCTATTGCAACCCACTTGACAACGAATAAATAACAATACATTGCGCATACGAATTCAATGAAATTTAACATTTAATCAAATAGACAATAAGTATATTAACACCCCCCCCCCCCCATCCCACCCACCGACCATTAATACAAATAGGGTGAGTTTCAACAAAAAATATTCCATCTTTTTAAGCATCGGGCTGATCCAAGCAACATAAATTCACACTTATTTATGTTGACAGTCAGTTTATTACCTCTTAACCACGATGAGATTTTTATTAAATCATTATTCAATTTATTTACAATAATATCAGGGTTGCTATCAGAGAAGAATAAGCATGTAATGTATCATCTGCATACAAGGATATAACACAATCTGACAAGCATCTGGGCATATAACTTACATACAGGGAGAACAACAATGGACCAAGTAGTGTCCCCTGAGGGACACTAGTAACAATACGTTTTTCGGATTCAAAATCATTCACAACAGTTAAATTTGTTGTCGACAATAAAAACAAAAATTATCAAACTTTGTTTAGGTACGCAAGTATCTAAATAGTTATTCAAAAATCACAAAAATTGTCGTAAGAGAAATTCGCTTCATCTACACCATAAACATATGGTCCATACGTCTCAAACACAAATCTCTCGTTTGCAGGGATTACAAAATACTGCTTTGCGCATTGTTACTTTATCAGAGATCAACCCACATAGGCCTACTCCCATTTTGAAATCTCCCCATTGGTTTCCAATTCAATATTTTTGGGAAATATTTCAGATTTTGGTACTTCTTTTCATTGTTTGCATGGTATACTTCCCCTATAAAGTACAACTCTACTCTGTTAACTTTCCAGAATCCTTGTCCTCGAAGATCGTCTAACTCTTCTCTTTTTGTAGTCCTAAAAACAGCAATTCATGGGGAGGGTGTCTATCTTTTTGACATGCTGGATCAGTTCTATGGAATCAATTATCACAGCCTCTTAAGGAAATAGATATCGTTAATTCATTAGTCTTCTCTTAAAACTCACTTGTTCAAATCCTGCTTTTGATTAATTCACTATTTCCACATTAATTTAATCTGTCATAACATTTATATTTCCTTAACATATAATGTATGTCAACTTATTTTGTCGATGTACTCTGTTTTACTCTCATCATAATATTGTTCATGTACTCTGTATTTCAATTAATATCTAATTGTAGTTTACCTTGTTCATGTATACCCTCAGTGCCTTGAACATTGCTGTAAATTGGATATGTCGCTTCACAAATACATGACTCTTGAGTTGAGGATCGAATCCAGTCTTCATAACGTGTGACATTGGTGTAGACTCCAGGGAGACTCCGATTGCCACACTCTATCCCCCAGCTCACCACACCAATCTGATAGTACTGGTTGGTGTTATTCGATGGATACGCCACCAGGGGGCCGCCACTGTCACCCTGTAACGGTTATTGGGAAATCCAAGGACAATGAAAAAGCACTAACATCCAATTTGTGTTCTCTTATTCTTTACCGTTATATTTAGAACCTACTCTTGACTACTAAAGGTAGGACAACATGGTTAGCAGGCGCGAACGCAGGGGGGGGGGGGTTGAACCCCTCACTTTGGTATTTTTAATGTGTGTATTTTGGAGGAAACCCTCCCCCCTTTGGTTTTTTTTTTTTTTTTTTAAATTAAATGTCAAATTTTCAAATTTCGAGACCAAAAATAAAATAAAAAATGTCCTGTTACCCCCCCCCCCCCCCCACCCTTATTCAGCGGCTGGCTGAGTCGTTGTACAATTTTCGGCCCGATTTAAAAATGTTAACCCCCCCCCCCCCCCCCCCCCCTTGAAAAAATCCTGCGTACGCGCCTGATGGTTAGTGTACATGGGATTGTTGTCCTAAACAGGCATTTATGGGGAACAGATACATTTGTAATTGTTCGGGTTTGTTCATTAGGGGTTTGCCCTAGCATATTGCACATCGTATTAAATCTAACAATGTCTGTTACGAGGCAACTGTTTTGTTGATGTAAGGCTTTGCTTTGAGTAATATGCGTTTATCTAATTTTGGACTAAAACTATAACAGCGTCAAATAACAACGCACTCTAATCGTTGATAAATAGAAATGTGAAAGATATTATGGCTACCATTAGAGGAAATATTATTTATTCTCCATTTAGATCATACCGAGAATATACGAAACTAGGATTCATGATCATGGTTTTTGACAGGGATTAATAAGAAAATACACAAGAGAAGTGGAGGCCCAACATTACGTTGGAACCATGTAGGCAAAGTTGTGGATATGTATTAGTACAGTACATCTATTTGCATTACTCGAGGTGTGAGAAGTATACATAATTGTGAAATTTTTTTTTCTTCAAATCAGCTTTTGTTTCTTTGTGGGTTTAATTGGTTGGTCGGTTAATAAGGTACATTGTAGTTATATATTTAGTTAGTTACTTAGTTATTTTGTTTGTGGCTTGGATTATCTTTGGATCAATGATCAAACTAAGGATTAAAATAAAAACTGGAGGGGCGGGGGGGGGAGGGTATACGTCTTTTTTTTTTGTAATCGGTCTTCTCTCGCGAATACATTGAGTGGACCTAAATCAATGGGGAAAACGGTTATTTCTAACAAAAAAGGATGCACGTTGACATTCTTAGAATGACTATTACCTTGCAAGAATCAACACCACCCTCTTCGAATCCTGCACAAAACATGTTATCAGTCAAGAAGCCTTTTAGCAGTGCTAGGGACTGGTTGCACTTTGTCCAGTTATAGATGGGAACAACTGCCTCATATAACCTATGGTTAAATTCCCCTATCAAATAAAAGAAAAACCAATGGGAAATACATAATAATTTACATAAACGAAACGGGTTTGGAGGGAGGAGTAGCCCCCCTCCAGAGAATTTAAAATTCGGGTAACGAAGAGAACGAATATGTAAATGTTATAGCTTATCTAGTGTATTTGATCACATAAATAACGTTTAAACGTTCTCGCAAAATTATGCATCTGGAAAGTTGATTTTAGGACAAAAGTTATCACCCGCAGTAGTTATAGCAGTGAGTATGGGAAAGGCCATAGGATTTGTACACGAATTTTTCGTACTTATACTATTTCTATTTGACTCGTGTACATAAGCGCCAACGGACTTTTAACACGCGTGTCTTTGGGGTTTTGATGAGGTCTTGACTTTTTAAATTTAGATAGGGATTTTTCATTTTGGACTTTTACATTTTTTCGATAAAAACTTACTTATAACACGTGCAGTGGCGTATCTGGGGTACTCCGTCAGGGGGGGCAAACGATCGAAACAAAACAAAAAAGGCGATGCTAATTTTCACTTCTGGCGAGCGAGCGGGCAAAAAAACTATATTTAAGTAACGTTTGGTATATAAACAGGTATTGTTGCAAGTCGGGGGTGGGCACATTCATTTGTTAGCCACGTTAATATCATTTTTGCAAGCGAGCGTAGCGAGCAAGAAAAAAATCCCTTCTTTTTTAATAATTGCCACTTAAACTTGGTCCAATTGTCCCATGCCGGGTGCGGGAACAATATTGTGTTTAGGGTGATTTTATACCCATTTTATATAGCTAGCGAGCGAAAATACAACTTTCTCTTAATGAATTGCTATATAAAACTTGTTTCATTGTTGCAAGTCGGGGCGGGCACAATCGTGTTTAAGGCAATTTCAATCATTTTGGCGGGCAGGCAACCCCCCCCCCCCCCTACATTTCTTTTTTTAATGATATTGTAGCAGGTCAGTGGTGGGCACATAATTCCATGAGCTAGCGAGCGTAGCGAGCGAGCGAAAAAATCACTTCTCTACGTTGAGAACATGGTACATAAATTTCATTGATCCATGTCAGGGACGTGATTATTCAAAGCGATGTTATTTCTATTTTGGCGAGCGAGCGAGCGAGCAAAATTTTTGTAATGATAATTGGTTCATAAATTACACAATCATGTTTAAGGTGATGTTAATTCCATATTGGCGAGGGAGCGTAGCTAGCGAGCAAACCAAATTTTCTTTGATTAACGTCTGGTACATAATTATCAACTGGTAATTTGTTGTAGGTTGGGGTGAGCATGTTTGTTAGCGATGTTAATTGTAAAGACAGCGTAGCAAGAGAGGGTAAAACAAAAAACAAATCAACTCATATATCAATCACTAAAATCAATCAATCACTAAAATCAATCAATTCATCAATTCTGGCGAGCGAGGAAACAATATCTCTAAAAATAACGTTCGGTACTTATTTACTGCGATTTTCGTTGCAGGCAAGGGGGCGCACCTATTTTGTTAGAAATGTCGATTCCATTTTGGTGAGCGAGCATAGCGATGCAAAATAAATCAATTCTCTTTTAATAGAAATTAATACATAAATTTGTTTTTATTGGTGCAGGTCGGGATGGGCGCAATCGCGTTTAACACGATATCAATTCCTTTTTGGCGAGAGGGCGAAAAACACTTCCATTTTTAATGATATTGTTGCAGGTCAAGGGTGGGCACAATTGTTTTTAAAGCAATGTCTATTTCATTTATTCGCGAGCGAGCGTAGCGAGCGAGAAAAAATGAATTAGTCTCTTTTAGTAACATTTGGTATATAAATTGGGTGTTATGGTTGCTATGGTTGCAGGTCGGGGCCAGTCGGGGCAGACACAATTGTATTCTAGGCAATGCTAATCCTTTTCTTTTTTCTAGGGGGACGAGCAAGTGAAAACAATTAATACAAAATAGGCTAGCAAGCAGCTTGCGCCAGCGAAGAGTGTCGAATTTGTTATAATTATCACTTATATTTTCCTATTTTCATTTGTTTTTTTCTTTGCCGTATGCGGAATATTGTTCTGATGGGGAGGGGGAAAGATGCATAAAAAGTTTTTGAAAAAACTCAAAAGCAAAAGGAGTGAAGGGAGTTCGAGCGACCAAACTGGTCATGAGGGTACTTTTGTATTTTCAAAAGTAGAATTGAAGGATTTGGTATAGGCCTTCACTACTTGTGAGCTTTGTTAAACATTTTCAGGAAAAAAACTGTACGTTTTCAAAATATCTGGGGTCAACTGCCTCCCCCCCCCCCCCCCGGTGCGTACGGCCATGGTCTTTTTTAACATAATTTCCCCTAATCTATCGAGAAAAAAAAGAAAAAAATCATTAGAAGTTAGATAGCTAAGACCATAGCGGACTAGCCCTCTTGCAGACTGTGAATTTCCATACTCTACATATTATACATATGGGACTTTTCAAGGGAAAGGGGGGGGGGGACGGGGGGGGGGGGGAGCAGGGTGGCTTTGACGATGTCCGCTAGCACTCAAAGAAAATACCCAACGAAAACACCCTAAAAAACGGCTAAGTGGAGGTTGGAAAGCAAGGTCTACATGTAAATTACCACCCCAAAAAAGAGGATAATTCATTAAAAGTTAGATGGCTAAGACCATAGCGGACTAGTCTTCTTGCAGACGGACACTTTCGTTATATGGATGGGGCCATTGGAGGGGGGGGGGTGACTTTGAATCAGTCCACTAGCACACAGAGAAAATACCTTTGCCGATGACTACATGTAGGTGGAGCTTGAAAAAGCAAGGTCTAATCTAGCGAAAAAATATTTAATAAAAAGTAAGAAGGCTTTGGCAGGTACCGGACTAGTCTTGTTGCAGACGGTCACTTTGCCGACTCGTAACACGTAAAACATATGGGACTGAGGGAAGGTGGCAGGGTAACTTACTGTACAGGTCCGCTAGCGCTCAGAGAAAATACATTAAAAAACGACAAGGTGGAGGTTGAAGGGGAAGGTCTGATCTATCAAAAAACATGTATTTTATTAGAAGTTAGATGGCTACGACCATAGCAGACTAGCCCTCTTGCAGACGGTTAATTTCCATACTCCATTCCATTCCATACGTATTATACATATGGGGAGGGGAGGGGGGGGGGGGGGGTGGCAGGGCGCCTTCGACTAGATCGCTAGCGCTCAGAGAAAATATAACTGTTTGGAATGAAGAATGGTGACAATGGTCAAGTTTGTTACATGTTGTAACAAATTCAAGAACACTGATGAAGTGTGTAATTAATTTGAAAAAGAATGATAACCAACTATTAAAGAATGATAACAATTTAGTGAATTGGCATAATGAATTTTAAGGTTTGACATTTTATTACAACTCTGTTGATGACATTATCTTAATTAGTTAGTTTTGAATCGGGTGCTAGCTTTTGTGGATTGAAATTGTAGTATGGAATTATCTGACAAGGTTTGTAATTAATTTTAAAAGAATGATAACCAGTGCTCCCTCTAAGGCCCTACATTAATGTCGCAAAATTGGCTCAGCAGGTTGAAAAATTGGCTCGACAGAAATATGAGATAGGGGAATGATTTACAAATTCTGGTGTGAAATATTATTGAAACGCTGTTGACAAAATGATAGCTATATTAAGCTCTCTTTATATAATTAGTTTAGATTTTTGTGGTTGGTTTTATGGACTGAAATCATTATAAATAAATATTCATGTGTTTTGTTTTTAATTTACACCAAGATCCTGTGTTGGGTGTAGGCAGTGTTATTAGTAGCACTTAAGTGTTTTGGAATTGTTTGAATGCTTAAATGTAACCATCCACGACGTACAGGTTGTAATGTTGCAATTTTCAATCGATTTTGATCAAAACTGCATAAAATAAGCTTTGAAATAATGTGTTGCATGTGGTATTTGCTTGGTTAATAGGCCCTCACAATAGTCAATAAAACAATTGAATATCCTTTGTTTCCTATTGAATACTGTGGAGTTTATTGACCTGTTTCTATAAATTGGCCTTGGCGACTTCACAACCAGTTTGTCATGTATTGTCACAAAAGTGATCTGTATAATTATGTCTAATTCCGTTACCGGCAAATGGGCAATAATATATGTAGTTTGTCATACTTTGTGTGATGTTCCTACTTGCAAACTAAACCAAATTAAAATTAGTTGTAAACTAGTATAATTATGATAACACATATTGACATAAATTTAATCACTACACACCAATATTTGCTCAGAAATGTCATATTTACTTGCCATTTAACAATATAAAAGACGCGTTTTCCAACAGTTTTTAGAAATTAAGTACACATATGAATTTCTTTGTAGTTAAAATCAATTATTGCAACCCCTGAAACAATAATAAACAAAAATTTAAGCCTACATAATGTTTACAAAATCACCTTTTTTCAAGCTTATTTCAGAAGACGTAGTTCCGTTACCGCTACCATCTTTCATAAAACCATCCAGCATAGATAAACCATGACAACTTCACCCAAAAAAAATCTTGCCATGGGACAGTCAACAATATTTGCTCCCTTTATTAGCATTACTTCACCCCCAATTGGCTGCAGATTTCAGACAAAATCTTTTCAAAGTTAGTGTAAAAAATAACCTGATTTTTCTGCCGTAATTCCGTTACCGACACACTTGGTCCTGGGGTGTTCCGAATGTTGAACAATTTTTTTTTTTAATTTTGATTTGCTAACAGGTGCATAATACAGAAAGAATAAAAAGATAAATAATCACCTAGGTCTAATCACCTGTCTACAGTATATAAAAATAAAGCCCAGATTTCTCTGAAATGTAATTCCGTTACCGTGGAATTGCCCAATAGCCATTGCCAGGAGATGGAAGCAAACCATCATAATTCCTTCAACAAGAGAGGCAGTCCTGCAGAGTGCAGACCCAACATAAATTGTATGATTACTGCCATTTCCCCGGCGTTAATATGGTCGGTGCTATTAATTGCACCGACATAGGCATCTCCAAGCCAGTTGGCCCAACACCAGTTATTTCCTGAACAGGAAAAATAGATACTCCATTTTTCTTGGAAAGTCTGCTGGTGAGTAAAGCTGTAATTACGCCTAAATTTTGTAAACTAAATCATGTTTATACCATTTTTATTAAAAAGATCTGCTGATTGAATGAAACTGCAGATGTGTCTACAGGTACATTATGAAGTGATTTAAAATTGTTTTGTCTGATAAATGTAGGGGAATGTAGGTGCAATCTACACTCAAACTTTTATTCATTTTACATCGGCACGAGCTAATATTTTCAGCTCGATTGCCATGCATGGCTACCAATTCACTCCTGACAGTGACAGCTTGGCCTAGACTTTTGGGCGGAACTATCTCTAAAAATAAGACACAAATAATCAACAGTTGATTAATTACTTTCAAATTTGGGTCAGAAGAAAATTCAAACCTACCACTAACAATTCTGGACCATATAAGACTTAGAGACCTACAGACTTCAGTACAGTACAGTGCAATATTCATTTTACTTTTTCCCCTTTCACGAAGCTCATTTTGGAAGATAAGATAAGATTAGATTGAACTAAAATGGAAAAGTTGGGCTCTAACGATTAGGGCCTTGTAAAATCTACATTCCAGGCTGCGTTTACATCTAGGTTAGGCCAACTGTCGGCTGGTTATCTAAGAAAGATGTATACCTCTAGACAGGCGCGTACGCAGGATTTTTACAAGGTTTTTTTTTTACATTTATAAATCGGTCCCAAAAAAATCGCAACGACTCAGCCAGCCGCTGAATAAGCGGGGGGGGGGGGGGGGGGGGGGTAAACTTTTTTTTTTTGGTCTCGAAATTTGGAAATTTGACATTTTGCTCCGTTTGGGGGGGGGGGGTAAGGTCACCTTTTTTAGGTCGGCCATTGGAATAATTTTTATTTTTATTTTTTATTTTTACAACTTTTGTACAACTTGGTGCAAGCACATTTATGAGATAGTACTGCAAGAATGTGTATGTTTGTTCTTGAATTAAAAAGAGATACCGGTAGTTATTCTGTAAATCAATGATTACTAGTAACTGAGTGGGGAGGGGGTGCCTAGTCACTGCCTACATGAAAGGCGCCTTAAGTTTTTTTTTTTTAAGTTAGCATATGATTGACACTATAACTAAGACCAATTATCAATGGAGTAGATCTTTGATATTTAAATGAGGTCTAAACCTTTTTATTTTTGTTTCAGGATGATGTTCTTCTTCAGTAAAATAATTGAAGGCAAATTCCCTGATAATTGGTACAAATTCAGAGAGAGGAATGAGAACTACTGAGCTGCCGAATTTCTGACAGGTAGGCTGTACGATTAAGTTGTTGTTTGTATGCCCAGGTATTTCAAGGATGGCATTTGTTCATTCACATTTTTCATCAATACTTTCATGTCATTGATTATGCACTCCACTTTTACCACAATGTGCATGCAAGTCCACTTTGGTCACAATGTACATGCAAGACCTTTTTAATGTTTAACAGAAATAGGTTTCAATGTGCTTCCTTTCATTTTTTTCTCTTTTCATTCAACAGACATACTTGCAAGGACTATGAAGTTCTAATTAGCCTCTTCAATGAACCAGACTCCATCTGCTGTAACTGTGACTGCATGGGGATCAAAACCTTTGTATTACAATCCTCATAACATGAAGCTATGGTAACAAACAAGCAACCATTGATAAAAAGCCTGATATGTCCTTGTTGTGTGTGTGAACCACAAAGCAGCCCTCACTCATAAGGATGTTTGTATGTACATCAGATGTTCCATGTTTCACTGGAAAAATTGTGATTTTGAGTCATTTAAGAAATCATGTTTAGTCTTTTATAATATAGTGCAAGTCATGATATAACAGATTCATTGCAAAAGAAATACGGCTCAAAAGTAGACTATGCTTTGTTTTTAAAAAATGGGGAAAAGTAATGTAACAAATACATAACATTGAATTCTAATAATTTCAAGAAGCAGATTATGAGGCTATTGACCTTCAATTTTATAATCTTATTCATCGTGCATTACAATTTTTTCTGTTTTAAGAAGAAAAAAAAAATTAAGTGAACATAATTGTTGATATGTTATATACAATATTCCTTTCATATATTTTGATTTTAAGTGTGCATACTGTTGGGTTCATTGAATTATACATGGAAAAAGTCTGGAAATAGAACAGTGAAAGAACGGAGAGCGAGAGAGAGAGATAGAGTAAAAGAGAAAGGGAACCAAATGAGAAAGAACAATTTAATGGTGAGAGATGTCATGAAAATGAGAAATAAACAATGATGTGAGATAGTGTGTGAAAGAGAGAGATAGGGAGAAAGAGTTAGGGGGGGTACAGTGCCCCCTTTTTCAAATGCCCCGTTCTATATAGGAAAGTGCCCTTTTAACTTTGTAAAAAGTGCCCCTTTTTCCATAGGAAAAGTGCCCCTTCCCTTTTTCACCTCTGATAAGTGCCCCTGTAATTTTGACACGCGCCCCTTGTCCTTTGACAAGTTTCCATTTTCCTTTGCAATAAGTGTCAATTTTCCATCGTTATAAGTGCCCTTTAAAATCTCTAGTAAGTGCTCCTTTTCAGGTACGAGAAGTGCCCCTTTTCACTTTTGATAAGTGCCCCTTCACCTCTGATAATTGCCCTATTTAAATCTGAGAGGTGCCCCTATTAACAAAATTATCGGTGCCCTTTTCTTTCAACAAATGCACATTTCCTTTATTATAAGTGCCTCTTTTTCATTCTCATAAGTGCCCCTTTTAAAATATGTTCAATGCCCCTTTTCAGGTGCGATATGTGACCCTTTACACCTCTGATAATTTCCCCTTTTCAAAAAGTGCCCTTTTTGTTGGCGCTGCCCCCCTCTTTGGAAGTCGCTCCGCCGCCCTTGGACGTCATATTGCTCAAGTTGTCAAGGTGATGCATCCTCGCCACACTGCGCGCATCCATTGTCTTAGCCCATTGTCTTAGTGCATTGTAACGTCGCAGCTTCGGGACTGAGCATGTGCAGAAACTGTAACAATGGTAAAGTTAGTAAATGTACTAACTTAAGCCAGAGGTTTAAACCATGGATCAGTTAGTCCACCTTTCGAGAAATGAAAATGACTTAGTCCATGGACTAAAGTTAAGCCTGGCCTAACTAATCCATGGACTAAGTTAGGCCAGGTTTTAACTTAGGCCGCTTTCGAGAATACCACCCTATGGACCCGTATTCTGAAGTCGTGTCTAAGTCCTGTTTAACTAAACATTTGTCTAAGTCCTGTCTAAGTCTCGTCTAACTTTAGACACGAAGTCGTGTCTAACTTTGTTGGTATTCTGAAGTCGTGTTTAAATAAAGTTAAACACGAAGTCCTGTCTAAGTTCTGTTTAACTTTAGACAACTGCGAGGAGTCGTTTAAGTCCTGTTTAAGGGCGCGATTATGTTGCTTTTCAACGTTGAAGGTACACTCTACTATCTGACCCGTTTTTCTCGAAAATAGACAAAGCTTATGTACACGAGTCAATTAGAAATAGTATAAGTACGAACAATTCGTGTACAAAACCTATGGCCGTCCCCATACTCACTGCTATAACTAGTACTACCCACCCTCTCCCTTCCTTACTTAAAATGAACCCCTACGCATAATCATTTCGGTATCCAATGATGAATTCAATTAAGATTACAACCGGGGATACTTTGGAAGCTGCCCCTGAAAATTTGCTTTTCTTTTTATCCAGGTCTTTACGGGGGACTCAAACCAACTCATCTTTAAACTAGATACGCCACTGATGACGAATGACGGGAATCATAAATCACCTTTTTTTCTCGTCACTTAATGTCTACCATCAACCGCCACTCAAGAGAAGCCGCTGATCATTAATTCTAATTAAAGTCCTATTATCTTAATAAAATGCAGCTGCTAATAATTCACATTATTATTTCTCTATGTTACATGTCTATCGATCATTGGTTTATTATGCACTCTTTTGTTAAATCTTATGAATGAGACAATAATTATTGTTAGGCATTATGTGGAATGTGGGACATATAGATTAAATAGGCAAACAAAATGATATCCACGCTGATTACTACAGCTTATAATCCTCCTTGAAAAAGAAGGAAAAAAATGCCACGTCACTGGACATGAACTGAAGACCAATATTTCTCCCTATGGCCCAAAATCGTCCTCACCGCCACTTTTTAGAGCTCCCCATCCAGTGACTGTAGCATTCTGCCCGACAACGAACTGGTCATCCATGTCGCCAGTAGGAAGACAAATCGTATTCACTCTAAAATCTCCGGGGAGGATAAACGAAACGTCCATCTTAAACAAAGCGATGTCATTATCGTAATCTATGTCTTTAAAGTTGAATTTGGGATGGACCAGGATTCTTGAGGCATGACGAACTTGAGTGACATCAGTTCCATTAAATAAATTGTTTGCACCGACTACAAAAGAGTATACTTCTGGCTTGCCGAGAAACGAAGTATTGCTTCAATAGAAAAGAAAATAGATTGTGGCATTAAATGATATTATTATACCTTTTTTGAAGTGTTTTATTTACACATATATATGAACTGTCAAGGATTTTATTTCAATTGTTTTAATTATTTGTGTATTGCCGTAACGAAGGATTATCCAAATTAAATGATTTGCTCTGTCTAAAGAGTGACAGAAAATGCAATCGGATCTGTTTGTTATTCGTCACTAAATACTATAGAGGGCACTGCAGACTGAAGAATGATGTGATCGCCATTTAAAATATCCAGCCAACAACCTTGGGGCCACTTTCGCACTGAATGTGCATAGGGGTGCCTTTTCACGATCCAATTTTGAAAGAATTTGCAATAACATCTGATATGAACATTCAAACTTGTATCAAATCTTAGTGATCGAGAATCTCAGTAGGCACATGATTAATACATTCTAACTTTCAATTGATTTCAAGCTTTCTTGGAGGAGGAAAATCTAAATCACCTCAGAATCGTAGTGGCGTCGGACCCGTAGACGTGCGATTGTCTACGAGTTGTTGCCGATTCGGATTTTATTCTTAATAGAAGGCTTAAATGCACTAAAATTCTGGTTATTATCATTATTATTAAAAAAGACGATGTTTGTTCACATTTCCATATATAACAATTATGATAACTATTTCTTCAAAAGAGGGATCGCAGGAGGGTCTTATCGTATGCGCTGGGCATTATTAAGACACACTGCAGTACCACCGGCTCCCATAACAGGCACACAGATTCATGTGCTATTCTACTATTTTGAAAACGATGTCACTTATTATCATTATCATTATCATCATCATCATCATCATCACCATCAATTTCATCATCACCAACATCATCATCATCTTCTTTGATATTATCATTGACTTACACTAAAAAAGACATTTAAAACAACATATCAGGAATAGTTACATAAATGAGAAGCAGGTTAGTATGCTTGCTAACAAAACTGACAAATTTGATTAAAAAATGGATACATTTTGAGAAGATTTTGATCGTTTGATAGTATAGTATTAATGACTGCTTTGAGAGAAATAGTTGTTTTTATACGCTCAAGGGAAGGTTAGAATTGTGCTATTGCCCGAGGCGTGCCGAGGGCAATAGCCCAATTGTAACCTTCCCGAGAGCGTATAAAAACAACTATTTCTCGAATACTAAAGCAGTCATTAATACTTTTATATGCCAAAAAAAAAAAGTCAACTTATGACACCACCTTGGCCTTTATCTAGTTTATCTGCACAGTAGTTTTTTATGAGTGTATCTTTGAGAGTAGACTAAAAAAAAAGAAATAAAAAAACTTTTATCGATGATGAGATTAGATCTCTTGCGTACATACGATGATGTGACTTAAATCACCGCCTTAGACCGCTCGGCCATTGCACACTGATACCATACACAGCAGTTTTCTCTGATTAAAGGCCCGGTCACACAGCCTTTCGCGTCTGTATCGCGGGTAAAATTTCGCGATTTTTTTTTGCCCGCGGTTGCCCGTGGTGGAAAATGTGCAAAATTGGCTTACCCCCGGTTTACCCGTGGTATGCCCGCGGAACAGACGCCGGCGACTGTTCCGCGTCCTTATCGCGGGTGAAGCGCGGCGGTACCGCGGCCTACCACGGGTATAATAAAGCAGCCGAACCGGGCTGTAGAAATCATAACCGCTCCGTGCTTACACGCGGTACACACGCTAATGCACGTGATAACAACGCCGCGGTACAGACGCGGAACAAACGTGCTATGACCGTGCTCCACCCGCGATTACCCGCTAAAATTTCGCGTCCTACCGCGTGTAACCACGTCTTAACCGCGGCCGTAGCACGTCCTAGCACGTTCGTTCCGCGTCTGTACCGCGTCTTTACCGCGTGTGTACCACGTGTACCACGTGTACCGCCCGCGATTACCCGCGGTCTAAATTTTTGGGCAGCCCAAAACTTTTTCGCGCGGCCAACCGCGTGTGAATTTCTTACCGCGTGTAACGACGGGTAAAGTACGGCTGTATCGCGTCTTTATCGCGACCTCAAAGCGTCCAACAGCGTCTGCTTCACGGGCAGAAATTTTTTGCCGTGATTCGGCCGCGATACGCCCGTGGAGGGCTGTGTGACCGGGCCTTTATACATTATAATGGATTGAAAACGGCTTCGCGTGCTGGATGCTTTGCGGCAGCTCCATTAAACGGGCCCTTCTTTTACTTTTGCAATGCATTGGCACGAACTTAGATCAAGATCTATCGGCAGATGTTGTTTTTGGAAGTTTATTTTCGTCTTCATGTCAACAATGCAAGATAAAATTGTCGGTAAGATCGATCGAGATTCAATTGTATTGAAATTACCGACCAATTCTTCGCACACGTACGGTATCCGCAATCGCTCAAACCATTTTTGAACATGTAAACCTATGGGTATTTCACCAAGACTGAACTATTTTCCCGGTAACCATGGTTACTGGGATTTTAGAACTATTTTTTAGAACTATTACATGGGTTTGGAATTTTACCGGGAATTTTAGAGGAATAGTCAAAGTTTATGAATGCAATTTCGACCAATCAGATGGCTGGATTTCTTAAGTGAGGTATATAATATTATTTAATTGAATTTCCTATTTATATTCATTCACGATGTTGCATTTTTTTCTTTCTTTCTGGAAATGATTTTTTTTTCGGGGGGGGGGGGTGGGTTTTTTTAATTTTCGATTATTGTTTTTTATAAATAATTTCATACTTCATTTTTTGTTATCATGTTCTGTATGTATAGTATTATCATTATCATATATTATTATTATCAATATGCTATGCTTTCAGTCATCGTTTATTATGGTTGCTATGCATTATGTACATGCATTCAAACATGTTATTCAAAGATTTATTTTCAATAAAATTGCCTGTCGGAGAGGAATTGAAGAAAAAAAAAAATCATTGACTTACACGCAATGTGCAGCTGTCATGACCCACATTGGGTCAATCAAGGAGCCTCCGCATTTGAAACCCTTATTCACGAGCATAGCAACCTGCCACGGCCACGCATACTTATCTGCTGGGTGACCGCCGACGATCATAGAGCTCATTTCTTCGTATATCTTCCCACAATCATAAGAATTTGCTAAATGTAGAAGAAATATGGAACAATGATATGATTTATTATATGCGGAATGATGATGAGAATATAAATGTTGATTATGACGATAATAATGTAAAAATGATACTACTAATAATGCTAATAGTAATAATGATTAATATTATTAAAAATAATGATAGTTATAATGGTAATGTCAATAGTAATAATAACAGTATCTCTTTTGGGGCCCTACAGAGGTAATTTGAGGCTACAAGTTACTTAATAACTAGAAAAGATCGAACCCTGGACCTCTCGTACAAGAGTCAAGAGCCTACTGAGTACCAATATACCACAGTGCTCCCACTGTGGCACGATTATTGGTACTATCAAGATTACCACCCCTCTCTCTCTCTCTCTCTCTCTTTTTTTTCTTCTCTATTTCTCTCTTTCACTCATTTCTTCTTTTTTTTCTTCTTCTTCTACTTCTTCTACTACTTCTACTACTACTTCTTCTTCTTCTTCTTCTTCTTCTTCTCTCTCTCTCTCTCTCTCTCTCTTTCACTCATTTCTTTTTTTTCCTCCTTCTTCTACTTCTTCTTCTTCTTCTTTTTCTTCTTCTTCTTCTTCTTCTACTTCTTCTTCTTCTTCTTCTTCTTTTACTTCTTCTTCTTCTTCGTCGTCGTCTTCGTCTTATTCTTCGTTTCTCTCTCTCTCTCCCTCTCTCTCTCTCTCTCCTATCTCGTTCGTTTGTTTTCTTCTCACTTGTACCTCCCATCTATCTCGCTCTCTCTGTTTAGCGATGAATATGAAGAAATTGTCTTTCACTGAACAATATTACTTTGGATAGATTACATTATGGCATGCACTATTCTGTGAAACAGATACATTGTGATAAATCTGTTTTCAACAATTATTGTCCACTTAAAAACATTTAATTCATCATGGACTCACTTTGCCAATCAGCTGCCATTGCTGTTACAACAATCATCAAAACCACGAACATTGAGGAAAGTGGCGCCATTGTTTCAAGTGCTCTATGATGAGGAAAGGTCAAAGGTCAATTCAAACTTGTCGCACCACACCTGTCCATTTCATTTCTCTTATCTTCGTTTGTCTAAAGTACACTAATTATTTATTTGCATATAATCTTTATCATTTTTATTAAGGGCTATAATATATGCACGCGAAATTTTACGTGCTTATCACCTCCACGGTTTATCCATTACTAATCATGTTCAATTTCAATTTTAATTCTGTTTCCAACAAAACATTACAAATCAATTATAATCTTTTACATAAATGAAGGAATAAATATTGGAAACAGAGGGGTCCACTAAAAAGCAATTCTTGTTCTTATTGTGGACCCCTCAAATAATAGTTAGGAATAATAAGTAATTTCATTAACAAATTCGTAACTACAAAGAGGAACGAGAAAATCATGGGGAAAAGGGAATGCCAACATGGACGAAAACAAAAACAAGAAAATACTTTACAAAAGTAGGAGAACACGGTCACAATGTTAACAAGATCCTCAACACGGCCAGTGGCGGATCAAGGGGGGGGCCAAAACGCCCCCCCCCCCCTTATTGGCGGCGCAAAAAAAAGGAAGAAAAAAAGAGAAAAAAGGGAAAGGAGAAGAGAAGAAAAAAAGGAGAAGAGAAAAGGAAGGAGAAGAGAAAAGAAAAGAGAAGAGAAAAGAAAGAAGAGAAAAAGAAACAGAGAGAGAGAGATGCATGGCCGTCTAGAGGATTCTTTTATGTTGGGGACCGGGGTAAAATGCAATAAATTATGCAAATTTATTGCATTTTCTTTGTTGTTTTTTATTTATGGAAACTGCCCCCTACCCTAGCCCCCGCTGCGTACAGTCATGGTTCAGTGACAAAGCAATGGCCTCGTAACTGTGAGGCCCCAGGATCAAAACCGTGTCGATTTGCTATATTAGTGCCCTTTTGTGGGGCATTAATCCTCATTACTGTCATTTATGACTTAAGGGCATAGGTCCCCTAGTTGATAAGCATAGTAGCATACACATGCTTTAGCAGTCACGCAAAACACACATTGTCAAATTATTATTCAATAAAATCTGAGAATGTATACTATTATCTAGATCTATTATTTTTAAATTATTTTCAAAATAATTCCGTTAATTGGAGTAAAACAAAAATATTCCACCTATATGAACGACAGTGTACTTAACACTCTAATTTTAGATTAACGGTATATAGGGCCGCTTCACAACTCTTATTTTGCCCTTCATTTGGATACCAACTCGCTTGTGCTTGTATTTGAACTCATGTTGGTAATAATCAAGGACAGGGCGGCGATCCTGGGCCCGATAGGGTGACACGTCCTCCATGAAATTTAGAAATATAGCTAGAAAGAAATATTGTGGAAAGTACATGTACGTACATATTGGGGTTTTCTAGAATGCATAATTTCAGCATTGAACATTGCAAAATCTCGCTTGGTCGCTACGCCCCGGCCCTCGTCCGATAACACAAAACTATGATATGACGCTCCCGGCCGTGATTTATCCATGGTTGGTGTAATAGTTTTTTTCCCCCTTTCATTTCTACTAACCTAATTGTGTGCTATCACAATCAAGATTGTTTCATTTTCCCTTTAAAGATACTATGTCCCTTTTGCAGCCAATCTCAAATTCTGTAGAACTTTGCAGGAATTTTGAATATGTCATGTATGTCCTATCTGTGAATTTTAAATGTTAGTAGTGTCCTAATATTCAAATTATGCAAGAAAACCTGTTTACTTGCTTGACTTCACTGTCAGACACTATTATCAGTATTGAGTGACTGACTGGCTTTTTCTTCTTCTTTGGTAATAACATACCGGTACATAAAAAGCATTTGTCTACATCAATAACTCACTTCTTGTTTTATGGCCAAAATTAAACTGATTGAATCTTTGCGCAGCATAAAACGTACGACCATGCGGTACAATGGTCTGAAAATCAAGACTATTATTTATTGGCTCTATAGCTCCTAAGTCGATTTGACAACTAATAGTCATTATTTTCCCACTTAAAGACATTTTCAAGCCCAATGTTTTTAAGGGGAGTTCTAAATTAGTATTATCTTTCAAATGCCATTGGAATTTAACCTTTTAATTTTTTGGCCTGCAAAAGGGACATAGTACCTTTAAAGCAGGCGCGTAGCCAGGGGCGATAGGTGCAGTAAGAGGACATATGACGAAAAAGGAGCAGACAAGGAAACATTTTTGAAAATTCTGACAAGTCGAAAACGGTACAACGAATCGTCTTCTTTCTCTCATAATTTAATGAAGCGTCAACAAATTACACGCTAGGTGAGAGCGGGAAAAACTGGATTCAGACGAGGATTTAGAGTCGAGGATGGAACAACGAATCATCTTAATGCTAAATATATTACTCATTGCGGTTAAAGTACCGAAAATAATATCGCTAGTAACATTCGTTTGTCTCGAATCATCTTCTTTCTCTAATAATTGAATGGAACGTCAAAGCTTCCGCGCTTCGCGCGGGAGGGGAAAACTGAATTCAAACAAGAATTAAGAGACGAGAATGGTACAAAGAATCGTCTTCTTTGTCTAATAAATTAATGAAAGGCCAAAGCTTCCGTGCTTCACGCGGGAGGGGGGGGGGGGGACTGAATCCAGTCAAGTAATAAGAGTCGAGAATGGTACAACAAATCGTCTTCTTTCTCTAATAATTAATGAAAGGTAAAAGCTTCCGCGCTTTGCGCGGGCAGGAGGAAACTGAATTCAGACAAGGATTAAGAGTCGAGAACGGCTTCTTTCTCTAATAATTTAATGAAGCGTCAGAAAATTACGCGCTACACGCGAGCGGGAAAAACTGGATTCAGACGAGGATTTAGAGTCGAGGATGGAACAACGAATCATCTTAAAGACCGTCAACACTACTGGGCCAGAAGGGATTAGACCACACAGCGAGGTCACTGACAGGTGGCTATCTCATTAACTCAGCTCTCAACTAACATAAGAAAAAGAGGATCATGGGGGACCAACAGGCACCGATTGTGGAAGTTCTCTATATAGAGGGAGCAAGTAGCTACAAGTAGGACAGTGGGGCTTTAATGCTAAATATATTAATCATTGCGGATATAGTATCGAAAATAATATTGCTAGCGACATTCGTTTGTCTCGAATCATCTTCTTTCTCTAATAATTGAATGGAACGTCAAAGCTTCCGCGCTCCGCGCGGGAGCGGAAAACTGAATTCAAACAAGGATTAAGAGACGAGAATGGTACAAAGAATCTTCTTCTTTTCTCTAATAATTTAATGAAACGTTAAAGCTTCCGCGCTTCGCGTGGGATGGGGGGGGGGGACTGAATTCAGACAAGGATTAAGAGTCGAGAATGGAACAACGAATTATCTTCTTTCTCAACTAATTTCATTAAACTATGAAAGGTCAAAGCTTCCATGCTTCGCGCGGGAGGGGGGGGGCTGAATTTAGTCAAGTAATAAGAGTCGAGAATGGTACAACAAATCGTCTTCTTTCTCTAATAATTAATGAAAGGTCAAAGCTTCCGCGCTTCGCGCGGGCGGGAGGAAACTGAATTAAAACAAGGATTAAGAGTCGAGAATGGTACAACGAATCGTCTTCTTTCTCTAATAATCTAATGAAACGTTAAGCTTTTGCGCTTTGCGCGGGAGGGGGGAACCTGAATTCAGAGAAGGATTAAGAGTCGAGAGTGGTACAACAAATCGTCTCCTTTCTCTAATAATTAATGAAAGGTCAAAGCTTCCACGCTTCGCGCGGGAGGGGGGGGGGGCTGAATTCAGACAAGATTCGAGAAGGGTACAACGAATCCCCTTCTTTCTCTAATAATTTCATGAAATTTTTGATATATTTTCTCGTCCATTTTGGTGATAAATAAAACTTTCACACAAAATACATATTATGCTCAAATTTTACATATTATGCTCACTCGCTACGCTCACTAACCAAATTGTGAAACCAGAAAATCATTATTCGGGCAAGAGGCTTTAGCGTTTCTCAGTGTGAAAATGCATTCTCCACGTGTTCAGTGAGACAATCATAGAGTTGTTTTGACAACGCATTGTTTTAAATAAATGTGCAAATCCAAAAGGCTCCGGCATCTAAGCATGAAGCTTGATTTGCATCCCTTGGATAATCATATAATAATTATCATAAATCATGGTACAGTAATAGTTAGAAATAAAACAAACTACTTACAGAGTGTTCGAAACCATCAAAGTTGTAGTCATGTACGTTGCGAAATCAGTTATGAATAATTCTTAGCACGCTACCAGTTTATCAGTAAGATATAATCATAATAAATTTCAAAGTCTAATGTATTTGTTTGTTTTAAGATAACATTTCAACATCTGGAGCCTTCTTCAAGATTGGATACAACAAGCAGGTCTCTTGGTGTGTTTGAACTTGCGTGCGAAATCAATCATGATTTCTTTGAAGACATGTAGCGGTTAAACATCTTTCAGGTTAAAGGGGCCAATAAAACAAATCTTACAATAATGGTGAACATGGCGGGGGAGGGGGACTGCCCACATACAATGTTCTCCCTCCTTTTTATTTATTTATTTATTTATTCCCTATTTTTCCCTCCACGTGGATTTTATTTATTTTTATTCGCAACAAATTAAAAAACATTGTATTCAAGGTAATTTGCATTTATAATGTAAATACAATTTACTACTCAAGATACAAATACTTGTTGAACTGCTGAGTAAACAGAAGAAATATATATTTTAAATCATGTATTTCTGATATTCATAGAAAAAAAATTGAGAATTTGTTTTAAATAATTTTTTTACCAATTGAGAGCCAGCAGTGAGTATGTGCCTGTCCTTCAAGACGGTTTTGAAGAGTATGAGAGGGACTTTCATAAAATATGTCTTACAAAATACATAGAAGAATGTCTTTATTATTAGAGGAAAGAAGAACAAAAGTGTCAACACTAAACATAAATTGTATATATAAATGCACATTAGCGAGCTGCTTCTACATATACTAGCGTGGAAGGCTATGCGGCAGCAACGGAAAAAAGAGACTCACAATATGTGATAGTTTTTATTATATACCTCACTTAAGAAATCCAGCCATCTGATAGGTCGAAATAGGAGTCGTGATTTTAGCCATTCCCGTAAATAAACGAAAAATGCTAAAACCGGTGAATAGTCCAAGAGTGGAATCCCTCGAAATTCCGGTTACCATGCAAATAGTTGAATTTTGCTGCGATATCCATTGGTTTACGTGTTAAAATGTTCCTTGAGCAGGCGCGGACAACATACAGTGCTTTTTGTCTGCGATTCCCAAACAATCGAAATTTTCAGTCATTTTTCAAGTTAAGATTAACAGACAGTGTCTCAGATTTTCCGTGATGTTTTAACCAATCTTTACTCAATAAAAGGATAAGGTAAGAATTCTTGTTAGATTTTTGTTTCAATTCGGCATATAAAAGACATATCGACTGCTTTAATATTCGAGGTCAGGCTGCTGCATATGCTCTCGAGAACTAGCAGATCCTACCATTACCCCTCGGCGCGCCGCCCACCAGGATCTAAGTGCGTTCCCTTGAGCATATAAAACAGCCAGGCCTCTCAAAGCAGTCGATATCTCTATATTATCACTACGACCATCAAGTTACGTAATCTATTATTTTTCATGTGACATCTTTCAGACCAATCGAGTTGCAATATTCTTGGTATTTGATATATAAACGTTAATCAAATGTATAGACATAATAAAAACTACCCCAATCATGAAATTTTACCATTAAAAAAGAAAGAATTAAACCTAGATACATAAAATCATGTAGAAAATGTCACAATACAAAATTCGAATCATGTAAACCGTCTAAGAAGCAAACTGATTTTAACATTTATTCACTTTCTCATTGAAATAAGCATTGCTATCGCATCCTTTGCTTAAGTATACTATGAAAATAAGATCAAGAGAGAGAGAGAGAGAGAGAGAGACGAAAATAGGTGGAGAGCGGGAGCAAGACAAAGATAGAAAATGTGATCATTTGTTTTATGATGGGGTGACCAAAGTTTGCGAAGATTTTCTAGATATTAGGAAATTTGATCTTCGATCCATGATTTCTCTTATTCTACACAAATTTATTTAGTTCAATTATTATCAAATGGACTGCAAAGTTTTTGACTACTTATTGTTTCAAGGAAAAACATATCATTATGATCAGTTGGTACCACAAAGATTTCTACACCCTTGTCGGTAATTTCATATGTTTTCGGAACGGACGCAAACATTTACAAAATGTCCGATTTTTTGTCAATATTTTCATAATTTCAATTCCATAGAAATTTGATTTTCGAAATCTTACCGATTTTTTGAAAAAGCGAACTATGGTCACATCACCATACATGTATTTAAAGCGAATATAGGCCATACGGATATTTGAAAATCGACCGAACGGTGGAACAGATTACAGTTATCAGTTACTTGTTTTTGGCATCAGTCCAATTGATTATAAGCCAGTGATATTGATATTTATGCAAATGATTTATGCAAACATCATAGTAATTGTGGCTATAACCTAAAATCATCGTAAATATAGACATACATTTTACAGATATTTAAGGCGACACTATCATTGATCAGAAAGAAATCGGCTTCACCTATCATGAAAAAAACCTTTCAAATGAATCTCACCACCGGGGCATTTGTCTTCATGACGTTATACCAATTTTTCTCTCATTTATACCGACTTTATTTTTCTATTTACATTTTCAATCGAATGTTTCGGCAACACCATAGCCAAATGTCGGAATACCTTAATCATCATGGAAAACTGTGCCAAGCGAAGCAAACTGTGTCATATTCAAGCAAAAATTCCTTTTCGTTCGAAAGGGAACTTTTAAAAATCAACTTGAAGATGTTTAGTGTCTATATTCTCGGAACCTTTTTTATTCTGTCTGCACAAATAAATTCCGAGAGCTAGACTGATGCAGATGAAAATGGCGAGCATTCCAGATAATACTGAGATAGCTGCTATCGTCGAAGGAGGCATCCCCTCCGAAGGCATCTCTTGGGTTTCATCACGAACGCATCCTACATCTGAAATATCGTGGATGGAAAGGAGTAATTAGTTAATCAATTTTGATTATTAGTCAATTTATTGGTCAAATTTTTTCAATGAGCCTCAAATAGTTACATGTATGTCCGCACGTATGTCAACAACCACAAATGATATTTAACTAAAATTTGTCTCGTGAGATAAACAGTTTCCTGAGCTATGGCGTAATAATTACTTCAAGGCAATACAAATATGTTGTCTTTACTTTTATAATCGCAGCTCTGATGGTGGTAACATGAACATTAGCATACTATTATACTTTCCCAGCATTTCCTCTGAAATATGTCATGTTATTACAATGCTATACAGCCCACAAGACAACGAGACCGAAATTGTCGGTTTCCCGGGATGTTGGTTTAATGAGATGTCCCATTTATAGTCACATTCCAACCGGGGGGGGGGGGGGGGGTGAACATGTTATTGGAATGCCCCTACGGAAGTAGGATAAGCGACAATGTCGTGCATTGTATACCCTTGAGCAGACCGGTTTTGAATTATAAAATGTCCATTTCGTTTCATTTTTTGCAAACCAATGTCTTTCTGCAAGAAGACTGTTATTGTCATATACCGCGTATAGTCTTCTGCTGGACAGCCGAATGATTCAATGGTCCCCCCCCCAAAAAAAAACAACAACAACAACAACAACAACAACAACAACAACAACAACAGCAACAATGTAACGAAGTGAATATTACACAAATAATACACAGCAGTGAGTGCTGCATTAGTAAGAATTACCCACACAAGGTACCTTTGGAACAATCTAACACACCCGAGGCGAGTGTGGGTAATTTTATTAATGCCCGAACAAAATGATGTGTATTATAAGATTATGTTTTATTTGTTTTATAAAATGATGTTTTAAAACATGATTTTACTAATGACCGGTCATTACCCAAATTACGCATTAGGCAAAATAAATGCCTGGTCAGGTGTACGCTATCAAACAATCATTGAATTATAACGCGTAATATGTGATTAAAAAATGTATTAAACATATCTTTACGCGTTCAACTTACATGGTTTTTGAGTTGGTGTGTTAAAGAATGATCGAATCCAGTCTTCATAACGTGTGACATTGGTGTAGACTCCAGGTGAATTCGGATCGCCACACCCATACCCCCAGCTCACCACACCAATCTGGTAGTACTGGTCGGTGTTATTCGATGGATAAGCCACCAGGGGGCCGCCACTGTCGCCCTATTAGAGTAATTTGGAAATTTGAGGACAATTGAAATTAATAAAGAAGTTAGTTAGTTAGTTTGTTAGTTACTTTGTTTGTATGTTCTTCTATGTACCTGTGGATTGGATTATCTTTGGATCAAGGATCAAACTAAGGATTACACTCAAAACGGAAGGGGCGAGGTGGTATACGTTAATTTTTTATAATCGCTCTTCTCTCGCAAATGCATTGAGTGGAGCTAAATCGATTGGAAAAATGATTAATTCTAACAAACAAGGACGCACCTTTTAATCAAAATTTTTATATTTTCATTGAAATTCATTTTTTGACATTCTTAGAATAGCTATTACCTGGCAAGAATCAACACCGCCCTCTTCGAATCCTGCACATAACATGTTACCAGTGAACTCAACGGTGCCTTTCCTTACTAGGGAGTGATTGCACTTTGCCCAGTCGTTGATGGGAACAACTGCCTCATATAACCTGTCAGGGTGTTCGGCCTCTATTAATGAAAAGAAAAAACAATTAGAAATCATTTACATAAACGAACTGAGGTATGGAAGGGGTAGCCCCCCCCCCCCCTCCCCCAAGCATAGGCGCCGGAAGTGTGGGGGTGGCACTTGCCCCCCCCCCCCCCCCACCCAAAAAATGGGGGGGGGGGGGCAAAACGCTTTTTTTGTTTTGCCCCCCCCCCCGACAGTTAACAGTAATTAAATTTCCTAAACATTACGCATGCCACCTATATTTATCAATGGAGGTTTTTATATTAGCGATACGTGCATATCGTGGAAATATTGTGAGAGGATGGGAAAGCGTGTGTGTTTTTTGTTATAGGGGTGAGAAGACATGAGCCCCTGAACGCTGGCGTACCGATGTGGCGGGGGGGGGGGGGTCATTTCTTATTCGACACCAGTGATTTACAAATGTTACTGAAATTACATGATTTTCCAGTATTTTTTCTCATTTTTTTTGTAAGTCATACCTTTTTAATGCGTTTGTTGGAAAATAAGAAATTCCCAAATATAAAGTCGGACGAAATATATGCTTCTTTGGAAGCCTTCATGTCAGGACCTGCAGAACGGCTGGGCTCGGGGCTCGAGCCCCCCCCCCCCCCTTCTCTTTTTGAAAAAGTATATTACAGAGAAGAAGAAAAGAAAGAGAGAGAGAAAAAATAAGTGACCTGCCAATGTCACAAAATAATGAGGTATCAAAATATGCTCATCTGACCGTAATTCAATCTAAAACCCCAGAGCTTACGGGGGCTAAGCCCCCAGACCTCACCAACGGCCCTAAGGCGGTCCCCTGGATAATCCTCTGACCGTAAAAAATAACTAAACCCCTGAGATTCCGGGAGCTCGGCCCCCTGGACCCCACCAAGGGCCCTAAGACGGGCCCCTGGATGCTCATCTGACCGTAATTAAATATCTAAAACCTCTGAGCTTCAAGGGGCTCTGCCTCCTGGACTACATCAATGGCTTTAAAGAGTTCCTCTGGGTGCTCATCTAACTGTAATTAAATACCTAAAACCCCTAAGCCTCCAGGGGCTCTGCCCCCTGGACCCCACCAAGGGCCCTTAGACGGGCCTCTGGATGCTCATCTAACCGTAATTAAATACCTAAAACCCCTGAGCTTCCGGGGGCTCTGCCCCCTGGACTCCCCACCAATTAGTGACCTGCCAGTGTCACAAAGAAGGTATCTAAATTTGCTCATCTGACCGTAATTCAATCTAAAACCCCAGAGCTTACGGGGGCTAAGCCCCCAGACCTCACCAACGGCCCTAAGGCGGTCCCCTGGATAATCCTCTGACCGTAATAAATAACTAAACCCCTGATATTCCGGGAGCTCGGCCCCCTGGACCCCACCAAGGGCCCTAAGACGGGCCCCTGGATGCTCATCTGACCGTAATTAAATATCTAAAACCTCTGAGCTTCAAGGGGCTCTGCCTCCTGGACTACATCAATGGCTTTAAAGAGTTCCTCTGGGTGCTCATCTAACTGTAATTAAATACCTAAACCCCCTAAGCCTCCAGGGGCTCTGCCCCCTGGACCCCACCAAGGGCCCTTAGACGGGCCTCTGGATGCTCATCTAACCGTAATTAAATACCTAAAACCCCTGAGCTTCCGGGGGCTCTGCCCCCTGGACTCCCCACCAATTAGTGACCTGCCAGTGTCACAAAGAAGGTATCTAAATTTGCTTATCGGACCGTAATTTAATGCCTAAAAACCCTGAGCTTCCGGGGCTCAGCCCCTTAACCCCACGCCAATTTACGCTCTACCTGATCGTTAATACTCCACTTTAAAAAAAGTTCCGCGGGGCCTGCATGTAACGTGTAAGAGTAGTGGTGACGCAGATTTTTCTTCTGCCCCCCCCCCTTCCAAACGTTTTTGCTCATTACGCCACTGCCCCTGGAAGGTGAGCCCCCTGGAATGTTCCCCCCCCCCCCCCATCCCAAACTGCTTCCGGCGCGCCTGCCCCCGAGAATTTTGGAATTCGGGCAACGAACTGATAACGAATGATCGGAATTATAAATCAACCTTTTTTCTTGTCACTTAATGTTCCACCGTCAACCGCCACTGAAGAAACCATGCACCTAATAAATGTCGATCTTACACCTATTATCTAAATAAAATGCAGCTGCTAATATTTCACATTGTCATTTCTCTATGTTACATGTCAAACATCATTGATTTATTATGCATTCCTTTGTTCAATCCGATTAAATAAGTTATTTATGAGACAATAATTATTGTTAGCCTATATGGAATGTTGAACAGCAGATTAAACAGACAAACAAAATGATATCCACACTGATTACCACGGCTTATAATCCTCCTTGAAGACAACAATAATGCCACGTCACTGGACATGGAATACAAAAAAAAATCATAAGCAATAAAAGAATATAACAATAAAACTGAAGACCAATATTTCTCCCAATAATGGCCCAAAATAATTGTCCTCACCACTACTATTTAGTTTTCCCCATCCAGTGACTGTTGCATCCTGCCCGACGACGAACTGGTCATCCATGTCGCCAGTAGGAAGACAAATCGTATTCACTTTGAAATCTTCGCTGAGGATAAACGGTACTTCCATCTTAAACAAAGCGATGTCGTTGTCGTGATTATTTCCATCTGTAAAGTCGTAGTCGGGATGGACGATGATTCTTGAGGCCTGACGAACTTGAATGACATCAGTGAAGTCAGATAAATTGTTTGAACCGGCTTTAAAAAAGTATGCTTCTGGCTTGCAGAGTAAACTAGTATCGCTTCAAAAGAAAAGAAAATATAATGTGGTATTAAATGATATTATTAAAATCTTATCGCACCTGAAAAGGGGGAATTATAATAAGGAAAAATTTGCATTTGTTGAAAGAAAAGGGGCATCGATCATATTTTAATAGGGGCATTTATCTGAGGTGAAATGGGGCTTTGATGAGTAGGAGGAAGTGGCTCTTATTAACAAGAAAAAGAGGCACATGTCAAAATTAACGGGATACTTAATGGAGATGAAAAGGGCTTTGAGAAGGGGATGGTCCACTCTTAAGAAGGAAAAAGAGCATTTATTATAAAAGAAAAGAAGCACTTTTAAAAATAAAAGGGGCATTTATTAGAGGTGAAAAGGGCATTCATCAGATATGCATACAGCACTTATCAGGAGGGGAAGGGGCATTGTCAAAGTAAAACGAGCATCTGTCAGAGTTGAATAGGGGCAATTATCGGAGGTGAAGGGGCACTTATCTGAAGAGAAAAGGACTAATATCTCGTACCTAAAAAGGGTCATTTACCAGAGATGAATAGTGACACTTTTTAAAGTTGAAAAGGGGCACTTATCATAAATAAAAGGAGTGCTGAGTCAAAAATAGTTATTAAAAGGGGAAAGGTCACTTCTTACAAAGGAAAATGTGCAATTGTCAAAGTAAACGGGGCACGTCTCAGATTTGAATAGGGCAATTATCAGAGGTGAATAATGCACGTGTCAAAAGTGAAAAGGGGTACTTTTGGGTAACTTGAAAAAGGGGGTGCTGTGCATCATCATCATCATAATCATTATAATTTTCACCATCATTATCATCATCATCATCATCATCATCGTTGACTTACACGCAATGCGCAGCTGTCATGACCCACATTGGGTCAATCAAGGAGCCTCCACAGATGAAACCCGGCCCATTCTTGATCATAGCAACCTGCCAAGGCCACGCATAGTCCTTTGCTGGGTGACCGCCGACGATCTTGATGTTCATTCCTTGGTAAGTCTTCCCACAATCTTTAGGACTTGCTTAATATAGAAGAAAAAAGTTAGATGGAACAATGATTATGATTTAATCTATGCGGAATGATGATGAGAATATTAATGGTGATGATGATGATAATATAATAATGATACTATTAATAATTGAATCAGTAATAACAATTGATATTATAGAAAATAATAATAGTAGTAATTGTAATGTTAATAGTAATAATAACAATGATAATAATAACAATGATAGAAATGAAAATAACAATGATGAAAATTATGAAAATTATGGTGATAATATCAATAATAATAACAAATACGATCAAAATTATAATATTAATAAATATAACGATGATAACGATATCAGTCGTAAGAATCATAATTATAATAATAATAATGATCATCATCATGATGGTGGTAGTAATTATGACAATGTTGAGTAATATTATTCAGTATTAATGCTGCGCTCTCTTTTGGTGCCTGGCGGATTAATTTGATGATGCAAGCTGATAACGAGAAAAGATCGAACCATGGACCTCTCATACAAGAGTCAAGAGACTAAACCAATATACCAAAGTGCTCCCACTGTGGCACGATTATGGGTACTATAAAGATTACCACCCCGCCCCTTCCACCTGTCCTCCCCCTTCCACCTCTCTCTCTCTCTCTCTCTCTCTTTCTCTCTTTCTGCCTTCACTCATTTCTTCTTTTCATCTTTTTTCTACTTCTTTTTCTTCTTCGTCTACGTCTTCTTCTTCTTCTTCTTCTTCTTCTTCTTCTTCTTCTTCTTCTTCTTCTTCTCTCTTTTTCTCTCTCTCTCGCTTTCACTCATTTCTTCTTTTACTTCTTCTTCTTCTTCTTTCTCTCTCTCTCTCTCTCTCTCTCTCTCTCTCTCTCTCTTCCCCTCACTTTTACCTCCCATCATTCTTGCTTGCTCTTGCTCTTGCTCTTGTTAGCGATGAATATGAAATTGTAGGGTCAGTCTGTCACTGAACATTTTTCCTTTGGATATATTAAATATGACATGAACTATTCTGTGAAACAGATACATCGTTATTAATCTGTTTTCAATAATTATTCTCCACTTAAAAACTTTTTATTCATCATGGACTCACCTTGCCAATCAGCTGCCATCGCTGTTACAGCAATCATCAAAACCACGAGCATTGAGGAAAGTGACGCCATTGTTTGAAGTGTTCTATAATGAGGAAAGGTCAAAGGTCAATTCAAACTTGGCGCATCATACCTATCCATTTCATGTCTCTTATCTTCGTATGTCTAAGGTACACTAATTATATATTTGCATATAGTCTCTATTATTTAAATGCCAGCGAAGTTTTATGTGCTTTTCACCTTCACGGTGCGTTCCATTACTATTCATGTTCAATTTTCATTTCTCTTATCTCCATATTTATTATGTTTAAAGTACACTAATTATTTATTTGCATAGTTTTTATCATTCATTAACCCTTACTGTACTGGGGGGGGGGGCCTGGGAGGCCCCCCCTCGACATTTTCGGAGATTGCGCCGCAACCGCTTGGAATTTTGAATTGTCGTTTCATGACTTTTTTCCCTCAAGTCTTACGCACATTTTGATACCATTTTCGTCGAAATCGGATATACCTGTAAGGCGTTACATAACAATTAGTATGCGCATGTCATCAAAAAAAAAAAAAAAAAAATTACAAATCGCATCAAAATTTGCATAAATTATCATTATTAATTACATTAAAATAACTTTTTTGTGTTAGAAAAGAAGTTTCATATGAATAATGAGTTTCAACATTCAAAAATTGGAGTTTGACACGTTTTCTGTAAAATGCATAAAATTAGCGCGTTTTGCATAGTTAATTAGGCTAACGACAAAAATTTGCATATTTGGAAAAAACTAATTATACCATCTTGTTCCTTACGTAAATATCTACAAACATGCAAATTTTCGTGTTCATCGGACAATCGACGGCCGAGATCATAGGGGGGGCTCCCAGGCCCCCCCCCCCCCAGTCAGAGGGTGCTCAAAATAGCCCAGTACAGTAAGGGTTAAGGGCTCTTAAAGCCCGCGAAATTGTACGTGCTTATCATCACCTTCACGGTGCGTTTCCTGGCTCACTGTTTATCCATTACTAATCATGTTCAATTTTCATTTCTCTTATCTCCGTATTTATTATGTCTAAAGTACACTAATTATTTATTTGCATAGTCTTTATCATTCATTAAGGGCTCTAAAAGTCCGCGACATTTTACGTGCTTATCACCTTCACGGTGCGTTTCCTGGCTCACTGTTTATCCATTACTAATCATGTTAAATTTTCATTTCTCTTATCTCCGTATTTATTATGTCTAAAGTACACTAATTATTTATTTGCATAGTCTTTATCATTCATTAAGGGCTCTAAAAGCCCGCCAAATTTTACGTGCTTATCATCACCTTCACAGTGCGTTTCCTGGCTCACTGTTTATCTATTACTAATCATGTTCAATTTCAAATTTATTCCTGTTTCCAACAAAGCATTACAAATCGATTATAATCATTTACCAAATTTTAGGAATACAAATTGGAAACAGAGGGGTCCACTAAAAAGAAATGTACTTATTGTGGATCCCTCAAATAATAGTTAGGAATAATGAGTAAATAAACTAACAAATTCGTATCTACAAAAAGGAACTAGAAAATAATATGTAGGAAAAAAGGGGACGCCAACATAGACGAAAACGGGACAAGAGAGTACTTTACATGACAAAGATAGGAGAACATGGTCACAATGTTAACAAGACCTTCAATACGGCCGCTTGTTTTATTCTACATGCATATATCATACTAGACGAATACCCCTAAAGCAGATCATAATACTCGTATCCACAAAAAGGACCTAGAAAATAATATATAGGAAAAAAGGGGACGCCAACATAGACGAAAACGGGACAAGAGAGTACTTTACATGACAAAGATAGGAGAACATGGTCACAATGTTAAGAAGGCCTTCAACAAGGCCGCTTGTTTTATTCTACATGCATATATCATACTAGACGAATACCATTAAAAGCAGATCATAATACTCGATTATGATGTTCATCTTTATTCTACGATATTTTCTTGGGGGGCAGCAAAATTACAGCCTTAAATTGCAAACTTTTAATTAAAGAAATAACAGTAATGTTGCTTTTCCTTGTCATTTCTAAGTGTGAAAATACATTCTCCACGTGCTCAGTGAGACAACCACAGACATGTTTTGACAACGCATTATGAATTTTGTAAAATAAATGTGCAAATCCAAATGAAACTTGATTTGCATCCCTTGGATAATCATATAATAATCATAAATCATTGTACATTAATAGTTAAAATAAAACAAACTACTTACAGAGTTTTCGAAACCATCAAATTTGTAGCCGTGTATGGTGCGAAATCAGTGCTTGATTCTAGGAACGCTGTTAGTAATTATCAGTCATATAATCTATTAATTATCAGTCATATATTATATATTTTAGTTCAAAGTCTAATGTATATTTAGTTGTTTTCAGATAACAGTTAAGCATAGGGACCCTTCTGCAAGATTGTATACACCAGGTATTTTGGGTTCTAGGGCAACTACCCCCTGCCCCCCCCCCCCACCCCCCCCACCCCCCCCCGGGATAACCAACCCCAGTCAACTACCTCCTATGACAACGTCCCCGTAGGACAACTACCCTCTAGGGCAACCACCCTCTAGGACGACTACCCCCCGGGACAACTACCCCCCGAACAACTACCCCCAGGACAACTACCCCCAGGACAACTACCACCTAGGAGAACTACCCCCGGATAACTACACCCGGACAACTTCCCCAAGATAACAACACCCTATGACAACCATCCTCTAGGACAACTACCCCCGGACCACTATCCTGGGGGTAGTTGTCTGAAGGTAGTTGTCCTAGGGGGTAGTTGTCCAGGGGCAGTTGTCCTGGGTGGTGGTTGTCCTAGAGGGTGGTTTCCCTAGGGGGTAGTTATCCTAGGGGGTAGTTGTCCTAGGGGGTAGTTGACTGGGGGTGGCTATCCTGGGGTGGATGTCCAGGGGGTAGGTGTCCGGATATACGGGTATTTTGGGACTTGTGAAATCAATGAAGATTTCTTTAAAGACATGTAGGGGTTAATCGTCTTTCAGGTTATAAGGGCCAATAGAACAAATCTTACAATAATGGTCAACATGACGGGGTGGGAGGGGGCAGCCCACAAACATTACCAACCCCCACCCCCCCCCCCCTTCTTTAAATAAAAATACCGAGAGCCAACAATGAGTATGTTTTCAAAAATGATAATGAGAGGGATTCAAAATATTCCTTAGACTAGGGTGTGATATATTCGAGCATATTCGCATGCAAAACTTATGAATTAAATCGATATTTCTTTTTCTTTCTCTTTCAAGTTTTCCCCTCGATTTCTCTCTGAAGAACGAAAAAGGGGTGGCTATTTCGGCCCATATGGATCCTTTTATTACATGAACCATGCTGAATTACATATCCGACATAATAGTTTGGATGCGCATCTGACATCCATATGACATACGTAAATTGGATGCAGTGGCGTAATGAGCCCCCCAAAAAAAAATTGTGGGGGGGGGGGAGGGGGGGGGGGGCAGAACAAAAATCATCTCAACAACATTTTGTAAATCATTGGTATCGAATTAGAAAGAATAAAATCCACGTTTGAATCGTCTTTTGTGAAACGTACATGTGCAAGTGTGTAAGCGATGTATTTGGAGCGCTTATTATAATATCTATTACTTGTATGCTGATAATTAATGACGCTTCATGGCAGCCTTGAAAGAATATATCGTAGTACATGATTTAACAGTAGTTAGGAAACTATTCCATAGGCCAGGGCCATGGTGACGGATAGATTTATGAGCAATTAGCATTTGGGATTTATTAATGACAATTCTGAGAGTTTCGTGTCGGATAAGAATGGATTGTGTTGTTTATAACAAACAGGTTGTGGAATGCCGGAGGAAGTAGGTTATTTGAGTATCTGAACATAAAGATTACAAGCTTCAAAGTATTGATATAATGTTTTCAGCTTCTGAAATAATAGAATTAAGTGAATGTATACTAATAAAATGGCTGTGCTACATTTCGGCTATAAAAGTCATCTCAGGAAGAAGAAAAAATACAAATAATGAAATTTCGGTCTTATTAGAAGCTATCATTATTCACAATGATACATATCTTTGGTTTAAACAAATTTTCTTCTTTTCCTTCTTCCTTTTTTAAGTATAAAACAAACTCAACTATGTGATAAATGATTCTTATTTATATAAAGACGTAATTCAACTTCTGATATGTAAACAAAACGTCGGTTTCAGGAGGAGAGAAAAACGATTTCTCCATCAACTTGCTTGAGAAGAATACAATCACGGATACATGAATTCTTGATTTCAAATATATGCCTATATTAGAAATCTTACATTTCTAAACATGACGAAGGAAATAATACAGCTTTCATAAAATATGTCTTACAAAATACATACAAGAATGTCTTTATTATTAGAGTAAAGATGAACGGAAGTGTCAACACTAAATACAAATTGTATACAATTCATTCGCACATTAGCGAGCTGCTTCTGCCTATACACGCGTGTATGTCTATGCGGCAGCAACGGAAAAAAGAGACACCCCCCCCCCCCACACTCAGTGTTATTTAGGGTACGCGTATGCATGTTCCCTCTTTTTGAAAACACCCCTAAAAATATACATGTTTAGCGTCACCGCCCGCTTCCTTTTGGGACGGTCCCTCCGTTCCCGGGTAGGGGGGGGGGGGGAGGCGGGAAAAAGACTCACATAATGTGATAGTTTTTACTATTACTACGGTCTTATTATTATACGGTCTTATTATATGCAAGAAAAATATTACACAATCAGTTAGTACTACGTTTTATTCGTAGTTTTGATGACATCTGCTTTCAAAATAAAGATTTCCAGACCCATGTCTGTAATTTCATTTTTTTCGGAACAGACGCAAAAAAAAGGACAACATTTTTCGATCTTTTATCAATATTTTCATAATTTTACACCAAGTTCCATTAAAAAATGTTGGTCTCTGCCTAATTTTAGGTTCCTCGTTCCATTGGTGGTATCAGATTTTCGAAATCTTACCGATTTGTTGAGATAGCGAACTAAGGCATGCAGGCACGAACTATGGTCACACCACCGTGCATGTATTTCTTAAGCGAATATAGGCCATACGGATATTTCGAAATCGACCAAAGGATGGAACAGATTACAGCTATCAGCGACTTTTTGTTGCTGTCACCAGTCCAATCGATTATAAGCCAGTAATATTAATTTTTCATGCAAGTGATATCTAAATTTACGAGAAAGTACTATATACCAACATAGCATTATACCAACATAGTATATAATATTTGTAAAGCGCTTAGAGACGTTTGTTTTAAGCGCTATATAAAAATTAAATATTAAATATTATAGCAATTGTGGCTATAACCTAAAATCCAAAATCATCTTAAAGGTAAAGACCAGTATTGGAAACGCCCCAATTTCAAGAAATGAAATGGAAGCTCTTATTACCAATCATGTGAAAGAATACGTTTTGAATAATACATGATGATAACAATTTTGCCGGGAAACCGCCTACTAATTGATATATTTGGTAAATTGGTTTATCTATTGGTATGTGAGAGATAAAAACGCACGTGTCGCGCACGTGTGCGTAGTCCTATATACATCTTTTTGCATGTATACAGTGCTTGTAACTTTATGAAGACTGGGCCAAATTTCTTATCATTTTGATGATTCCAGAACCTTGCAGTACATCTATGCTAGATGATCAACCTTTTCTAATCGATTTCACAACGTTTCTTTCACAATGCAATCGCATGACCATAACTGGTCTTTATCTTTAAATATATAGACATAAATTGTACAGATATAATTATAAGGCTACACTATATTTCTTAATGATCAGAAAGAAATCAACTTCCCAGCTTCACCTATTTCAACAACAAAATTGAAATTAATCTGATTAGCGGAGGCATTTATCTTTAGGTTAATGAAGTTTTACTAGTATTCACTCATTTATACAGACTTTATTTTTCAATTTACATTTTCAATCGAATTTTTCGGCAACACCATAGCCAGATGTCGGAATACCTCAATCATCATGGGAAATTGTGTCAAGTATAGCAAACTGTGTCATATTCAAGCAAAAGTTCCTTTTGATTCGAAAGGGAACTTAAAAAATATGAACTTTGGGGAATGGGGACTATGAACACCTATTTGCTCTGACCCTATTTATCCTGTCTGTACCAAGAAATTCCAAAAGCTACACTGATCCCGATGAAAATGGCGAGCAATACAGATAATACTGAGATAGCTGCTATCGTCGAAGGAGGCATCCCCTCTGAGGGCATCTCTTGTGTTTCATCACAAGCGCATGGTACATCTGAAATATCGTGGATGGAAAGAAGTAATTAGTACATCAAATTGAGTTGTTGGTCATTTTGTCAAAAAATGTCAATGAGGTACAATTTAACTATAATTTTGTCTCGTGAGAATCACAGCTCTCTGAGCTATGGTGTCATAATTACTTTCCCATCACTTCGTATGAAAGATTTAGTGTTATTTTGTACTCGGCTCTGTAGCCCACTTGACAACGAGACGGCCTTCTGCGGGACAGCCGATTGCTACATTGGTTTGCAAAAATAAATTGAAGTGAAAAGTTGCATAATATGTGATAAAATCATCCAAGCATGCATTGAATATCCTAAACGTGCTCAACTTAATATGTTAATATCTCACACGTTCTTCCACTGAAAAGATCATTCATGCCCTCATTTCATTTCGTTTAGACTTTCGTCATTCTCCGATTATTTCAATATTCAATTTCAATTTATTTATGTTTCCAACAAAACATTACAAATCAATTATAAACATTTACAATAAATGTAAGAATACATATTGGAAACAGAGGGGTCCACTAAAAAACAATGCTTGTATAAGTGTGAACAACTCAAATGATGCATAGGAATAATGAGTAATTAAATTAACAAGTCCGTAACTACAAAATGAACTACAAAATAGAGGGGAGGGTGATGCCAACAGAGACGAGAACGGGACAAGATAGTACTTTACATGACAAAGATAGAAGAACACGGTCATAATACAAGGGTTGACAATGCCAAAAAAGAAGTGAGAGATCCAGGGTACAGAAAATAATACAAAATGATGAGCTGCATGTGGGGTTGAGAAGAAGATGAGGAAAGAGAAATGCGCATTAGACAGGAGAAAGGCACAATATAATATAATATATATAATAGTCAGCGAGTAGAAAATAAATTTTGTATTCAACACAAACAACAACAACATACACTTCAATGAGGTTTATATGATTGTAATAAAAACAATTTCAGTTTTTTCTTTAAAGTACTAATCGATGGAGCATTTTTTATTTCATTACTTAAAGAATTCCAAAACTTTGGACCTTCATATATAAATTTTTTTGAGCTAAGAGGGTCCGCAAGAGAGGTAAATGAAAATCTTCAGGATGTGTCGTTCGGTAATAATGAACTGAGCTAAAAAAATTGTAAAGATTCTTGAAAAACAGATGGCAACATATTGTTTTCAGAATTATACATAACTTGACCTCGTTGGAAAAAAATATAGGTCTTTTACCTTTGGTATCTTATTTAAACAAAAATAAGTCTGTATGGGAGCGAAAGGGGGACTTACAAATAATACGAATAATCTTCTTTTGTAATAACAACTTTTTATCTAATGACGTTTGTATTGTGTTACCTCGAACTAAGAGACCATAATTCAAGTATGGGAGTATCAAAGAACTTTAAAGCATAATTAATGAATCGAGAGGAAGACATGTCTTTACTTGATAAAAAATACCAATATTCTGGACAATAATTTTACAAATATTGTCGATGTGATTATTTTTTTTCAAGAAAGCTTTTTGTAAACAGTTACACCCAAAAATGTATTAAATGAAACACACTCCAATTGGGTATTTTCAAACACTATGTTAGCTGGCAATTAATCTATAGATTTACTAAATAACATATACCACATTTTCTGGAGATTCAATGATAATTTGTTTGCGGCTCTAATCCACAATAAAATATTACAAATTTCAATATTAATTATTCCAACTAATCTATGTCTTTGTGAGATAAAAAAAATTAATTTATGTCATCACCAAAAAGTACGAAAGACAAAATATCAAATGATCAACAAAAGTCATTAATATATAGAATAGATAAGAGTGGGCCTAATATGCTACCTTGTGTAACACCACAATTTATATTACGAAGATCTGAGGAGTTGTCATTTAAAAAGACATACTGCTTTCTATCCGAAAGATAGCTCCTGAACCATCCCATGGCCATCCCACGTACACCATAATGTGAAATTTTATAAAGTAAAATATCGTGGTTAATCGTGTCGAAGGCCTTGGAGAAGTCCAGGAAAATGCCAACCATATGAGAAGATTTGTCGATGAAATGAGCTACCTTCCAAATAAAAGACAATAATGTGTGTACAGTATTATGTTTTTCACTAAAATCAAAGTGGAGATTAGAAAAAATATGATTTTTAAAGAAAAGATACTGTCCGAATATAAGTTATATTTTCTAAAATTTTCGAAAAAGAAGATAATAAAGAAATGAGACGATAATTATTAACATCTAATTTATCACCCTTTTTAGACAAAGGAATGACCTACTTCCATAGAGGTGGGTACCTGACCATATGATAAACACTAATAAAAAATATGAACGAGAGGATCCACAACGGAGGATATAATGCCCTTTAAAATAAAAGTATTTATTTCATCATAGCCCGAACTTTTCTTAGTCTTCAATTTCGAAACAATAACTAACCTTTCACATCTATGAGTAGGAACAAAAAATAAAGCCATTTGATTGGGCTGACCCAAACAATCTACAAAATGCTTGTTTGATGGGGGAATGTTAACAGCAAGATTTTCACCAAGCGATGAAAAAAAAATCATTAGAAATATTTATTATGTCCTAGGAAGGCTAGGATCCTCATCAATCTCATCATTAAACTTAATTTTGTTTATGTCAGATTTAATATTGGTAACATTTATTGCCTGTTTAATTATTTTTCAGGTATTTTTCATATCATGTTTGTATAATACCAAATCTATTTCCAAACGAATAATCTTAGTCAATAATATTCTTGTTAGGTGTATTTTTTTCTTTCGATCGTTCTGTGCCTTTTAATTTATATCTATACTTAGTTTTCCTATTTAGCGAACATAATTTTGATTTAGTGATCCAAGTGAGCCTTGGTGTTTTTTTTATAATCATTAGTTTTATCTCTTTGTTTAGGTATGCATGTATCAAAATTCTAAATGGTTATTCAAAATATCACAAAAATTGTCGTTAGAGAAATTCGCTTCATGTGCACCGTAAACATTATAATTATGTTCCACTTATCTCAAACACAAACCTCTCGTTTCCAGGGATTACACAATACTTCTGCCCGCATTTTACTTTTATTTAAGAAATCAATTGCCAATTCAATTTTGGAAAATATTTTGTTACTTTGTTTTCATTGTTTGCATGGTACTTCCCTTATAAAGTACAACTCTACTTTGTTCACTTTCCAGTATCCTCGTATAACTTAGATCGTCTAACTCTTCTCTTTTTGTAGTCCCCAAAAAACAATTCATGGGGAGGGTGCCTATCCTTTTGACATGCTGGATCAGTAATCAATTAACAGCCTCTTAAGGAAATAGCTATTGATAATTCATAATTCTCTTAAAACTCACCTGTTCAAATCTGCTTTTGATTAATCCAATATTTCCACATTTAATCTGTAATAACATTTATATTTCCTCAGCCTATATGTATGTCAACTTATTTTGTCGATGTACTCTGTTTTACTCTGATCATATACTCTGTATTTCAATTTACATCTAAATTGTAGTTTACGTTTTTCATGTATACTCTTAGCGCCTTGAGCATTTTTGTGAATTGGATATGTCGCTGTACAAATAGTCATTATTATTATTAACTTACATGACTCTTGAGTTGGGGTGTTAAAGAATGATCGAATCCAGTCCTCATAGCGTGTGAGCCTGGTGTAGACCCCGGGTAAATCGGGCTTTCCACACTCTATCCCCCAGCTCACAACACCAATTTGAAAATACTGGTTGGTGTTACTCGATGGATACGCCACCAGGGGGCCGCCACTGTCGTCCTAAAAGAGTAAATGGGAAATTCGAGGACAATTACAAATGATCAACAACTTTCAATGTAATTCTTCGCCATTATAATTTGAGCCTACTGTACTATTAATGTACACTAAGACGTTGCATCCCGAGAACTACCTCTCTCCCGAGCAAACATACCTTCTACAGAACATAACTATTACCTGACAAGCATCAGCACAAGTTACACAGCCCTCTTCGAACCCGGCACAAATCATGTTATCAGTGACGATGTCTTTTCCTCCTAGGGACCGACTGCACTTTGTCCAGTTATAGATGGGAACAATTGCCTCATATAACGTATTAGGGAAGTCTTCCTCTATTAAACAAAAGAAAAACCAATGGGAAATACATAAATACATAAATATTTACATAGACGAACTGGGGTGGGAATAGGGGTAGGGGTAGCCCCCCCCCCCAAGAATTTTGACATTTAGGCAACAAAGAGACTGCATATAATTATGTAAGTGTTTATAGCTTTTAATCATCCTCGCAAAATTATGACTCTGGAAGGTTGAATTTTGGACAAAAGGTATCACCAATAAATACCGATATTTCTCCCTGCATGGCCCAAAATCATCCTTACCTCCACTTGTTAGCGTTCCCCATCCAGTGACTGTTGCATTCTGTCCGACGATGAACTGGTCATCCATGTCGCCAGTAGGAAGACAAATCGTATTCACTTTGAAATCTTCGCTGAGGGTAAACGAACCGTTCATCTTAAACAAAGCGATGTCATTATCATCATTATCATCATCTCCAAAGTCGTATTTGGGATGGACGATGATTCTTGATGCCTGAAGTTCTTGTGAGACATCAGTGTCTACAGTTTTATCGATAGAACCGACTGTAAAAGTGTATACTTCAGGATTGCAGAGGGAAAAATTATCGCTTCAAAATAAAATAAAATAGAATGTGGCATTAATTTTTTTTTTTTTAAATGTTCTTAGTTTACACATAAAATATTCTATAAAAATAACTACACTGTTGGTCAAAAAGGTGGAATAATTATTTTTTCCCCAATTTATGGAATGATTTTGACAATGATTTATTCTTGCTAGATCTAAATAATAGCATACATACTAATTTAGAACTTCCCTAAAAAAGGTGGGGCTTGAAAATGTCTTCAAGTGGGAAAATAACGAATATTAGTTGTCAAATCGACTTAGGAGCTATAGAGCCAATAAGTAATAGTCTTGATTTTCAGACCATTGTACAGAATGGTCATACGTTTTATGCTGCGCAAAGATTCAATCAGTTTAATTTTGGCCATCACAAGAAGTGGGTTATTGATATTGATTTTATGTTTGTTATTACCAAAGAAGAAAAAAAGCCAGTCAGTCACTCAATAGTGTCTGACAGTGAAGTCTAGCAAGTAAACAGGTTTCCTTGCATAATTTGAATATTAGGACACTGCTAACGTTTAAATTTCACAGATAGGACATACATGATATATCCATAATTCCTGCAAAGTTCTACAGAATTTGAGGTTGGCTGCAAAAGGGACATAGTACCTTGAAGTAACCTTTCAAAAGGTATAATAATATGCAGTTTCTCTGTACTTTTGTTGGAAAAAAAATCCAGCACAATGTGGTCTCTTTTTTAATTGGAGAAGAGCAAAATAGCGAGTTTCAGTTGCACTTCCGAGTCGGCCCCTCTCGCAATTAGTCCTCACTCGTTCTCACCAATGTGGTCAGGCGGCTTTGGGGTTAGCGGCTAATGAATATAGTAATCAGTTCAGTTCAGTTTCAGTTTCAGTTCAGTTCAGTTTATTAAAAAAAAACATGGCATAGTAATCATGACGAACAAACATGATCCAAATTGATACCCAAAAAAGCAATGCTTGTGAGTGGGGCCCCTGTGAAGGAGGGAACTCTTAATTAATCCCGGCGGATTGGCAAAGAGACAAACGTGTTTCAAGGATCTCCGCAATTCAAAACATGAAAGATGAGATCATGGATACGATACAGTCTCCCGCGCGCAGAGCCCCCAACACAAGCAGGTCCCAGAGTCCGCCAACCGAGATCAAGAAGTTTATTACAACAACAAAAAACATGGTAATCGTTAGCTTTCTTCTTGTATTCAAAAACTTGTATTGATAGGATGTATATTTTCGTCGGAATTTACTCATTCACATAATAGAACTACTTGTCAATGAAGCCAGTGGCCCGTAACCACAGAACTGTAAATAAATGTAGTGTTCGAAAAATGTGGCGCTCGTACGTGATCACCTGATATCCGCCATTTTCGTTAGTCCTCTGTTGTGTTCGCCACTTTCTTCTCAACGACACAGACAGGCCAGACTGGAATTCTTTTAATTTGTGAGCTGAAAAGATCGAGGACTAAGCAAAATGGCGGCGTGTGCACTCGAGCTTATCCCAGCACATTCAACGGCCTCATGTCGATCTGTGCATTGTGAATGGGGATAAGCGTTCTACGTTACAGTTCCGTGCCCGTGACCCCTGCACTCAAAACTGCGTGTTGTGGTCAACTTCTTTTATGAGACAAATCCAAGTAAACGTTTCCAATTGGGGAAAAAAAATCAAATGTATGGAATTCGAGGAGTAAGTTGCTCTTCTCGTGGTTCAGAGATTATTTGTCATGGTACATAGTAGGTTTACATTGGAATATCTTACAATTAAATGTGGATTCCTACAAGGATCAATATTAAGTCCTCTCCTTTTCTTATTGTATACAAAATAATAATGATATGAATGCATCATCCCTTTTATTGTTTATACATTTTGTTGACGACACCAACATTTTTTTTTACTTTGATAGGAAATTCGGATGCCCTTATTCGTATACTTAATTTTGAATTACCAAAAGTATCTAACTTGTTTTAAAAGTAATAAACTATCTCTTTATATAAATCAAACGAACTTCATACACTTTAGTTTAAACATACAAATACACGTACCCCAGACTTTCCTTATGATATTGTAATTTATAAAAAAATTAGCTTCCTAAAAAGCAGGCACGTAGCCAGAGTTTGATGTTTGGGGGGGGGGCACATACATGTAACCGATCGAGGTCAAAAAAGGGGTCTAAAAAGTTCAATCGATCTTGGAAAATTTTGGGGGGCACGCTTTGATAGCCCTTCTTCTTCAGTTACATTTTGTGTTAATGTCAACATTTCTATTATTATATTGTGCATAAATTCATGAAATTTGTAATGTTTGTTTTGCAGAATAAAATAAATTCAATTCAATTCAAATGGTAATTTTACGATGCAAGTATTCGAGAAATGGTCGAACCCTGGACCTCTCGTACATAGACTCGAGAGCCTATACCAATATACCAGTGCTCCCACTGTGGCACAAGTATGGGTACTTTAAAAGATTACCCCCCCCCCCCATTCCTCCCTCCGCCCTTCTCCCTCTTGCCAATTCCCCCCCCCCCTCTCTCTCTCTCTCTCTCTCTCTCTTTCATTTCAAGTTTCAAGTTTCAAGTTTCAAGTTTATTTATCTTTCTTTCATAACACACATTATAAATATGACATGAATATAAAGGAGTAAACAGAATATGGCGTTACAATAGAAAGATGAGGTGACCTTGGTTGAAAGCAAGGCTTGTGGATTTAAGGTCCCTCATGAGTAGTTTATGAGTATGTCCTAAAAGAACAAACTCGTCAAATAAAAAATAATGCGTACATTTAAATGCTTACAAAACTAAACTAACTAAACAACTGAGAAAATATTAAACATAAATAAGTACAATAAAATCTACTGACTACTAAATAATGGCTATAAACAACAGGAACAGGAATATACTACGAGCAACAGGACTGAAACATAGACAAAAACTAAACAAGACAGACAGATGAATAGATGTGAGAAATGGGAGTAGAATTATGCTGACCTATATAGCAAATATTTTTCTTAAATATTGATCACAACTATAACACTAGACGATATCGACTCAAATACAGTAACTTCAGTTTGCGCTTAAATACATAATTACTGACCGATTGCGCTATTCTTGGTTCAAGGGAATTCCAAAACCTAGGTCCAGTGGACCCCAAAGTAGTAACGGCAAATTGCGTTCTAACAAGAGGTAAGTGATATGCTTGCGCCTGTCGTGTGGAATAACTATGAACTTGGTTATTTTTCTTAAATATTCCAGCCAAGGCTACTGGCAGTAGACCTGCATTCAATTCATACATTAGAGCTCCTAGTTGTAAATGATAAATATCTTCAACTTTCAAAATACCACTATTATAAAAAAAGAACATCTGTATGCGCAAGATAGTGAGTATTACAAACAATTCGTATTACTCTTTTCTGTACCAGTAGTAATTTATCCATTTGAGATTTGAATGAGTTGCCCCAAGCTAGCACACCATAGTGCAAATATGGCAAAAATTAAAGTTGCGTACAACATAATGTAAAATATTCAGTGGGAACACAGATTTCAATTTATAAATTACACCAGTATTTCTTGACAATAATTTACAAAGTTTACTAATATGGTACTTCCAATTTAAATGTTCATCAATATGCAAACCAAGAAATTTAAATGTAGATACCCTTTCAATCTCAACACCATTAGTATAGCAGTATGGCAGTATACTCAGGGAATTACTAAATAGCATATAATTAGTTTTTTGGAGATTTAAAGACAACTTGTTTGCTTGAATCCACAAAGTCGCATTAGTCAACTCGGAGTTTACAGTCTGCAAGAGAGTTTGTGGATTTCCTTCTTTTTTCCCATTCTTCTTCTTCTTCTTCTTATTATTATTATTACCATTATTATTATGATTATTATTATTATTATTATTATTGTTATCATTATTTGTGTTTTCATTATCCTTATTCCCTCCCTGCTCCTCTCTCTCTCTCTCTCTCTCTCTCTCTCTCTCCTATATTCCTGTTTTTTGTACCATCATAACCTCCCATCAATCTCGCTTTCTACTCTGTTAATCCTGCTCTTTTAAATGCTTCATTAGCGATGAATATGAAATTATATGTTAAGTCTTTCACTAAATAATGTTACTTTGAACAGTGACATGCACTATTCTTATTCTCAACTGAAAAACTTGTTATTCATCATGGACTCACCTTGCCAATCAGCTGCCATTGCTGTTACAGCAATCATCAAAACCAAGAACATTGAGGAAACGTGCGACATGGTTTGAAGTGCTGTAATGAGCTGAAGTAAATTTGACATTGACGTTTTTTCTTTTTAAAATATAGATTTGGGGTGGGGAAGGGGTATTACATATTACGATATCATTTATCATTTCATACATCTAGCTAACATTCTTTTTTCCCCTTCTAATACAGACTCTATGACCGGGCATGGTGGCTCAATGGTTAGAGCGCCCGCCTCATGAACGGGAGGTCGTGGGTTCGAACCCCGGCCGAGTCAAACCAAAGACTTATAACAATGGGACCTTCTGCCTTCTAGTTAGGCGCTCAGCATATTAAGCTACAGTCCCATATACGTCCCGGGGTGATCCGGGATTCGGTCCGTGTTGACACCGTGTTGGCACCGGGGTGGTCCTGGATGGTCCTGGATGGTCCCCCTTGTAAAAAAGTACTGCGGTATTACTGCGGTATTACCGCGGTACTACCGCAGTACTTGTACTGCGGTTTGTACTGCGGTACTCGCAGTACATTTACTCCGGTAAATTGGTCGCTTTTCGCAGTATATTTACTGCGGTAGTACTGCGGAACAAGTACTGCAGTACTACTGCGGTATTACTGCGGTACTACTGTGGTATTACTGCGGACCGCAGTATTTTCGCGGTACTTGTCCTGCAGTACTTCCGCGGTACTTGTCCCGCAGTACTTTCGCGGTACTTGTACTGCGGTATTACCGCGGTACTACCGCGGTTGTACTGCAGTACTTCCGCGGTACTTGTCCCGCAGTACTTTCGCGGTACTTGTACTGCAGTACTACTGCGGTATTACCGCGGTACTACCGCGGTACTTGTACTGCAGTACTTCCGTGGTACTTGTACTGCGGTACTACCGCGGTACCTGTACTGCAGTACTTCCGCGGTACTTGTACTGCAGTACTACTGCGGTACTACCGCAGTACTTCCGCGGTACTTATACTGCAGTACTACTGCGGTACTACCGCGGTACTACTGCAGTAATTCCGCAGTACTTGTACTGCGGTACTACTGCGGTACTACCGCGGTACTTGTACTGCGGTTCTACTGCAGTACTACCACGGTACCTGATGCAGTACTTCCGCAGTAATTATACTACAGTACCACTGCGGTACTACTGAATCACTTGTACTGTGGTACTACAGCAGTACATCCCAGATATAAAAAATGCAGTAAAGATACATGCAAGGTGGATGTCAATCATAACAATCTGAATGTCCTCCAGGAAATATCTGAAAATTTAAAAATTGTGTACATTAATACAAATTGTATGGAAGTTGTTCTAGGTAACGTTTTCACACTGTAGAGCAGGGAGAAAAAACAAAGCCAGTTCAGAAAGAATACAATTGATCAGCACATTTCATGTCAACTGTGCGCAATATAATGATCAGGAATAAAATTCAGTTATCTCCGGTAAATTAATTGGGTTTTCAACTGCAGAGCTGGCTTTGATTAATCTGTGCACATCCTTCTCACACGATACAAGAACTATCACAAATTAATGAACCTTTTAACAAGAATAAGAAAATTTCAAAAAAGAATTTCTTATAACAAAGTTTATTTTTAAGGTAAATATGTACATTTGTTTAGGTATTTAACTATTTCCTCTACTTTAACATTGTACTTTCAAACTACTATGACTAACTAGTTTTAGCTGCACACACAATGACAGATTGCTCTATGAATTACACAAACTCTTTGGCAAAAGCAGATATCATAACTTTACATGAAAAATAACTGTATAACTGACACTGTACATCACCAACAAAAACATTAATTATAATAGGAAAACAACTTTTTCCTTGAAGATTTTATAATTCAGGGATGCCAGTTAGAATTGATCAGAGGGCCTGCAAATCACCTACAACCCCTGTAGAATGAGCTATTTTGTACAAAAAAACACATGTAAACTATGTTCTGAAAGTAACTCGCTAGGGCCTGAAAATTGGCATCCCTAATAATTGTTTGTTATGAATGTTTACATATCAAATATACTTTTCCGAAACTGCAATAACATCTTGAAAGTTGAAACAAATGTGTTCCAGCTTCATACACAAGGACCAATTGTTGTATTCACAGTTTTTAATAGGGGAAGTAAATATAAGTATAACATATGAAACTACATGTACTTTGATTATTATGAACAAAAAAACAAAAAAATGTCCAAGACTCCAAGTCACAAAAAAAAAAAAAAATGTGCAACCTTTAATATACATGTATTATGTTATAATCATTTGTTACAAAACGATACTGGACAATGGACCTTACACCACAAAATGACCAATAGGTCAAAAAAAGGATTGTGCTGATTTTCACATGACATTAAAGTAGAAGTCAATACCTTAAAATGGTGCATAATTTTTCAAATAAGTAAACCCTCTCAAAACGAGCACCCAAGATTTAGAACATTGCTGAAGCAATGTTCTAAATCTTGGGTGCTCGTTTTTGCTGAAGCAGATTTAAAGTCAAAGTCAGGGAGAAAATGGGCCACTACAAAGAACAGCTTCTATTGAAATGCTGTAAAATGATCATTTTCATTTGATTAAAAAAAATATCATATTTACATACATGTACACTGTACACATGATTTCCGAAGCTTAAAATTACGCAGAGGGTTTAAGATACCCTCATTAGGAAATACCAAAATCCTGAATCTCACATTTTGAACAAAATTAGACTATTTTAGCTAGGTTACATATAAAAGAATGTAACATATATAACTAAGTCATCCGATGGTAAAGAGGAAACTTACAAAAGATGACATTTTAACCAGGCAAGTGGAATCTTATTACCGGTAGGCCTACTCTTAATTACAAAGTAATTATAGCAAATACATATTTTCTTGAACACAAGTTAGTTTCAGCAGACAATGAAAGATTACACTATTAAGTGAATACATTTTAGCAAAATTTGTGGCATCAGCAAGTGAACGGATGAGTTAATAACTCGATATTTTCACATTTAATAGAAGAAGAAAAAATAGTAACATGAAAACAATCTTCTTCCCTCAGCTTTTGTTTGAAGAGTGCAATAAACAATGTCATTTAAGACTCGTAAAACTGGCAGATATATGTGAACCAATATTGAACAGCTTAAAGATAAAGTATTGCATTGTGAAATAAACAGGATCAGGAAAGGTTGATCATCTAGCATATTTATTGGTGTGTACTGCAAGCTAGGTTCTGGATTCTGGAATCATCAGAATGATAAGAAATTTGACCAAGACTTTACAAGTCACAAGTTAAAAGCACTGTACACAGAAAGATGTTAATATGGGACTAAACAAACATATCTATTTTTGCTGATAAAATACTGGTAAAACTGGCAGATAAACGTGAACCATTATTGAACAGCTTAAAGATGACTATAAAGGGTTACATCATACCAGTAGCAAGGCTATCTGGCAAGTTTCAATGAAATGTCATGACAAAAATAAATAGTCTAAAAAAGAATTCTTTAAAATTATGTACATGTACCGTTATAAATGAATACATGTGAAGGCAAAGGTATACATTTTTCAATATACACATAAAGAAGTTCACATCCTTTACAATTTAATAAGTGTTAAAGTAAAAGTCCACTCCACTGAAAAGTTGAGTCGATTAGATAGACAAAAGTCTATAAAGGCCAAAAATATCTTGGTTTTGGAAATTGGTGCTCAGACTTATTTTTAATAATTTTGTTTAAAGGCCATCTGTACTAGTTTTGCCAGAAGGGATTAGACCACACAGCGAGGTAACTGACAGGTGGCTATCTCATCAACTCAGCTCTCAAATAACATAAGAAATAGAGGATCATGGGGGACCAACAAGCACCGATTAGGGAAGTTTTCTATAGGCCTATAGAGGGTACTAGTAGCTTCAAGTAGTGCAGTAAGGCTTTAGTGAACAAAAAACAAGTTAATCATCGAGCCGGTTTTCCTCACAATGCATTGCGCAACATTTGTTGTGACGTAGGGTCCTCACAACGCGGACAGATACGTATACGTCACATCTGTGCGGCAAATTGAAATAACCGAAACAAAAATCGCTCTTAAAAATCACCTGATTGAAGTCGTTGAGATTTTCTTGGTAAAAAGCTGTGTATTGAAGATTAATTTCTCAGATTCTTGCTGAATGTCTGTTGGTCGGCATAACTGGCATAATAAAAAGCTTTCCAGTTTCCACTATAGGGATCCCATACAGATGAATTCTCACACTCTCACCCATGTCTTGCATAATTTCCTTGATGTGTGTTGGACAGTTTAGTCTTACAAATTAAGACTGCATGTTCAGTGGAAGACGAGGGTGCCAGTGCCACACAGTCCACGTTGATGACTTTCCCGCAGCCGAAGATGCATGTACCCTGTAAAATAAATTAAAAATTCTATTATGCTCTCAAATTGAATCTAGCGAAAATTATGAGTTAAACGTGGCATACACTTCTACAAATGAAATTCATATAAAAACTGCAACTACAACTGTAGTTGCAAATTCATGACATGAGATGCCCGAATGACTATATACATGTATGAATTATGATGACTGATGAGCCTGCCCTCCCCCACTCAGTGTTATTTAGGGTACGTGTATGCATGTTCCTCCCCCCCCCCCCCTATCTCCTGTGTGTAATGTCAATACGGGCCAGATTTTTTAAAGCACCCCCCTATCTCTGGTGTGTAATATAAGTCAATACAGGCCAGACTTTGTTGCGTTAAAAGTACCCCTTCACCAGAGATTTTGGGAACACCATTGTGGTCCCTCCAACCCCGGCGTGAGGGGACCGGGTTTATTAGCTACTTTCCTACTATGATTACTGGACAGATCACTACATGAATGATGCATGCACATACACGTACATGTGCATGTCTGCACAACCATTTGAATGTGCGATTGTGATGGAGAAAAAAAAATCACAACACAATGTATGATTCTCTAACTTCTAAGAATCAACTTTGCCATTAATTTTTATTTAGTATTTAAATTGCGAAAAACATGTGACCCAACCCGCTCAGCCGCTGTTTGAATCGTTTTCATAAACGCAGTATTGTACAGTAGGGAATATAATCTAGTAAATCTACTATCATCATCAATTGCGATCCGTTTGGATTTTTTCATGAACAAAATTTACAAAAAATCAAAAGTAAGATGAAGAATGAGATCTAGACTAGAGTAAAGGAGGGGGTTTTCGGCCACTTAAGACAAAATCCAATTTTTTTACTCTTTGCTTCCTATTTATTATCATTTCTTGTTCAAATCATGAAGCAAATACTATTAAGTATTATTATTTAACCAAAAAAGAATCCCAGAAAAAAAAATCATGAATTGCCATTACAATATTCATTTCAATTTTCGCTGTTTCGGAGGTAGTTATCGGCCCAGCGAGGCAGTATTCGGCCGCATGTACAAAGTCAATAGGAAGCAAGCAAGCGCTGTGCGTTTCCCTGCTGATCTATAGCACTAGCAGCTGGAGCAGGTATCCCACGCCGGAGCTCGCTGTGCCGAAAACTACCTCTGCGGTGGTCGGAAATTGGAATCTGAATCAGTGTGTGTGCTTGTGTGTGCGTTGCGGTATCCAGCTAGCGGCTGCATTGATTTAATACATGCGATGAGATACTTTTGAGCTTGCGAATCACACAAAATCGGGCTCCAAATCTGAAAAATACTTGAAATAGAGGTCTACAGCTCATTTGATTTTATGGTACCCATCATATTCCTTACACTTACAGACACGCGTAAAATACTTGATTTTCAGATTCAGGTAGCGGGACCGCCGATTACATCGCTAAAATGTGATATTAAAGGATAAATTTTCCATTGCAAATGTGGTTCTTTAGTGACTCTGGCATGTGTGGGATATGTGATATGCTATAATGCAATGTACCATGGCATGTGTACCATGCATCCAACGGACCGGCTGAAAACCAGCAACGGACCGATTAGAATCTACCCCCTCCTTTACTCTACTTAATCAAATTTCCTAATTTTTTGCACAAAGCAAACACAATTCTGTATTATGTGTTATCTTATTACTCACCTCCTGGAAATGATGATCTTTAAAGTCCAACACTCCAACTGGTGCAAAGCAAAGTTGATCGTTCTCTGCACACATGAGTGGCTGTGTGGGACTGTAGTGTAGATCTGGTTGGTGAAATTCAGTTTCGAGCTGGATCTCTCCTCAATTCTTGCTCTCGAATACTCTTAAAATTCTTCTTTGCTGGTGTAAATCTAATCCTTACCCCCTATACTCTGGGTTTTAAAGGAAGACAAATCTGGCGAAACGGCAAATGACTGAAAAGCTGCTGTAGAATCTGCCGGTAATCTCTCAATCCGGTTTGAATTTGAAAATCAAGTGCATGTTCGCACTCTACCACTAGATGGCAGCAAACACACTAATAATTGTAAATTTATTTTGGGGGAAATTGTTACAATTCAATCTTATCGGGTCAGTTCAAGGTCATCAAAACAATGGAGTAGTTAGCAAATTATTTTGCTAATAAGATACCCTTTTACTTGATTCAGATTAAAATAGACAGATACAGTAGATCATTTAATTCAAAGATAAAATCAGAATTATCTTAATTAATTAAATGATCATTCAATCAAATTATGCTCCCATATTTCAAAGGGAAAGTCGAGTTCTGAGGGCATTTCTTTGAATCATCTTTGAACTAATTTGTAATTACACAAAAAGACATACTATCAATATCAATTTGTTGAATTTCTTTTAATACTACTGAATGTTTAAAAAAAAACATAATTTGATGGTGGGCAACCATCGAAACATTATTTCCTGGCTAATTTCCTGGGTTTTTAACAGTTTAGGTAGATTGTTTTGAAGGGGTCTCTAAAAGAGTGTAATTTATGACCACCCCCTCCCCGCAAAACTACAGCTATCAATATCATGAAGAAGTATTAAAGAAATGGAAAGAAATTACACAAATATAAAATGGTAAGAGCTAGAAAAAATTAAATATTAGAGATGCCAGGAATATAGCTACAAAATGACGGATGTAAGGAATAAATAACTAATTACAGAAGAATGATGGTACATCAATAAAGGAAATGGAAAGGAGCCAACAAAATGACAAACAAACTTAAAAGTAGTTGTTACATGCTGTTGTTTTGGGGTACTATATAGGCGCGTATTTCATTCTTTTTTGATAATATTTATGCCTTTCATTTTTTTTTTTTTTTTCGTTCACTGTTTGTAAATTTGCACTTTTCATAAATCTCAAGTTTTTTATGATATATTGACAAACAAATGTTGGTAAATGATTTCTTAAAGTATATATATCAAATACAGCTAGTGGAAGAAAGCCCCCAAAGTATAAGAAATTAAAGGCAACTAGCAAAAATCTAATAAATTGTAAAGAAGTATTGATAATATATAAGGTAAATAGCCAGGAAATAATGAAAGATTAAAAACTAGTTCAGAAGTCCAGAAACATAAGTAAAAAATGGGTCAGAAAAATATAAGTCCAGAAACGTACCCCAAAAATAGGAAGAAAATGGGCAGTGAGAACAATCTAAACAAAATAGGACGACATCTCAAAAGTCGAAAAGAATAGGGACAAAATAGCAAGAAATATGTAGAATCTATAGCTATCAAACTACTTATTCATATAGGTTAAGAAGAGTATACCATGGTATATACCGCAGATTGTACTACGGTATTACTGCAGTAGTACCGCAGTAGTACCATGGGTACCGCAGATTGTACTGCGAGTACTACGGCAGTACAGTAGTAGTACTGTAGTAGTACCATGGGTACCGCAAATTGTGCAATAGTACTGGAGTAATAATGCAGTAGTACCGCAGTAATACTGCAGTAATACCACAGGTACTACAAATACCACATATGTACTACAGGTACTGCAGTAGTACTGCAGTAGTACCGCAGTAGTACTGCAGTAATACCACAGGTACTACAAGTACCACACATGTACTACAGGTACTGCAGTACTACTGCAGTATTACTGCAATAGTACCGCAGTAGTACTGCAGTAATACCACAGGTACTACAAGTACCGCATATGTACTACAGATACTGCAGTACTACTGCGGTATTACTGCAGTAGTACCGCAGTAGTACTGCAGTAATACCACAGGTACTACAAGTACCACATATGTACTACAGGTACTGCAGTACTACTGCAGTATTACTGCAGTAATACCGCAGTACTTGCAGTACTTTTTTACAACCTGGGCGGTCCGGGAGTCGACCCCGGATGTTTTTGACGGTCAAAAACTGCCGGGGTGGTCCGGGGTGGTCCGGGACAATAGTTTGATCCGGGGTGATCCGTGTAGCCACCGTGCTGGGTCCGGGGTCATCCGTAGTGGCGCCGGGGCGGTCCGTGTTGATCCGTGGCAGTCCGGGAGTGAGTTATTGACCCCGGATCACCCCGGCGCCCCTACGTATGATCCCGGACCATAGAGATATATACTTAATAAGGCTAGAGTGCGGACTCGTCATACGCGCCCGTTCAAAGCTCTGTGCGCGCATGGAGCGCGGTCCGCCATTACTAAGGAGGGCACAACTTCGAGAAATACCCGGATGTTCCCTTCGAAACTGTGCTACTGATATGCAATGTGAAGCTTCATTTTTCGGGTTGATTTATCGGTTTTCGAGTATGAAACGTTATAATTGTGGTATTTTGCATAATGCATGAACCCTACTCATGCCTCAGTCATGGTATCTGGTGTAGGTCAAGATTAATTACGGGTTTTATGGTGAGGTAAAAGGGACACAAAAAGCTATTTATATTTCAGTATATCTTCAATTTTTCTTCCTCTTTGTCAATATAAAACTGCGATATTATGACATCAAATATTACTTGGCTTTCAACCAATCAGAATCAAGCATTTGGGACTTGTATTTAATATTTATGTCATGATATTAAACAAATTTTTATGCTACAGAGCCAATGCCGGGGGCTAATGTCTTTCTAATTCAGTTATTATGAGAGCCAGGGTTTATTGATTTAAAACGCTTTAAAGGTAATATATTCATTTTATGTTTATGGCTATTATAAACAGATTGATACTTATAGATTTGGGATAGAGATGGGTATGTATAGATAGCTAGACACGTAAATAGATGGATAGATAGATATAATATAGAAGGATAGGTAGATAATGGAAATGCAGATAAAGGACGATACTGAAGATAGGAAGAGGGGGAAGGAAAGAATAATTATACACATTTATTTAAAAAAAATTATGTTATTTACTCATCCAATCATTCATCCATCCATCCAAACATTCTTTTTCTTCTTTTCTCACTCATTTTATATCAAATTCACACCTTATGTCTTTCACCCATTTCTTATCTCTATAAAATCTCTATTTTTGTCTGAAAGAATAATTCATTTTTTTACAGTTCACTATAAATATATATGAATATTCTTTAAAAACAGCTGATCATTGATGTAATAATTATTTATTCACACCACTTTTTTTCTCCATAAATAATATTCTCCTTGATACAGTGTATTTCTTATTTTCTTCATCAACCAGTTTTAGAAAATAAACTTATAATTAAATTTGAAGAAAAAAATGAATAAATGAACCTTTTATTACCACACGGCACACGTGTGTTGATATTCTACAGCATAGGCATTTAAGTTTTGACATTTTATCGGACATAATACTGCAATAATACATCACAATTGAAAGGACAGACATTGCAAAAACAACACCTCAGATTTTAGCCCCAAATTTACTGTCACGGATCATAGGCAACACAACCACAACAAATTGATTCGCCACCAAAGACAAGCATTACACATCCCAAAACCGGCACAATAACTCCCAAAACATAAATGTCAGGAGGCCAATGTCTATGTGTTAAGATGTCAGCGATAACGAACACTTTATTAACTAGTCTTGGCTCCAAGCGCACGCAGGCGTGTCACATTTACTAATAATACAAAGACATTTCATCGAGTAATAAATGCAAACCAGAAATAGTAATTGAGCATATATACTCCAAGTCACCTGTATTGCTATGAAGAACTATAATTGAAGAGACTTACATCTCAGGATACTGCACTACACTATTCAGTGAAACCTCATAGTAACATGGTCTTTTGACATCATTATTCATCAGGTATAATAATAAATTTGAAACTTATTACCCTCAAATGTACACAGTAGATACAACAAGCCAAAGAGTGCACAATCTTATGGGTTTACATCTAGTGACATTATTCCATATAATTTTTCTGTTATCAAATCTCTTCAAAAGCAGTTTTCCATTTTGGAACAAAATTCAAACCTATGTACAAAACGATCTATGGGTGTGTATATGGTGTGCATTACACAGGCTTTTCAATTGCCACACATCTGTGAATTCTTCTCGTTTATTGAAAATGGGCTCACTTGATGTGAATTTCTTGCTTTTCATCTTTAATGATGTAAATCACTTGGTTGAGAGCAATCCAGACAATGTTATAAAAAAGGTCTACATGTTTATCTCAGGTTATCCATACTGTACCTGCAGAATCAAAGCACATGTAGAGTGCAAATAATTTGCAAAAATTATAGCAACTGAATCAGATACAGCAGGTACAATCATGAAGCTTATAGAGTAAATATTCAAATACAGTGTACCTCACAACAACTAAAAATTCAAGTACATTTTGTTTAACCCCTAATGTAATCAACTCTTCTAAGTTCCACTTTAGTTTGCCTTCATGTAAAGTTAACAAACAGAAAATTATGGTTAGGTTGTGCAACTGTCACAATGTGTCCCAAAAATTTTATTTCATTACACAGAACAAAAGTCTCAGATTGTTCTGTTTTTTTAAAAGATTATTGAAAGCTCTCTCCAGTTTTAAATGGCTTCACAGTCAATCATCCAGTGGATAAGCTATGCAGACAAGAGGCAAAATATAAAAGACCGATCTGTCTTTGTAGTTTGTACGAATGAAGTTCTATATGTTATGTTTTGTTTTTCCTGAAAATGCGTTCTCTCCAAAGTTGTGTTGAAGTAGGTCAAGCTGATCCTGGCTAATGAGCTTGCTTTCGTGGAATTCCTGCAAGAGAGTCCTGGCTTTTCCATCTCTCCTGTTTAGCTTGTTTCACCACTTTAAGCTGTTTCTTGGCATCCTGCACTTGCTGTCTGGTTATATTCAGTTTCTAATCAACTCAGACAGAAAAAGAATAGTCATGTTCTTTTGTAATGTCATAGGGTTTCTTTGGAGGCACGGGAACACTTTCGGATGTTGTACATGGTTTTGCTGGGAGTCTTGAGCCATGGGTCTGTTTATAGGGAGGATGTCCAGGAAAGACAGTAGGCACAGCTCTAGGAATGAGATGTGGTGTGTAACATCCTTTCCTCTCTTGAGTGTATTCCTGCATTACAATAAAAGCAAAAGGAAACAATAATGAGTTTTTTCTCATAACATGACAATTGTTCTACTATTCATGCTATTTCATGTGATTTTTAAGACTGAAACTGAAAGCAGCTTCCAGCCAAATAAATAAAATAATAATGATGTCAGCAAGTCATAAGCAAATTTGATAGAAATAGTGTAGTGTGCGATGGGATTTTTAGGCTAGCCTAGCCTAGTTGGAAAACTCCTGTTATGTGAAATATGGCAGGCTAGCCTGGCTTAGACCAAAAGCTTCAGTCTCTCTATTTCGTCGGTTGTTCTACTGAGACTGCGTCTGGCTCCACTAGACCTCTGATTATATGATGGGGAATGTCAACAAATGTCAGTTTTATTAAAGAAATGACCCATATCAGACGGTTATTTCTGTCTAACCTGGCTTTGCCTTTCGGGCTTTAGAAATTAGAGACTAGAGTTTAGATCTAGAGTCTAGAGTCTAGATCTTAGATCTAGAGTCTAGTCTACTATTAGTCTAGTCTAGTTAAAATATAAAGAAGTTGACATTTGATTTTTATCTTGAAATTAGATAAGATAAAATTAATTATATCATTTTATTCTAGACTTTTCTTTAATAGAATCAAGCTCATGGAGTTATATTTCCGAGTTGGACTCTCTGGCTCTTGGAGTTGCGAGCGACTCCAGCGCAGCAGAATTTTCCCATCACCATCCCCAGAAGCTTAACCCATGCCTGCCCCAGCCCGGCGGGCGTGGACTGGCGCGCTCCGCTGCTGCAGGAGCTGCGGTGGCTTGTCATGAGACAACCCGGGTACAGACTACAGTCACTGCATAAACTACATTTTTAGCTCTAAAATCTCCTTATTAATCAACATAACATTAAGAAGAACTTACTTGTGAAATATTATGCAGTTCCCTTTCTTTCTTCGGTTCGAACATCCCAATGCAACGCACGAACCTGGCTTCTCCAATTTTTTCCACGTATGTTGTGCACAGTATCTTGTTGGGTCGTTCGTTTTTCTGCCCTCCTTAGTAATGGCGGCCACCGCTCCTGGTCCGAACAGCAATTTGAGCGAGTACGCCCTCTAGTGTTAGTAGTATATATCTCTATGTCCCGGACCCAGCACGGTGGCGACACGGATGATCCGTGTTGGCACCGGAATGGTCCGGTGTCATCCGTGTTGGCACCGTATTGGCACCGGGGTCAATAACTCACTCCCGGACTGCCACGGATCAACACGGACCGCCCCGGCGCCACTACGGATGACCCCGGACCCAGCACGGTGGCTACACGGATCACCCCGGATCAAACTCCGTGCTGGGTCTGGAATGATCTGTACTGCTGCCGGGGCTATGCCCGGACGGTCCGGGGCGGTCCGTAGTGGTACCGTGTTGGGTCCGGGGAGACGGTCGGCGGTTGCGATTTTTTGAACAAAACATCCCGGACCATCCCGGATCACCCCAGACCATGGTCCGGGATGGTCCGGAGTGGTCCGTGCTCGTCCGTGCTGGTCCGGCTTTATATGGGACTGGGGCTTTAGATTGGAGAAGGGTAGTAATACCATGTTTATTTTATGCAGGGCCCGCTGGAAGAGCAGTTTTATAACTGAAGTGGCTACCCTGGGTAAATAAAACGTTATTATTATTACTATTATGACCGAGGATTTTACTGGCTTCTTAGCAAAATTCTTTTACCACGTTCCGTGCATTTTCTGATCTCAAGATTATTCATCTACCGGTACTAACAATGTTAACATGCTCAGCTAAGGCTTGTGACCTTAATTTATTATTTATGTACTATTTTTGAAGAATTAAATTCTTTATTATGTTGTCTATTTTTGAAAGTGTTTTTTCGGTAGAAAAGTGCTATACGCTTATAACAAATTGTAATAAAGTAGAGTACGAGATGTTCTTTTATGCTGTTTTCTATCGTGTGATAATGCAGAATGAGACGCATACTTGTTCCAACAACGCATATTGGCTTGTGGGTATTGTATAATGTTCGAAACTTAAGGGCTACGGCATATTATGGTGCTTGACTGTACCCCCTTAGATAATTATTGTTAAATTATCATGAACATATAGTTCATATAATTATTAGAATCATCATAATTGTTAGAAATAAAAAACTATACTTACATAGTGTTAGAAACCACCAAAGCTGTAGCCCTGCACGGTGCGAAATCAGTTATTGATTGTATATTAAAGCACGTTACCAGTTTATTAGTCATACATAATTATATTATAGTTCAAAGTCTAATGTATTTGTTTGTAAAGAGAACAGTTCAGCATAAGGACCCTTCAAGATTGGATACTTCATGCAGGCCTATTGGTATTTTTTAACTTTCGGTTGTGAGTGCCAAAAAAATCTTACAATAACGGTCAACATGACAAGGGGGGGGGGGGGGGGGGGTGCTGTACACATACATTACCCCCCCCCCCCCATATTTTTGTTTTCACCAATGGAATAGCCAGCATTGATTATGTGCCAGTCCTTCAAGACGGTGTAAAACAGTATACACAAGTTAATGATAATGAGAGGAATTAATAATTTTGATTAGTCGGGGGTGTAAAATATTCGAGCATATTCGCATGCAATATTTATGAATTAAGTTGATATTTTCTTTCTTTCTCTTCCTTATTTTCCCCTCGATTTCCCTTGGAAGAACGAAGAAGGGTGGTGGACATTTCGGCCCATATGGATCCTTTTAGTGTTGAATTACAAATCAAACATAATAGTTGGGATGCGCATCTGGCATCCATGATATACGTTGGATGCAGTTGCGTAATGAGCCAAAACTTTTTTTGGGGGAAGGAAACAAAAAACGAAAAATCATGACATTTTAGCAACATTTGTAAATCATTGGTATGGAATTAGAAGAAGAAAAAACAAATCGACGTTTGAATCCCAGTATGCCAGTGGTTGGATGTACCATTCTGACCTCCATGGAAGGTATCTACAGAACAGTGGATGACTTATACAAGCTTGAGGCATTTATATAATGATGATAGTCAAAATAGACCGGCTGCCAAAACACTGGTTGGATCATTCGATAAATGAGATCGGACGCCGCTTGTAATTGCATAACTGTTTTATTCAATCTGTAATCAAAAAGAAGATACAGATAGAAAATCCGGTGTTAGCATTCAGATATTCAGTCATAGAGTTACACACAAGATATTTCATTGAATGGTTCACTGTATGTCTTGCCAAAAATCTCAACCAAAATTAACTCCATGATGTTCAGAGCACAAGCATGTGCATATACATGTATCGCCTTAATCCAATAGCTTGTCAGTGTCACATACACCTGTCAAAGTGACTTTCCCAACTGACCTAAATAATTATGCGCAGAAGCAAACATGACTTCCTTTGCATTCAATCTATCTTGCTAAATAACTGTTGCTGTTTTTCAAACTAAATAACAGGTCCTCAAGACACTTCACTTTGTGAATGACCCTAATAGCAGTGACCTACTTTGTGCAAGCCAGATTTCATGCATGGTGAAATTAACTCTTACTCTTAAAACCAATCTTGGTTTCCCTGATTTTAAGTAAATAAGCTATAAACAAATATCTCACTCCATTTACACTCACTTATAAATATATCTGTGCAATACTTTGTGTCTCTGCGTTAAATTACAATTTCCACTGAATTTACGGCTTTTTCGTAATAAACAACAACTTTCTCTTGACCGATAGACGTAAAGTCTTAACAGCGCGCACAATGCCCTACTTGAAGCTGTACGCACATACCAATTAATCTGACACGTTGACACAAAATCTTGCACAGTTTATATCTCAACATTGAATTAATCTACACATTTTTATCCTTCATTAAACAAGTATTGAGTATTTCATGATTTAAACTCACTCTATGGGCGGCGGTAAACTCTACGTAAAAGGACAAATTTGGGGACTTTCCGTCCCACCGGAATACTCGTACTCTGATTTTCTCTGGAACGTAATGTGTCTGCAAAAAACTCATGTTACGGTGTCTTCAAGTTTCAAACAACATTTAAAAAACAGATCATGAAAAATGATTAAAGAAACTGCTGTTTCAACGAAACACACTCCCCGCCCAGATGAGGGCATTTATGGTCCTTATCTTATAACCTTCATCACACTCAACTTTCATATCCCTCAGATGGATAAATGACCACTATTTTAGTTATTGGTCCGGTAAATTTAGTGTTTACAGTTTTCACTTTCCCATTCCTAATTTTCCCATCTGACCCAGGATAGACATGAACAATTTTGCCTATTGTCTACTTGCCCCTGACCGCGTTATGGTCAGCTACCATGACTACGTCATCAACTCGTACATTTCGTTTCTCTGTGTTCCATTTGCGTCGCGGAACTAACAATGGGAACACATCTCTATTCCATATCTTCCAAAATTCATTCACAATCCGTTGAACAAATTCTATCCTATGATTAGGATTCTTAGTTTCTTTGAAAGGACCCTAAGTTTGCGACTTCTTGTAGGCATGTGTGGAGTTCAAACGGTGTCAACACTTGGCTTCCTATCGTTTTTTTTTAAACGTGACTTTACAACTTTTAACGAGCGACTCTGCAGTGCCGTTCTGATGAGGCGCTTGAGGCGTTGTGAATCTCCACGTTCTTCGCAGAAATCCTTCAACTCCTGATCGTTCCAACCTTTCACCAATTCTCGCAGTTCTCTTTCTGCACCTACAAACTGTGTACCATTATCACTAAACATACGGGCTGGTTGTCCTCTAATCGCGAAAAATCTGCGAAACACTTGTAGGAACTCTGAAGTTGAGCAATCGACGGCCAACTCTAAATGCACAGCTTGTGTATTTAGACATGTAAATGCTTTGCGGTTTTGTTCCTGCTAATCTTTACATGAATTAGCCCAAAATAATCACATGAACAATAATGAAACGGTGGGGTAAATGGGGCCACTTTCTCTGTTGGCAAATCTGCTATCTTCTGACTTTCGATCTTGTACTCTGGATCGACACTCAACACACCTGTATTTGATGGTTTTAGCTAACCTATGCCCCTTATGATCCAATATCTCCTTCTGACTTTAGCCATTATCGACGCTACTCCATCATGACCCTTGTCATGGAAATGACACGTGATAAGAAAGCAAATTAGTTGGTTACGCGGTAGGAGAATGGGGTGCTTATCTTCATATGACATTGAACCTTTGTTGACTCTCCCTCCTACACGGACTACTTCCTTCTCTATGAACGGACTCGGTGATTTCAGATCCACAGACTTCAATCTCTCGCGTAACGATTTCTGAGCGTGTTGAATCCATTGGGTCTCGGCATCATCAAGCTCACTTGGCGTCAACGATGTGTCGGTTGCTGTAGCTTCATCCTGCTTCTTCCAAACTCTGGACTTCAATCGGCGAACAAATCTCAGTATGTAGGCCATTACCCGTACAAGTCTCCTCCAGCTTGAGAATCTTGAACAATCTATTACCTCCGCTTCAGTTATGTGGAGGACTCTCTTGATGCTGCGTTTCTCTTCGTCGATCTCGACTGGATCCGGTTGAACTCTTTCTACAGGCCACTGTTCCTTGGGTAAGCAGATGAATTCTGGCCCACTCTTCAATCTACCTTCATGCTCATCAATGGTTATACCCCTTGAAATGTCATCTGCTGGGTTCAACGGGTCAGGCACGTGCTTCCACTGTTGTGGATCTGAGTTAGTTTTAATCTCCCCTATTCTGGCTGAAACAAACGGCTTGAAGTTTCTGGCTTGACTTCTGATCCACGATAATGTGATCATGCTGTCGACAAAATATATTGTCCTTTCCAAATCCAACTTCAGCTCTCTCTTGATCGGCGCATTTAGTCTGGTTGCCATTACTGATGCTTGTAGCTCTAGTCTTGGTATCGTGAGCCTTTTCAAGGGAGCTCCTCTCGACTTAGCTGTGACGAATTTGGTTTGAAACTGTCCGTTCGTGAGCTGCCATCTCAAATAAGCACATGTTCCATATACGCTTTCTGACGCTTCTGGGAAAACACACAACGTAGGTTTCTGCTCTGCTGTTGGTGGTGTTAGACACTTATCTTTCCTTTCGATGTTACAGAAGTCTGATACAGGTAGGTCCACTGGTGATGCTAACTGGACATGGAGGACCCTGCTAGTAGCAGATGAGGATTGATTAGGCCCAAACACTACCCAACCTATTGGGGACTTTCTCGCAACCAACTTTTCTGCTTGTCGTGTTTGACCTGTGTGAAGGGTAGGATGATCTATGCCAATCAACAGGTCGATATCTCCACCTCTGCGATGAAGACTTCGATGATCGATCTTCAGTACTCCTGCGATCTCTTTAATGTCTACTTCATCTACATCGCTTATGAATGGTAAGGCTACTGCTCGAATCATGTAAGTTGGCGAATTACCATACTTGGGTATACTTGGGTATACTTGGGTGTAGAGACTGGAAGCTTCGCTTATTTGTCCCTCTTTACTGTTGCATCCCGTCTCAAGTATGGTTCAAACTTTATTGGATTGTTTCTCCAATACCTTTCTAGGGATGACTTGAATTGGTTAATGGTGGTAGCATTGACTACTTCCTTAGGCAGGGCATTCCAGTTGTTTACACTCCTTATTGAGAAACTATACTGCCTAAGTCTTGTGTTAAAACGTTGTTTAACAATCTTGAAATCATGTCCTCTTGTTATTGATCCAGTGGCAAGTTGGAAGAATTTTGAAGGATTCACTCTGTCAAAGCCTCTCAGGATTTTGAATATCTGTATCTGGTCTGCTCTTTGTCTTCTGTAAGCCAAAGTAGGAAGTTGTAGTTCTCTAAGTCTGTCTGGGTATGCTTGTTGTTTCAGTTCAGGAAGAAGTCTGGTGGCCCTCTGCTGGACTTTTTCTAGTATGTCTTCATCTCTCTTGAGTATTGGGCACCATACAGAGTTGCAGTATTCTAGTGTTGGTCGAATAATAGTTTTGTAGAGACTAAGGAACCCCTTCTTTTGCAAGGCTGAAAACGACCTTTTTATCATTCCCAGCTTTATGTTGGCTCTCTTGGCAGCATCTGCTGCATGGGTGCTAAAAGACAGGTCCTGTTGAAACAGCACTCCCAAATCTCTTTCTTCATCGCCAGATGGAACTGAAAATGTATTTGTACCAGCAGCCAGTGTGTAGTTAAATTGTTGGTTCTTTCTTCCATAATGAAGTACTTTACATTTACTTTCATTAAAGGGCAATTGCCATACATTGGACCAGTTTGTTACGGTGTTGACATCCATCTGTAGCAAATCTGAGTCGGCTTTAGAGTCCACTGTCCTGTATAACTTAGTGTCATCGGCAAAAAGCTTCATGTGGGAGTCAACCGTTGATGGCAGGTCATTGATAAAGACATTGAACAATGTTGGTCCGAGCACACTTCCCTGCGGAATACCGCTTGTCACAGGAATGGATCTCGACTCTTTCCCATTTACTGCAACTTTCTGAGTCCTGTCTGAAAGGTAGTCTTTAATCCAGGCAAGTAAGGGACCTTCTATTCCATAAGACTGGAGTTTACATATGAGTCGTTGATGTGGTACGCTGTCGAATGCTTTTCGATAATCCAGATAGACGCAGTCTACATTATGACCCTGGTCAATGACATCTGTCCACTCCTCGCAAACTTCTAATAGTTGAGTCGAACAAGATCTTCCAGCCCGAAATCCATGTTGTTCATCACACATTAACTTGTTCTGCTCTAAATGCTGTATGATATGCTTTCTTACTAGTTTCTCCATAGACTTGCATATAATGGATGTCAGACTCACAGGTCGATAGTTGGCTGGGTCGTTCTTCTTGCCCTTCTTGAAGATTGGAACCACTATTGCTTGTTTCCATACTGGTGGATTTTTCCCTTCGTTCATTAGCTTAGTAAATATTACTTGCAGTGGTTTGACAATCTCAGTATGTGTTTCTTTCAGCACACGCGAATGAATACCATCAGGACCTGGAGATTTGTTGATGTCTAGATGCATTAACAGGTCATCAACTTCTTCAGGTGTAAATTCAATGCTAGTGAGAAGATTACTGCATTTTCTGTCGAGTATTGGAACTGTATGAATATCCTCCACTGAAAAAACGCTACCAAAGTATTCATTAAGGGTCTCAGCTTTCTCTTGGTCCTCTTTAGCCCATGTTCCGTCAGGTTTTTGTAGATCAGGCAATGACGGTTTTGATTTTGTCTGTTTCTTTACATAATTCCAGAAGCTTTTGGCATTTAACTTAATTTCAGCTGCTAGTTTGTTTTCGAAGTCAGATTTTGATTTTCTGATCACAGAGGTGGTTATGTCCCTTACTTTGGTGTACTCCTTCCAGTGCAAATCCACATCAGGATATTGCTTTCTTTTACTCTTTCGATATTTATTCCAAGCTTTCCTTTTCCTTCGAACTGCTTCTAGGGCTTCACTGTTCATCCACTCTGGTCTATCCCGTTTTCTCTTTTTCTTCAGTGGGACGCAGTCTTCTATGGTTTTATGGAGAATCTCCTCAAATATATTCCAGGCTTGTATTCCAGAAGCATTTTCAAACTTAGAGCTCCAATCAATGTCTTTTAGTTGGTACCTCATTTTATCATAATCTGCATGATAGTAGCTTCTCGTAGGTAACTCCTCCTCTGCCTGTATGTTGCTGACATCCATCTCGAAGGTGATAGTCACATGGTCACTTTTGCCAATGGGTGGCCCAAGAGCTATATCACTGACTGTATCTTCATGACTGGTTAAAATCAAGTCAAGCAAGCTAGGTCTTTGGCCTGTCCTTTGTCTGGTAGGTTCCTTTACATGTTGATGCAGGAAAAGATCACTTACAGTGTCAATAAATAATTGTTCATCATTGATGCTGACTCCACAAGTGGTGTTTGCCTGCCAGTTGATTCCTCTGTAATTGAAGTCCCCTACCACTATCAAGTGTGAATACTTCATTGTACACGCTGTGCGTAGGAGACAGTTCAAGTTTGTATTGTTCTCAGAGTTGCTTGAGGGACTTCTATAGACACAGCCAAAGAGAAGATCAGTGCCATTGGTAGACAGTCGTATCCATACAGATTCTTCAAATTTACCTTCATCTATGTCTACCAAGCTACCAGAAATTCCTTCTTTCAAGTAAACTACTACTCCTCTCTGTCTGTCTTTAAGTTTTGGTGGTAAGAACATATGGTATCCTTGTAACTGCAACTCAGTAGGCTGGATTGCATAATCCTGGTTGCTCCTTTTAGGGTAGATCTCAGTCAAAGCTATTACGTCTGGTTTGACAAGTGAAATAGTTGTATAGAGCTCTTCTTTCTTGTTTGTTAGAGTATCACAATTTGTGTAGAAAAACTTAATTGATGACTCAGTTCGCAAAATATAGTCTGGATGATCAATCACTGGTGCAGTATACTCAAAGTTTAAATTTGCACTGTGTGCTGTGCTCTGTGCTTCACTATATACATCGTGATCACAATACTGTGCAGTGCTGGTGAGTGTGTTTAAAAATCCATCTCCTAATTGACTAGTGGTCGCCGACTCCTCCATCGCGACGAAAAGTCCGCTGTATTACCTTTCCACCACGTATTACAAGGTTCTCTTCGCCCCTTTCAATTCTCTCCTTCAGAACATTTCTCAGTCTCTTGTGTTCCTCTCTCTCGACCTTTGTGCGATCTCTGGCAATCTGTACTGTTCCTGACTTGAGGGACCTAGCTTCCCTAAAAACTTCCTCTGTAGCAGCTCCATTATCCATAACAACTTTCAATGGTCTAGCTAAATCAGACTTTTTACCAAGACGGAACAGAGATCTTACATGACTGACATCTGCTTTTAGTTTGAGGTCTTGGTGAAAGATAGAGTTTATCTGGTCACGGTCTTCCTTTTTTCTAACTTCGGTATCCTGACTTAGAGATTCTGGAATACCGTATACAATGATATTGTTCTTCCTTCTCTCTCTTTCCACAAAATCATCCAGTTTAGCTGCTACCAGTTTCTCCACCTCTTCTGTTGAGCATTGTGGTTCCTTACTGTGGATCGACATATCCTTTTTGAGTTCATCAATTTTTTCCTCCATCTTTTGTTGGTTGTTGGAAATCTTTACTTTACATTCCTTCATTTCATCTTTCAACCCTTTGACCTCTGAAGTAAGTTTAGAATGATTTGTCTGCAATGATGCCAACATCTTCAACATGTTCCCAGCTGTGCCATTGCAGGTTCGGCAGTACCAGTGTAATGCACCACAGTCTACATCGTTGATGGTATCGTACAGCTTTTTGGATACATTCTGACATGTGCAGTGAAACCAAAATTTGCAAAGTTCGCATTCAATTGCGTCATCTTCATCCATTACAATAAGATTGCAACTGCCACAATTGTGGTCTATCTTTGATTTAGAAGAGCTTGTTGAGTTTCCCTGGCTTCCATCTGCAATTGCTGCAGCAGTAGCGGTGCTGGTCTTCCTTGTCACTGGCTTACTCACACTTGGTTTCCTGCCAGGGCCGGACATCTTGCTACTATTCAGAGTAAGGCAGTTGAACTATTTAGTAGAAACTAAAATCAATATCCACTGCTGGTGTCAATCCTCATCAGACATCAAACACAAATCCTCATATATGGGACTGATGAGTGAAGTGACCAGATCCAGGCTTTAAAAAGCCATGTTCAGAACTGTAAAATATCCTCAAAAGTCACTGCAATCGAAACTCAAAGATTACTCACATACTTTGGACCCAGGAGAAATCAATACCCACTGCTGGTGACAGCTTGAAAAGATGTAAATCCTCAACAGACATCAAACATAAATCCTCATATATGGGACAGTGTGACAATCCAGGCTTCAAAAAGCCATGCTCAGAACAGTAAAGTATCCTCCAAAATCACTGCAATCCTGCTCAAAACAGCCTCAAAAATGTATCCAAAGCAATAAGTAGATCTTCCTTGGTTCCAAAAAAGACTTTTTGATGATATATCTCAATCCTATCACCAGTAAAAAACAGAAAATTTAAGAGCAAAGTTTCACTACATAACACCATTAACCCAGCTTTGACTGGAACCTTGTAGACATGGGTTTCTACAGTCTCTTTCTGTCCGCCTATCTTCTTAATTGTTATAGCAGTTTTGGTACCTTGAAGATTCAGTTTATTGGCCACGGACTGCTTGATAACACTGACTTGAGATCCTGAGTCTATCAAGACGTTCCCCTTTACTTTACTGGAACCCTGCTGCCCTAGTATCTCTGCTTCAAGAACTGGCAGCATTGCTTCTCTCTCTGCATAATTAGATGCAACTGCAATGTTGGATGCTACAGTTACACTGCTACTCCTTTCGTCCAAGTGTAGAAGGGGATGATGAAAATATCTACACTGACCTTCACTGCACTGCCTTTTCCTTCTACAGTTGCTCATTCTATGGTCCTTGCCGGCTTTCTTTAAGCAACTGAAGCATGCTTTATTCTCTTTCATTATCTGAAGCCTCTCTGGTTGTGTCATAGTAATGAGCTTCTGGCACTGATCAACCCAATGGGTATCTGTTTGGCAGATCCAACACTTTGGCGGGAGTTTGGTACGGAAGGTTGTGTCTTGCCTGGTTGTATCTGGCCTGGTTGTATCTCTCTCTTCCGTCTTGATATGATGTATTTGCTGACTTGTCTTTGCTGCTCTGATCGGGGCTGTAGCTCTGATTCTTGCAGTCATTTCCCCTGTCATCCAATCTATGAGCATGGGTACGGATGCTTCCGAGTCCTTCGTGTTTAGATGACGGAACCAAACCTTCTTGTCTTCAATGTGCAGCTTTTTTTCTATCGTTGCTAGCACTTGGAGATTGTCCATATCTGCTTCGTGTCCAACATCTTTCATAGTGTTGTGACTCCGGAGGACAAGCTGTGTCAACTCGCAAAACCGACCATCCTCTCCTTCTCTCAATGCTCTGAATGTATTGATGTCATTAAGCACAGCATCAGCTAAGAACCGGTGACTTCCATAAATTGCATCGAGGAACTTCCATGCCGCCTTATAGTCACTGACTCCTCTCAACATTTCTGCTGGCTTTCCCTCTAAACAGCTTCTCAGTAGAGTGACAGCATCTCTATCTGTGTAGATACTGGAAAGATGCACGAAGTCTGTCTTGAAGATGTTATATTCTCGAACATCTCCCTTGAACTTTGGAAGTTTCAACTTCTCTAACTTGAAAGACGACGTACCTGATGATGAAGGTGCTGTTGCTGAACTGGAGGGGGGCGGTGCTGATGTTGAACTGGAGGGGGGCGGTGTTGATGTTTCCTGAGGCTCTACTCGGTGTAAGTACTGCTTACATTCAATCTTTAGCCTGCTGAACTCACTATGGATTTCGTTCATCCATCGTTCTTCGATTTCAAATTCTGCATCATCAACTATCTGCTCAGCAAACTCCTCGTGTGCCGTCTGTACCTCTTCAAACGCTGATTGGAAGTGTTCAAGTGCTTCCTTTACTTCTGTTTCTGGTCTGCTGGCTTCTATAATTGTGGAAAGGGTGTTGCTGTATCTTGTAAAACGCCCCTTTTTTCCTCGACGTCTTAGCTTCAGGGATTTTGTATCCGTCATCTTGAATGGATCAGGAACTCTCTACTCTGCGGTGACCCCTGGTTACTTCAAGAATTGAATTGATGGATCATTCGATAAATGAGATCGGACGCCGCTTGTAATTGCATAACTGTTTTATTCAATCTGTAATCAAAAAGAAGATACAGATAGAAAATCCGGTGTTAGCATTCAGATATTCAGTCATAGAGTTACACACAAGATATTTCATTGAATGGTTCACTGTATGTCTTGCCAAAAATCTCAACCAAAATTAACTCCATGATGTTCAGAGCACAAGCATGTGCATATACATGTATCGCCTTAATCCAATAGCTTGTCAGTGTCACATACACCTGTCAAAGTGACTTTCCCAACTGACCTAAATAATTATGCGCAGAAGCAAACATGACTTCCTTTGCATTCAATCTATCTTGCTAAATAACTGTTGCTGTTTTTCAAACTAAATAACAGGTCCTCAAGACACTTCACTTTGTGAATGACCCTAATAGCAGTGACCTACTTTGTGCAAGCCAGATTTCATGCATGGTGAAATTAACTCTTACTCTTAAAACCAATCTTGGTTTCCCTGATTTTAAGTAAATAAGCTATAAACAAATATCTCACTCCATTTACACTCACTTATAAATATATCTGTGCAATACTTTGTGTCTCTGCGTTAAATTACAATTTCCACTGAATTTACGGCTTTTTCGTAATAAACAACAACTTTCTCTTGACCGATAGACGTAAAGTCTTAACAGCGCGCACAATGCCCTACTTGAAGCTGTACGCACATACCAATTAATCTGACACGTTGACACAAAATCTTGCACAGTTTATATCTCAACATTGAATTAATCTACACATTTTTATCCTTCATTAAACAAGTATTGAGTATTTCATGATTTAAACTCACTCTATGGGCGGCGGTAAACTCTACGTAAAAGGACAAATTTGGGGACTTTCCGTCCCACCGGAATACTCGTACTCTGATTTTCTCTGGAACGTAATGTGTCTGCAAAAACTCATGTTACGGTGTCTTCAAGTTTCAAACAACATTTAAAAAACAGATCATGAAAAATGATTAAAGAAACTGCTGTTTCAACGAAACACTGGTCTTGGACCCTATACCATTCTCTTGCACTATAAAAGTATTTTCAAAGAGATGACGAATAGCGCCATCTGTTTTGATGTGCAATTCTGAATGATGTGGCATCTTGTATTTTGAGGTCCCATATGAGTTACCACATTTTATGGAGATGTTTTTAAAACTCACATCAAAGCATCCCAAAAAATATTGGGGCCTTTTAACAAGAGGATATCGTTATAAAAGAAAAAAGAGAAAAATGTTTTATGGAATTTACGCCTGCATTATGCGAGGAACAATAATAATAATAATGAACATTAATTTTGTATAGCGCCTTTTCACAATGGTGAATTAATAGATAGTTTCCCAAAAGACATTGGTTTCTTGTCCCCTTCACTCCAATAATCGTATCTTAGTGGTCATGTCCCTAATAATATTTGACGAGATGCTGAATTTTGAGTCTTTCCGGCTTTAAAAAAACAACAACCATGGGCCCCAAACCCTGCAGGGGAAACTTACTAATTAGTCATCAATGCCAAATTCTCTTCCTTCAATTCATCTTATTTCGAACGGATTTCGAACTTGCATTTCATAATTTCTTCCGCGGTTAAAGACAAATTCCGTTCTGTTCTCATGAAAATACTTTACCAAAATTGGAAAATGATTTAGTCTGTCCAGTCGTTTCTATTTCCTCGATCAATCAATTTATTCCAAAATTATTTCTTCCCAACTTAGATTAGTTATAGATATAAAACGAAATTTTTCACAGTAAAAAACAACAACAACAATATTTATCTTATCAACTTCTGTTTAGTTTTTAACACACATCGCCCTCTGTGCTTTAATAAACAATTCCAAATTAATCATTTCAGTAATCTAAATTCAAAGTAGTGTTGTTCTTTTGTTTTGCTTCCTGCCTTCCTCCCACCCTTCTCCCACCCCACAAATATCTTGGGTCCGTACCTATACCGTAACTTCTTGACCGTATGCATACAGCTCAGATAAGACGCTAACGTATAACATCCCGGCCCGATATCGATCGCGATACACATACATGTAGCTGTAATCCTTGCGCTGTATTACAAAACAAAAAAGTATTGTTTTGTCTGAATCTGACTTGGAAACCGACTGAAATGCTCACTTATTGGTATTTGAAGCATCATGTACTGCACTTGTAAGAGGACCATCAGCCTTGCTGCAAAATTCTATTTATGAATTTTTGAGAATGTAAGTACATGGAGGAAGTAAAACGGTTTTGTTGCAGGTTTTGTCTCGTCATCTTCGTCTCCGACATCGTGTGACTCCGGCACCGAGGCGGTTGCCCGTGCATCTAGGCTAGTCTAGATCTAGAGCAGTGTGTAGTGTCGAGCTCCTTTTTGTGTGAGTGTATGGGGCTATGGGCTATTGGCATATTGCATGCATTTAGTTTTTACTCTTCGACAGTATTGTTGTGGGGGATTTTTCTCTGTGAATTTGTGCACCGCAATGGGTTTTTGCACAGCTCTAGTATGTTTAGGTTTACTGGAAGTTCTGTTTCACTTTTGGGCATTCTCTTGAAGAAGTAAGCCACCACTCCACCAGGCACCAGCACCAGCACCATTTATTCATAAATCTTTTAATCTGATGGCGCTAATTCAGAATCATATCCATACTTTGACCGTAACTCCAGCGTGGAGATACCCTACTAAAACTAAGTAAAACATACCAAAAGTTAACTAAATCTTCATCAGTTGTACAGATAATGGTCATGATTTAAAAGTGATTTGCACCTAGACCGAATTTTCCGTCTCTTTCGTTCGTTAGCCTCTTATTGGGGTAGGGTCGGCCGGCTCTCTCTTTAGAGACGGAAACCGTCTAATCACATGTCCTTGATAACGCCACGACCAACTCTGGTCGTAGCGTTTTGCCCCCAAAATCCCCCTAAATGTCATTTTACCTCGTGTATATCCAAATGTAAATTAGGCCTAGGGTATAATAATTCGGTTCCACTTACTAACTTGCTTGAAATAATCCGTTTAATGGTCCCTTTTAAGGAAATTATGGGTCTAAATTGACAGCCGTGTTGAAAATCTTGCAAGTCGTGTTAAACTCTCGCTGCCGGAGTCATCTAAATCAATCTTATCTTCTTCTAGTCTACGCCGAAGGCAAAATGATTATGAAGGAAAAACTGTGCGCCATCTACACGTTCGTAATGGCGTTATCACAGTTTTTCTTTCATTTTGCCTTCGGCGTAGACTAGAAGGGATAAGATTGATTTAGATGACTCCGGCAGCGAGAGTTTAACACGACTTGCAAGATTTTCAACACGGCTGTCAATTTAGACCCATAATTTCCTTAAAAGGGACCATTAAACGGATTATTTCAAGCAAGTTAGTAAGTGGAACCGAATTATTATACCCTAGGCCTAATTTACATTTGGATATACACGAGGTAAAATGACATTTAGGGGGATTTTGGGGGCAAAACGCTACGACCAGAGTTGGTCGTGGCGTTATCAAGGACATGTGATTAGACGGTTTCCGTCTCTAAAGAGAGAGCCGGCCGACCCTACCCCAATAAGAGGCTAACGAACGAAAGAGACGGAAAATTCGGTCTAATTTGCACCATGCACCTTGCTCTCGTAAGCACACACACACTCGTCAGTCTGCAAGAATCTTCAACTGTGAAGGAGGTAGACTTAACCCAAAGAAGAAGAAGAAGAAGTGGTTAAAAGTAGCTGTTTCGTGTCAATTTTCTTATCTTTTTTTTGAAGTATTTTCCCCCAAAACGAAGACATACATGTAGATCTACATGTAATATACACTTTCTCACAGGTTTCCTACAAACTGCTGCACAATACAATTGCATATCGTCTAGCATACGGACGGTGGGGTGCAGATGCGACTTAAGTTAGCGACTATATTACTTCTTAGATCCTCATTAAACTCATCATTACGGTGCACGCACCCCATCGTCGGTATGGTTTGCAATTGTGTTGTGCAGCAGTTTACTGTGAATCTTGTGAGAAAGTGTAAATTATAAGTCTTTCTTTTTAGAAAAAGAAGTTACCCCACTCTCTATACAACTCTATTTTTCTTATTTGTTATCTTCTTATTTTTTTTTAAATTCATGTGTTTACCTGGCTTCTTATTCAAGACAATTTTTTTCTTTCCCTTTACAGATCAACTTTTATTAATAAATTATAGCCAAAATTGTATTGCAAATGTGGTGCATTTAAATTTTATATTCACCTCTTCACATATTCATCATTGACCAATGACCATGATCATGAGTGCCCCCTATTCTTAAAGTGTAATTACCATTTGTCATGTTTACTGCTTATGCTGAATGCTATTACATGTATAGGACCTATCAATTTTACCGCTTTGTAATCTTGAAAGTGCTTCCATGTTTTTAACATTCATGACATTTTGTGTTTGACAATTTTTATGCTATACCGGTATACATGTACATGTATGTACAAGGTACATGTAGACCCACAACATGTATTAATTATGGGCCATTGGTTCTATCTCATATTTTGTTTCTTTCTGATACATTCTAGATCTTTTATGTTCAAATGTTCATGTACATGTACGCTTTAGAAGAATGTACATGTAAGGCCCTATCAAACGTCCAAATGCAGTGGCATAGACATATGGGGAATGGGTTAGGTTCAAAACGTACACCCCCCTCCCATACCCCCCCCCCCCCCCCCCCCCATCGATTGATCTTAAACAAAAGAAGAGAGAGAGCTCAGAGAGAAAACAGAGACGCCAAGTTCAAAGATCAGCAATGCATGACATTTTCATGCACGCGCGAGGGTATAACACACGTATAAGGTATAGCGTTTTCTAAAAATCGAGCGTGCGCGTCGTGCGTAAGAGCATTTTCAGACCCTCGAAATGCGTGATGTCACACCTAATGCGTGATACTTGGTAGCTCTGAGGAAATGATGGAGAAGGCAACATGAAAGTGAATGATACCCCATCTGATAGTCATATTTTCTTACATTTCATTTACCAAGTAAATATTCCCCAGGCCCCCTCCCTCTCAATGATACTAGTGTCTTAATTGGTGGCTGGACACATGTTTCCTTTTTTCCCCCCTTTTTTTTCCAAAGGGTTAAAGTACATGTACAGTACATTTGAAACACCAATAACACAAAGTTTTAATATTGTAACACATTTTTCTCTTGTTTTGAATTCACATCAGTATTTTTAGTTTACCTTTTTATAGTACATTGTACGTACATATGTACATAATACATGTACCGGTTTGCATCAGATGAGGTAGTCACTCTTATCCAGATTTTAAATCTAAGACAAAAAAAACATCAGGGAGCAGAATTAAAATCAGGCAACTGTTTGGGCATATGTAGGGAAGAGGAAATTGAGAGGTCTTTAAATAGTCCATTCTCAAAACGTGGATCTGATTTTAGTCGTGTGATTTTATAAAGGCGTCTTGGCCTTCCTTAGCTACAGTAGATAGAGATCTTTGTAGAAGTGTGACCAGTTTGAGTAATGCTTGGTTATTTCAGCTTAGAAAAAAAATGTATCTGTTACCTATTAATATTTGTTATTTTAGTTTTGCTCATCCACATTACCAAGTTTTTCAAATGTTAATGTCCATGTACATGTAGGCCTACCGGTACTCTTTTGAATGACAAATACAGGTATGTCTTGTAACTAGTATACAATATGCTGTATAGTATTCAAAGTAATGATGGAGAATTTTGGAGATACTTTAACAAATACAATAGAAATATACATGTACATGCATACCCCAACCAGGCCGAGTATACAGCATCTGCAAGAATCTTCAGTTTTGAAGGAGGCAGATTATCTTGAAGAAGAAGAAGAAGAATATCATGTACATGTATGTGTACAATACTAGAAAAACTGTAGCAATTAAACATGTACCGGTAGGCCTACTTGACTTTATGTATTGTACATGTTAAGATGCTTTGTAGAAAAAATAACTCTAATACTAATAAATATGCAGTTATACAGGTATCTATAGGCTGTTTCTGTTTTGTTTGGAAACCTCTGGATTACTAAATACATGTCTGTTTATGAACATACTTCATTTGTGCTCTGGTCGTCCATATGTACTTGATCTCTGAGCGCTGAACTTTTCCCTGACCTCAAAGGTCATTAGGGTTGGTCTTTTTGCCAGATGTCTCATACACTAGAAAAGGCAAAGTATGATATCCACATGGACATCTTTTAGTCATCCTTGTAAAATGTATCTTGTAGCAAGAAACTTGACAAGTAGAGAATGTGTCCTTATGAGGTCAGATACAATAGTTCCTCCCCCTTCTCATTCTACAGATGGCAAGTTGTTTACGTCTCCATGTAGACCTACATGTACATTTACAACAGCTTTAATATTGTGCATCATATCACTTGAAAACTGTATCAGGTCCTGTTGCCAAGTTGTTAATGTCTTCATGTATGCCTAGACAGTAGAGCTCTATCACTTTGTCGACTTGAGATCGCATTGAATTGAAGTGGATAACGGGTGACTCATGAGGACTTGAAGATTTCTCTTGCCAGATGTTATGTGTGGGCAATGTGGATGTCCAAGCTAATATCCTAGGAGAAGGGTTAAACCATAGATATGATCTGATCACACTGGTTTAATGCCCTGAAGTTGAATTTGAATTTTTTTGTTTGTTCACTTTCTCAAATCTTGGTAAACACATGAACATCTACATCTACACTGTATGTTCTTCTTTTGTGGAGTACATGTAATAAGTGAGTTTGTTTGTTTTTAAAAGTTTGTTTATGTTAAAGACTTTACCTGAGCACCAAAGTTATATAACAGTACCGGTAGTCGTTTTTAGGTAAAATAGATATACACTGTACACTGTACAAATGTCTGTACATGTATTAGCAAATAGAAATTGTCTAAATAGGATTTCACTTTATTTCATCTTTGCTAGTACTCTTGGTAACAAAAATATATTTCACATCTAATTTCTAAATCAGAAAATTTTTGGTTAAATACTGTACTGTACATGTACATGTACCATCAGGTCAGTTTTCAATTCAAACCACACTTACCGTTTCTTCACACTTTCTAATTGCCCTTGGCCCTCCTAATATCCGCCTTTTACAAAGATTTCCTGATGAAATGTGATAAAGTGCTTTATTAAAGTTGTCTTGATTTGAACTTTCCTGCCCTCATTTACCCCTAAAATGAAGTTCCTGGGATTTGCCAGAAATTAATTGCTGACCTGCTGAAACTAATCTTAAAGGAAGCAAGAGAGAGAGAGAGAGAGAGAGAGAGAGAGAGAGAGAGAGATGAAATATTCAAGTACAGCTGTACAAACATATGTTGACATTTCAGTGTCTAATGTTAGGCAATATTAGCATTATTATATTCCGATATTGTTTTAAGTCAAATTTGTATCTATAGCGACTACTCAGGTATTATACTCTTTGATGTTTTTAGCGTTGAACCTGTAGATTGTATCATGTAGACTAATAGGTTGTATCATATCAGGAAAACTGTTTCCATATTACATGTACATGATCAAATTTACATGTATGTTTCTCATCATATTATACATCATTAGAATACAATATCTTGTAGAAAACAAAATAGTACTGACACCTCCATTATCGACCCAAAGGCTATGAGAGAAACGCATGTCATAAAGCAAGAAGGAAGCTTTCCGATGGTCAACGTGGATTGAACAGATAACACAGAGGATATCAAATGCAGGTCGATGCTAGTATCGTACAGGGAAGATCCCATAAGCCTTACTCTAGATAGTGCATGCATGGCATCTCTATAAGGCTTCATCGTTTGATCAGTATGACTCTACACAATACCGTAGAGAACTATCAGAAGAAGGGAAATGACCCTTTGCTCGCACAGGCTTGATGCTGACAGGTTTGATTTGAGCAGACGGCATCGATCAGGCCCTTTCCCACTGCTGGAAAAGCCAGGCTTCATTGTGCTTCCAAATATTGTAGAGGTTGGAAAATGCTACTGTGCAAGCACTGGACTTTGTATAAAAGATGCACAGTTCACACAGGCTTGATGCTGACAAGTTTGATTTGTGCAAACACATCAGGCCCTTTCCTACTGCTGGAAATACCCCAGCTTCGTTAATGCTTCTAAAAATTGTAGAAGACGGAGAAAATGCTAGCGTGCAAGCACTTGACCTTGTACAAAAATTGCACATTTCACAATTAGTTTAGAAATGATCGATAATAGCCTGTATTTCTATAGCACAAAATACAGTATCTATATGCCTTTAGGAATAGCAAAACTAGACGGGAGCAATATAGAAAAATCAAATGAAATTTTTACAACGGTGGGTTCTCTGGGACATAGAAAAAGATACAAAATGCCAAATTCAGATACAGCAGTTCAACCCCCCCCCCCCCCCCCCGACCTTTAATATTGCTTCAAATCTTAGGCTCAGATTCTTCATGGATTAATGGTACATAATATTTTGAAAAATTACAAGTGCTAGAGCCTAGACCAATTTTATTTTTTCAAGAAGTTTATACACAATTATTTACCTTTTGAATGTACTAGGGACAAAATAAGGGACAGTTGAAACGGGGCTGCAAAAACGTCACAGCTAGATTAAATGTAGCATTTTCCTTCAGCATCTTTAGGTTGATGTCCGGCAAGTAAAATCTTACTTCCCTGCGTGGAGATTATTCCATGGACCTACTTTCACTAATGGATTAATATGGTTGGCTGACAAGTCATCACAACATCAGGCTAGTGTGGTTGTTTTTAATGCGCAAGGTCTGCTACTGTGAGTGTGACTGATTAAAAACTGTGGATTTTATCTTTGAGATGTGCACGTACATGTACACTAGTATGCAAGTACAGACCTCAGTTGTCACACTTTGCAGGAATAGATTTTATTTTTAATGAATGTTTAGTGTATCCTAATGGTTTTTCTTGAACGAGGCATATTTTAGTTGGGAGCTAACTATATTGCTTGGAAATTATTTCTCTTGTGGATCTACTACATGTTCATGTACCATTGTGTACCGGTATTACATGTACATCCCTGGATACCTCCTCCCACTTTAACATTTAAAAGAGAGTTTACATGTACATGTAATTTCCAGTCGGGCAATATGCATTATGCAAGAAACTGTCTGGTCGATTATGAATGTACATGTACATCAGAATTGATGTATACTGTGAAGCTTTTGAATGATCTAAATGAAAAGAAAGATCACATGTTATGTAGGCCTACATGTAGCTACACACATAAATTGGAGTCTATTGGACCGCACACAAATGTGTGTGGTCCAACCTTTTTCGCTATTTGTTGTCATATGTTGAATAAAAGGGCATTTAAAGAGCAATACTTTTTAGGAGACAATTAATTGTGTCTGTTTACTCTGCTATGAAATTGTTCCAATTAAGCTGACATACAAAGAATGAGGGTGCTCTCAATCTCCCCCCATTTTTAACAGAACTCACCGCTCTCTTTCAATATTGGAGGCCCCCTCCAAATTTCACACGGAACCGAAAAGGGTTCGTACTAGCAAACTAAGGTGTTTATAATGTACATGTAGCGTGTGATCCATGCTGTAATGTATCCATTACAACCGTAATGAGTTAATGGCATGAGGCAGGCATCCATCCTTGAGCCTGACAAATTGCATGATAGATATTCCGGTGTTTAGTGTGCTTGTTATTACGGTGGATGCGATTCCCTCGCACATGTATGCTATCACTTCAGTAGATGTGATACTGGGAGGCTATATTACATCATGCATCTTCAGTGACGTCTCCTGACTACTTTTATGCGGCATACATATGCGTATGGTATACATGTACGCCACCGCAGTTCTCTGGCACTCTTCTTTCTGACTTTCTGTTATGAGTTCTTTTGTTTTTCGATGAGTTTTCATGGATCGCTGTACATGTATAAGCATACTCCCAGATGTACCCCCTCCCCACACGTGATGTTTCAAACTATCCATTACAACTCAAATGAGTTAATGGCTAACGCAGGCATCCATCCTTGTGTAGACATGATACTGGCAGGCTACATTACATGTACATCATCCATCTTCAATGGTGTCTCCAACTATTTTAAATCTGGCACTCTAGTACCGGTGTATAAACACCAGTATTCAAAGTTAAAGCCCCACTGCACTACTTATAGCTACTTGCGCCCTCTATAGCAAACAATGCCTAATCGGTGACCGCTGGTCCCCCATGATTCCCTTTTTCTTATGTTAATTGAGAGCTGATTTGATGAGATAACCACCTGTCACTGACCAAGCTGGGTGGTCTAATCCCTCTTGGCCAAACTAGTGCAGACAGGCTTTAACACTGTTCTGCCTGTAATGAGTAGGTGATTAATAGGTAGGTTACGACTAGTTACCAAACATGTACATTGTAGATGTACAATATATGCACTAACCCGCTGGGTGATGAATTCAAATCTGCAAGAAAGCCGAGGCAGTAGATCGTGAGGTTAATGAAAACATTTCATGCTACAGAATTCTACAAAATTTGTTCACGAATTTGATTCAGGACAAGTTTTGGGGCTTTGCATGCAGATGAACTGTACATGTACAGTATGTATGATTGCTTACGGGACTGACATTTATGTTTATCATTGTATATAATAAAGCTAAAGATAATACCATATAATCAATTTTCTGTGTACCTGTAGGCATTCCACGAATTTTATGGGAAGTGCCCTATTTTGCAACTGCATGAGCAAGTGGGACTCTTGTTTATCACAGATATGGAGATCCATTTGTATGTAAATTGGGTACAGATTGGAAACTGTAGACTGACAAATAAATGCATAATTACATATTATGTAGGATGAGGTTCTATGGAGCTGAAGCTTTACTTGGATTTGCCATGAGATTCCTTGTCAATTTCCTCTGTGATAAAGGCTATTATCGAACGTTGATTGGCAAAATAGTGGACATAGTACCTTTTATGTGGCAATTTGTGTCTGAAACTCATCCCAAAATTTTAATTAGAAGAGGTTCTTTAGGCCATGTAAAATTGATTTCATGTTGATCGTCCCCGCCCGCTTCCTTTTTGGGGGCCGCCTCCTATTTTTTGTTATTTGTTATTTTTTTTTGAATTTTTTTTTGAAATTTTTTTTTTTTTGAAAGAAAAAAAACATGAAAAACACTGCTAAAATGGCTCTATTTCTGATTAAAAAAAAAAAAATTGTCGGCGGCCATCTTGAAAAAAAAATAGCCTCGACTGTCAGGGAAAATGTACCGAGCGGCCATTTTGAAATATCAAATATCAAATAACATGGTACACCTTCCTCCTCTTTTTCAAAAAATCCGGACGATCAACATGTAATCAATTTTACATGGCCTTACATCTAGAAGATGTTTGAGTGCTGATATTCTATCACCATGGATGTTTGTGACATGCTCAATTAGTGTAGAAACTGTTTCATAAAACTTGTTATCAATAACAAGTTACAATAACTGCTATAAGCTACCGAAATAGTGGCATTTGATTGGCTGAGAGCAATTTATTTTTTCGTAGAAATTTAGGATTCGTTATTGAAAATAAGTATTTGGAAACAGGGCCCTGATCTGGATATTTTAGTGGGTTGAAAGGGTTTAAAAGAATGAAAGCACTTAAGATGCTACAATCCACCCGCTTCTTGTATTAAGGGTACATGTAATACAAAGTATTGGGAAATTTTGAAAATTGGGTGGATAGTGATTCTTTACAATTTTGATATATTTGGATGCCCCTGTGTATGTATTATAAGCACTAGAAAATTTAGCCCCTAAAACACTTATTTACCGGTGCTGCCGGTAAATTTTGATAAATTTCAAATAGCGCCTACGGCCATATACATTGTACAAAGGTACATGTAGCTGCAATCATGAAAATCTCAGAATATGTAGTTGTGATATGTAGTTTCCAAACGGGAATATATAGCAAATCAGTCGATTTTAGCCAAAAAACATTTTTAATAGCTTAATTAATATTTTGACCTTGAGAGGGAGCTATACAACATAAAGAGTTTATTATTTACAATTTCATAACTTCAGACCCGATTTCAACCGTGACAACCATCACTAAATATTGTAGGATCGCATATATGCTTCCAATATGTTCATTTGAACCAAATTCATGACCCCATACCAAAACTTTGTATTACCTTTAAAGCTAGCAGGTCACTTCAGGTTGTCATTATTTAGAGCACGTCCATGAAGACAGGCTCGGTTATCAAATTAATGTTGACGAGTAATTGAATTAGTGGAGTAAGTTGGTCGTTGCAGCAATTTGACGGGACCCTTGCCAATACATCAATGTTTTCCTTCCCTCCTGTCAGTCTCATGTGCAAGTAGGGGGTTGTGACGTGAAACATTAAAAGCAGCCATGTCTGACTGGTATGATAATGATGCTCCCAGGTCAGCTGGGGTGCATCCCTTTTACATGCACTATGAATATGACTGACAAAGAAAGGGGACAAAATATACAGTTCCTCAGGTAGACAAAGAAACATCCCTTCACTGCTATTATGTAAAAATGTGTAGAACAGGTGTCACATACATTGTAGCAGTGAAGGGATGTTCCTTTGTCTACCTGAGGAACTGTATATTTTGTCCGCTTTCTTTGTCAGTCATGTTCATAGTGATGGTAGCTTTGCCTCTCACATGCATTACATACATGTACTGTACACTGTTCATGTAAAATGTACAATGTATGTTGTAGGAGTCTGCTTGTGACATTATTTATAAAGACTAATGTCCTTTGGCAAGACATTGATCTATATTTGCCACACTCAACCCAGGTGATGTAAATGGGTACCGGGCAGGAATTAATTCCTTGAAATGCTAGAGCGCCATAATGGCCGCTTTGCTAAAGAAGGGTAATAATCGGGGCAGTGCCATGAGCGTCATGACGTGACGGACATGTGTGCATTATAAGAAGCCACCAATATTATTATTATGTTACACATGTACATGTACAGTACCGGTACATGGTCTTTTGTGTTAAAGAAGGAAATTGAATTATTTGTTCATATTCATACAGATTAATTATGGAGGAAAAAGGTGTTTTAAGATTATAGTAATTGTGTTGGTCCAGTTTATTACATGTATGTTGTTTTGTTTTGTTTTTTGAATAGTCCACCCTTAATAAATGTACATGTACAGTACATGTACAATGTACATGTGCAAGCAATATAGAGTCCATGGGGGGGGGGGGGGGTAGGAAGTACCTATATTAATAAGGCTTCATGTATAGTTGATCATTTGAAATCAAATGTGATCTTCGCCCATTGAATACAGAACCTGTGATCATTTGGGATGAAAGCCATGGGAGATGTACATTGTACATGTAAAGAAAAATGTATTGTAAAGAAAAATATTATTGGCTAAACATCATGTTTAATAGGGAAGTGATGTCAGGTTTTCTTTATGAGATTATTTTTGTTCTGTAATTATCTTTGTTGCATCATGAGGAAAAGTAGAAGGAAAAAATGAACTTGTCACTCATATATAATGCGATGCCTACATCCACGTGCCTTCATCTCCATGGATACTCTTTTCTTTTCTTTTTGTACTGAGACACCTGTACCGATGAAACCTATTTATGATTCTAATTGGTGCAGCCTCCACCTGCTACATGTACATTGTACCTGTACATGTATGACTTGGTTGGAATGAGTGTTGAATTTTGTTGTTTGTCACTGGAAGCATGCATGTACAGTACAGTACCTGTGAAAGATTAGAGCTCATGTATATAAACATTCGTGTATACAATGCGTCCAAGAAAAAACGAAACCGAGAATTATCGATGTTTTATCATAACTTAGTCACATTTATAATTAATAAATGACACATATTTGGAAGGCTTAGTCCCTCCTCTTTCATTTGATGCAACTCATATGATGCATATTTCACGCATGAGTGAATGTGTTTAAGTTATGATAACACGTCGTAATTCTCAGTTTCGTTTTTTCTGGGACGCACTGTATAGTCCTGCAATTTTTTTTTTTTTTTTCAACTTGGTTGTAAAGATCAAATTTATTACAAAGCAGTGAGTACACTTAAATCTTGCAAATATGAACAATTATGCATAGTTTATCAAAATTTTAGCTACATGTTCACATGAACATGTATAAAGTTATGATTTTATGGGATTGTTTTGATGTAGGACTCTTTGTACATTAGGGCTGCGACAAGTGGTCGAATGCTCGAGTACCCGCACTGTTGACAACTATTCGAGTACGATTTCTCGTACTCTAATATTCGGCCGCAAAAAAAAAAAAAATCTCGGTCACCTGGCACTGTCCAGGCCGACGCTTACCCGTGCCAGGGAGAGCGGCGGCCGCTGGCATGGTACCGTCAGTAAAAATGTTTCCCAACTCAAGCACTGTCAAACTCACCACTCAGAAACTGGGACCAAATGTCCGGATTTCTGTTTGGACTCGGAGGAAAATGGATTATTCTGCCATCTTTGGTTTTTAAAACAGCATTGTTTACTGTTATTATTATTAAATCGGCGCTTTCAACTGCAACTCGAAGTAAAATTGCATGCGTTTTCGGCGACGGACCTGGGATACTGCTGCAGTGGTATGGTGGTGGCAAATTTTTTTTTTTTAAATTCAAAAATTCAAAAAAATTCATTTAAAAAAAAAAAATTATTAAAAAACATGGCGTCCGAATATTCAAGTATTCGCTTGTAAGCCTGGGAGTGTACTCGGGTAACTTATTACACTGTTGTGCACAGCCTTAATGTACATCGTACAGTACATGTAGATGTACATGTATGTTGGAATAACTTTTCTTCTTGTTCATACTGTACAGTGTACATGTAGTTGTAAATGATCATCTACTGGGCTCTTTTTTCTCTTTTTGCCAAAAGTTGCATCATTTGCATGACAAATGTGGTCAAGATTGAACAATGGAAGAACTTGTTTCTTTGATTATCACAGCAATTATTTGATTATCATGACATATACACAAATGTATAATAACAGTACATTTCTTTTCTTCTTTCGTGCGTTTCTTTTTTGGGTAACTTGACCTTTGTGTACCGGTAGTTACATGTACACTGTACATGTACAGGTATGTAGTTATCTAAGTACATGTACATGTATAGGAAGTTCCTCTTTCCGATCAGCCTTTGAGAAATAGAAAGGAAGTTGGTCAGTTTGGAAATCTATCCACACTATAAAGAAATGTTGTATACAGAATCGTCATTTTGCGAAAGGGGAGTACACACTGTTTACATATTGTATGACAATAATGTATAAAGAATCATCATCGTGTGAAAGGGGAGTACACACTATTTACATATTGTATGGCATTAATGTATATTAAAAGAATCATTATTGTGTGAAAGGGGAGTACATACTGTTTACATATTGTATGACATTAATGTATATTAAAAGAATCACCATCGTGTGAAAGGGGAGTACACAACTACACACTGTTTACATATTGTATGACACTAATGTATATTAAAAGAATCATCATTGTGTGAAAGGGGAGTACACACTGTATGACAATATTCATTGTATGAAAGGGGCTTACACACTGTACACACTGGATGGCAATGTATAAAGAAACGTTATATAAATAATCAGTTTTAAAGACAGTTGGAATGACGGGTGGCCAATCATCAGTGCACGCTCACAATAAGCTCCGCCCAGTTGTACAGTTTTTGTACAATACAGTGTATGATGTTACAACAAGAACTGGACCCTAGCTGATTCCTGTATGAAGTTTTGACTGAAAATGATGCTCAAACGTGGCTTGACTATAAGACTTTTCGTTATAATGTTGTTGAGACTAGAACAAAATTATTACTTATTGTATAGCTATATGGGTAGTTCCATAAATTAGGGACCCACTTTGTATTAAACATTTTGGTGTCCCTGATTTAATAATACATAAGGAACCCACAGGTATATTTGTGGCTCTGAGTAAAGACTTAAATAGTAGAGTGAGATTGAGAGTGATATCCAAGCATAATATTGCATCCTCATACACTGTACCTGGAATCAACAATCATACTCCTCTCCTTATGTAACAGGAACACCAAAAGTGTCACAAAGTGGGTCACTATAATTTATGGAATCACCTGTATATCTGTATGGTTTTGGCAAAGCCATACAAAGAAATTTGGTTTGCTGATCAGGAGTCAGAGAAATAACCTTCTCGGCATCAGATTGACTCACTGCCGGCAGGCCGGAGGAAAAAGCTTTCTACCTTTTCATTCCTGTCTGGCAGAAATGGTAAACCAAAATAACCACATGTGCTAGAAATGCCAAGGAAAATGCAAAGATCAGCATCGCTAAATATTGACAAAGAGAATCCCCCTCCAAAAGGAAATGGAAGAGGGGGCTGCAAATGCTTTTATCTTTATCACGAGATTGGAGTGAGTGCAAGTGACTTCATGGATTGATGTTCCTCGCTGTACTTTCAAGGGAGCATCTACCTCAGTACTGTAGCTTGAAAAGTGCTGCAAATTGATTTCCTAATGTATGTGGAAGGTCTGCTTGTCCTTTTCCATTTCATTTTCACTTCTAAAAGGTGCATGTGTATTATACAAGTAATGTTTTTCTGTAGAATCTGTTCCTCTTTTCTAACACAACATGTAATCATGTAATCATGTAAAAATGCAAGATGTATCTGTTTCAAAAGACAAAACTTTTGACCTAAAAAATTCAGCTGAAAATACAGTGTAGATGCAGTAAATATACTCATATCCTACAGTCAAACATGTTTAGCTACATGTACCGTATACCAAAATCCAATAATTTGATATTTTATGATATATTCTTGAACTATGGTGTACCGTACCTTCATACACGACTGATAGCCATAAGTATGAATAGGCCTACATGTGCATTTTGTTTCATGGGTTTGTGTCAGTAAAGCTACAGACAGAGTCCTACATGATTTTTATGATTTTCTGTAGTCTGGACAATCTGTCCCCTCTCTACCGTCGCTGTCAGTGAGCTACTTTTAGGTTCATGTCCTCAGAACAGGAGAGTGCTGACGTACACGAACGTACTTCTAGCCAGTTCCTGTAAGAAGTGGGATACATGTACCAGTACCCCGCCCCCCCCCCCCCACTCCGAGAACGGACGGACCTCATGCGTGTTGCCAAAATGTCCTTTTCGTAACAAAAGAAAAAGGTCGACCCGTATTGACTTTACACACCGGACTTTTGCTGAAAAGGGGGGGTGCTGAAAAAGGCTTGTATACAAAAGAAAAAGGTCGAGCCGTATTGACTTTACACACCGGACATTTGCTGAAAAGGGGGGTTCGGTTGGAACACGCATATGCGTACCCTAAATAACACTGAGTGGGGGGGGGGGGGGGGCCGGGACCGGTACACATGTACTACGGTACGGTATGTAAAATTTAGCCAGCTTCACTGAAAGATTCAGTGTGGGAAGATTTGGCAAAGCGGTACATTATCATTTTTTCATGTACCGGTAATATAATGGTCCAGTAGCATGTGGGCATCAGACATGGACATACAATGTACATTTGTATGAGTATTGGCCTGAGTATTGGCCTGAGTATTGGCCTGAGTTGAGGATGGGGGGGGGGGGATGTCTACATGTATGTGGGCGATAATGATACTTCCTCCTACTTTTTTTCTTTTCCTGATTGAGAGAGACTAGCAGCCTTTTCACACACAGCTAAAATTCATCGTATCTAGAGATGATTAGAATCATCGTAAAGTTTTAAACATGTTTATAGACAAAATTTCCCAGTGTGAACATCGTTTATACGATGTTGGGATAGATACGAAGTCGCGATCCATACGCCCCTAAAAGCAGGCTGCAGATACGAAGTTCGTATCTAGTGAGCTTGACATTTTGTGTGTGAAAGGTTATTCGTGTTTAAACGTGTTTAAACTGAATGGAGCGTGCGCTTTGATTGATGTGACATGACCTTCAATGCGCAATGGCACTACTGCGCATTTTACGAGCAGTAGTTAACAGGCCTTAAATTTCAACATTTTTAGGGCAAGGCCACTTTTCTGTAGGGCACATTCCTATATTACAGCACCAATGGGAAGAATTGGAAAGGGCACAAAAAATCTCCAAGGCCAATGAGAGGGGCATTGAGGCCAATCAAAGGGGCATCCAAGGCCTGGCCTTGGATGGCCTTGGATTAATTTAAGCCCTGAGTTAATCACGAAACGATTAACGATCGCACCGAAATTTCTGTGTGTGAAAGGCTCGTGATTAGTTTAAACACGTTCGAAACACGTTAATACTAGTCATGTTTATAGAATTTTAGCTGTGTGTGAAAAGGCTGATAGAACACTATATTCATCCAATAGAGGGACTATCTCTCACATTTTAAATGCATTTTTTTTTTAAATCTATATTTAGTTGCATCTTTACTTTGATATATTTTTTTGTAATACCCCGGTACTTTCATCTTTACTTTTATATATTTAGTTGTTTTTTTGTTGTTTTTTTTGGGGGGGGGCAGGGGCTGTTCCATTATATAATTTCATACTCAACCTCATGACAATCTTTGTCTGAGCCTGACTCTCAGACTCCCACCAAAATTTATGTTTCTCCCTATCAAAGGAACTGTTTTATATTTAATTGGAAGCAAAGACTAAATAGAAATCAAGCAAAAATGTTCGCAAAGAGAGGTATACTATTCTAGCCTGGGAGCTAGGCTATCCAAGAAGTTACCTGTCTGGCTGTCATACATCTTGACCTACATGTATCAGGGCAGGAGATTACTAGATTTATAGGAGATTACCAGTCATGTACTGGTGTTTTCTTTCTTAGCTTGAAAGTTTTGTTGTACATGCATGTACATGCAGGCACAGCGGAGCACCCCAATTACCGTGCGATCGACTCTCGTCCAGTAAACATCATTTGCATAAAATCAACAATTGTGTACCGATCGATGCGAAAAAGAGTAAACAAATTTCGAAGACAAATTCTTCATTAATGTGATGAATATCACCAATCAAAGCTACTAAATCGAGTATTTAATAAATTTGCAAGACACTCATGTGTATAAAAAGAGTTACTGATGCACAGAAAATGTGAAATTTAAGGGATAGTTTTGACGAACAAAAACGAAAAAAATGAGATACAAAATCACCGTAAAATTCACCATTTCTTTTAGAGCGAGAAAGAATTGCCTCGTATGAACAAAAAGAAAATTTAATAATCTCAATCCTTGTGAAATATCTCTTTTCATAGTTGCTTGATAGGGTCGTAACAGAGAAAAACATACCCCAATGTCCGAATCTCATCAAACAAAAATAATCCTTCGTTGTCGCAAAATCGTTTGACCAGTCCCATACATTCAAATGTGTGTCATGTCTGAACCTCGCGTGTGCGTTGGCTATACATGTCTTGCCAGCCGACTGCACACGTGCACGCTAATGGCTCAGCTGTTTCGATCTGGCCTGCACCGGGCCTAAGACGCATGCGCAGTACATCGCTGAGATCGATGACGTCATGTTCAATGAGTTCGCTGACTACAACTTTTAAAAATGAAGCCCCATGAAAAAGAACGTTATAACCAAAAAAAATACAGCGGAGAAGCGAAAATTTCGCCCATGTATGGATTCAACCCTAATGAATATTCATACCAAGTCTCTACTTCGTGCATTGCTTGATAGGGTCATCACATTATAAAGTAGACGTCGTGTTTTTCGAGGGGCGAAGCTCAAAACACATTAATATCTCAAGTTTTATTCCATGGAATTTCGTATTTATTTCACTGACATAAAATTCATAATAATTTTAGTTAGTATGGAAAGTTTCATAGCGATATTGGCAGTAATAAAGGCGCAACGCGAATTTTAAGATTTGACATTCTAGCACACACATGTTCGGATTCACGCAGATGTCCGTTGGTTATTCAATAGAACGGGCCGTTAATGATATGCAAATTGGGGTGCTCCGCTGTGCCTGCATGTACATGTATGAGCCTGTTCAACACTTTTTTCAGTTTTCATAATTCCGTGTGCACAACCAAAATGTGAATACAATTTAGCAATTTCAATTCTGCACGGAAGACCCTACCTTTGGACTTTTTGTAAATTTGAACATGATTTACATAGATAATCATTAATATTATACAGAACTGTGGTTCCATGTATTGAAAATCAGAATTACTTTCTCTGAATACACAATTTTGTTTTTGGTTCAAGAAAATTAAGGGGGGCATAGCATGAACAGACTATGTGTCTTTCTGTGGCCTGATTCTATAATACGACTATGGACGACGCGACCGCAGTATTCATGTGCGTGCAACATCGGACTTCGGACTTCGGACTTCGGACTGTTTTGAATGCTAGTGTGCGCTGACCGTTAATCAAGTCTATTCGTTTACGTGCAGTTGTCCAAAAGAAGTCGTAGATGGCATTAACCAGTATTTGCCATGCTACACCCCCCTTAAAATTCCTCTAAATTTCAGGATGTGTACAAAATCAGATTTCATGAGAGATTCCATCATAAAATGATATTGATACAGGTGTACTGCAGACAGGCAAGTTCCAGACAACCACTGGTGTGCATGCAGGCCGGGCCTCCATCCTCCCGTCCTGTTTGTAGAACCACACCCTTGAAACACCACATCTTCTTGTAAGTCATACAGGATGAGAGGGGGTCTAATGAAGGAGGTGATAACCTTTCCCAAACAAATTAACCCCCTGCAGGCCCGGCCTGCGCTGCTGAATGCCGCTGATAGGCATTTGGGATAGTATTTTATACTTCAAATGCCCTCAAAAGGTATGTCTTCATCAGCTCGAGATTGCCAAGTAGCCCGCTATTGCGTTTTCATCAGCTCGAGATATTTTGCTCAGCGTTCGCGCATAGTGCGAGTCTTCGGGCTGATGAGGACGCATCGGACAGATAGCGGGATATTTTGCCAAATAGGATATTTTGCAAACTAGCCCAAGATATCTCGGGATGATTATCTCGACTGAATATCCCGCTAATTGCAACTGCAGGCTTATGACGATGCATGTTAGCTGGATAATTTGCGATCTGGATAGTTAGAATAGCAGGTTATTTGGCAATCTCGAGCTGATGAGGACAGGCCTAAACAGACTTTCATAGAAAGCTGTTTACTTTAATGTACGCAACAGAGGAGAAAGGAAACATCATGCCAGGCTTTTCCTTCCTCTCTGCTATGACTCCTACCCATCTATTTATCCAGGTTTGGGTATGTATCAAGCATTGCCAAGAAACCACTTAAAAACAATGGACTATTGTCTCCTTCAATTAGTGCCTTGGCTGGACAAATGCAACAGGTCGTTCTGTTTACAAATCCTGCAGTTCGACCAGGTGTTTGGACTGTACTTTTGTACAAATGTTGTCTTCATAAACATGTGACTTTTGCAGGTGACATTTAGGGAAGACAGATCCTTAGACTGATTCGACCTGGCTGCTTCCGTTGAAGCGTAATGAGCCGGTACTCTTCGATGTGGCTGATGGGGATTTGATGGTTTTATCCTGGGATTTCTCTGTGTGATTCATCTACAGGTGTATGTGGTTTATAGGAAAGATTATGTGTATTGATTCAGTCATGATCTGTCGAACATAATATTTATGTTAGTAGATGAATTGATGGATATTCCTATAGTTCTATCTTGATTCACATCTTTAAGCTAATGTAAAAGACTAAATTCCTACTGGGTTTGAAATAATACTGTGACTGACTTTGAAGAGGGGATGGGAGGTGACAAAAAGATTAGAGTATGATGAATGGTATAGATTGGAGTAATTGTGGCATCTTTTCCACTTTTTTGTATTACTGCATGAAATTATTCTGTGATAAAGCTACCTGTAGGTACATGTATGTGCCAAACACTTACATCAAAATCAAATTATATCCAATGGGTTTAATAATTAAATATAGTTGCTCGTTGAATTTCTAAAGAGCTAGAAGCTAGGTTTACACAAGTGCAAATTTAAGTCATGGTTTTAAACCTCTAGGTTATCTTGTAGTTTAATACTTAAACCATGCAGACACACTCATGGTAATGAAACCTTACTTTTACTTGAAGTCATAAACCACAAGTGATCTCATGGTTTAATAGTACATGACAGCTCAATGATTATGGAGGAGGTGTCATTGCTAGAGGTACGTGCTGTGCTGACGCAATTAACTTTGAGGTATCGCTATCCTGTGGTTACGACTGCTTGCCTGGCTTGGAATTTACATCTTTGAACACTCATTGCTTCATTCCCCGTATTCCTGTGTTGTGAACCATCCTCATCGTTAGTGGATTGTTCTCAAAAACTTCAAGGTTTCCCAAACTTAAAGTTTAAAACTATGACAGTTCCCTGTGAACATAGCTTACAGCCTTTTCACACACAGCTAAAATTCTATAAACATGATTAGTTTAAAGGGCTTTAAACTAATCAGCTGTACATACGACATCATTCACACACAGAAATTTCGGTGCGATCGTTAATCGTTTCGTGATTAACTACTGCTCTTAAAATGCGCAGTACATGTAGTGCCATTGCACATTGAAGGTCAGGTCAAACAAAGCACACGCTCCATCCAGTTTTAACATGTAAACCATTCACACACAAAATGTCAAGCTCTCTAGATAGGAACTTTGTAACTGCAGCCTGCTTTGAGGGGCGTATCGCGACTTCGTATCTATCCGAACATCGTATAAACGATGTTCACACTGGGACAATTTTCTTTAAACATGTTTAAAACTGTTGAGTTAAACATGTTTATACTAATCATCTCTAGATACGATGAATTTTAGCTGTGTGTGAAAAGGCTGCAAGATAGAGCAGACAATCTCCCATCTCCTTTGAGACACAACAGTAGAAAAAGTAAACCCTTGGTTTTACCCTCAAAGATCACGAAGCCCTTGTTAAAGGGGGCCCATTTACTCTGAAGCTATTCCCGCACTGTACAATGTGGTCAGATCTAGAAGTGCATAAAATTAAACACCCTTCTGTTTCTTTGGAGACAATATCATACAAAGTACTTTAATTATAATATAGAGGAACAAATTTATGATCTACAGAGCCTGCCTATCTTCACGTACAGTATGCGTCTTTTATGGCTTGTTATTTTGTCTAGCGAATCTGGAGTTGATTGGGAATACGTCCATGAATAAAACAGCTAGCTTGTGTAAATCCAGGTGAAATCATCTTTCCGCTCATCAATTTCATCGTTGGATGAGTGGCATCGCTTGAGTGTCGCTGCATTTGGGTTCAGAGTTCAAGAGCATTGATTTGTTTTCTCCTTGGCTCCGCGTAGGGTGCCACTTTGTTATTATACCCTACCCTGGATCTACCTATGCTCCATGTAAATGTAATGCATTTACAACGTGATATGTCAGAGGGCTGAGAAGTGCCCCATCGCTGGAGGGTGTATGTTTCTACTTGAGTCACGCCTGTTATCGTACCCTCCGGAGATGTTACATGTACACTGTACAGTATGTTTAATAGCAGGCATCCATGCAAGTATGTAAATCTACCGGTACAAAATCCGTCTTGCAATTCTCTCCATCATGTAATTCAATCTAAAATGGGATGCAATTGAAACATAAACAGTAATGCATTATGTATTGAGAGTAGAATTAACATGTGAAAATACAAGATTTCAATACTACATGTACATTTAAATATACATGTATTTGCAGTGCAGACAATGTTCAATGTATTTGATACTAAAAAAACAATCAATCTAACATCATTCAAAGGTAATGCATCCCTTTTGCAGCCATGCAACATGAAATTTTGTAGAACTTTGCAGGAATCATGAGTAATACATTGCTACCGTTATCTGTGAAATTTAAATGTGAGCATGCAGTGACCTAGTTATGCAAGGGAATCCATCGAGGCATTTACTCTCTAGACTTCACTGTCAGACACTGTTGAGTGAGTGAGTGACTTTTTAAAATTTGTTAATAACATAGAGAAAATTAGCTGTAAAGGGTACATTATCATTTATACACATCAATGACCGGCTTCTTATAATGACCAAAATTAAACTTATCAGGTCTTTACTCAGCACAAAACGTACAACTATGCAATGCAAATATTCAAAATCCAGTAAAAGAATAGACGGGGCTGATGACATCGTACCAAAACTTCACCAAAATAGCACTGAAATATTTTTCTGTCAAAAGCTTGATATTTGTGCATTTAAAGTCATTAAAACACTGTAGTGCTTGTCAGAATCTACAATATAGTAGCATTTGAAATTATATTAAATGCTTCCGTGGTACTGGCGGTAGAACAAAAATGAAATGTTGCACAATGTATGCAACTCTGAAATTTGTTCTTCCTGAATGCTGGTATTAAATATGTCATATTCTTGAGCTCTCGATCGGTAAGAATTTAAAATAATTATGCAGCTTCTGAAAGTGGGTCAGTACACGCAAGCTACCGGTAGTCGATCGTGCAGGAAGTCAATAAGATTCACACACAGAGACTATATAAAGCTGGTGTATTTTTGTAACCCTCTTGGCAGAAATGTGATCACTGGACCACTACTCCTAATCCGATTGGATGTGAAATCAAGGTTGACCGCCTCGAACTTGGACTCGCACCAAGTGTTATTGAATGTGAAAATGTGCATGAAAAAAATTGTTATGTCAGGATTCAGGATTGGATAGAGGAGGAAAGAGATGAAGAAAAAAAAGGAAATTTACTATTGATGTTTTACCAGTGATAACTTAAAATATTGAGAGTTAAATTCACAAACAGTAAAGGTCTACATTGTCAGAAGTCCAATGAGTGAGCTATTTTCAGAACAACTGTGACTTGTACTTTATTTCTTCAATCCTATGGAATTTTGTCATTTTTGTTGTTGTGGGGCTGTCTGTTGTGTTGTATTACATTTTCTGCATAAAATGAACAGGGTATGTGATGTACATGTACTTTGAACTTGCCATTTTTAAGAATTATATCTACCTTTTTTATGTACAGTAATTGATGATTTTTACGTCTTCACTACTGGATTTTTGTCATGTGTTCATTATAGTTTGTTAGGTATCAGTAATTGCCACCTATCTTCCGGCTTTCTTCTGAGAATCAATGAAATCAATATCCAAAACATCAAAATGCAGCTGAATTAATTTTGACTGAATTGATGCATTGAATTGATCTTCACAGAGCAATGAACATACCGTATATAACGGTGTATAAACCGCACTTTTTTGCCGCCGAAAAAATTTCAAAGTCGGGGGTGCGGTTTATACACGGTACACCAAAAGTTTCAATTTATGCCCCTCCACCTGGCGCTATGCCTGGCAATGTCTCCCAGCTCGGTAATCGGTGTGTTGACTCACCACTCGGAAACTAGAACAACACTCAAATTTGTCTGTCATCTTGGTTTGAAAGTAATCTTTCTGATAGATCCCAATATGTAGTTTATATTAATAATTCCTCCAATTTTTCTTCTATTACATGGTGTACCACAAGGTTCTATCCTAGGTCCCTACTGTTTTTTAATTTACAGTACCGTAATGATCTTACACACACAAAAAAAAAAATTAAGGGCGAAAAAAAAGGGGTGCGGTTAATACACGAGGGCGGTTTATACAACGTTATTTACGGTACAGCTATAATGTACAGTTAAGTAGCAAACAGACTACTGTCATGAAGCATGTTAAATACAGTCTCACGTTGTACTCCTTCTTTCAAAAGATTCATTTTCCATCCATGATTTCCGGTTGATTTTAATGTAAATGTAAATGAATATATCTGAAACTGAATCTATGCACTACCCTACTCTAAATCTCTTCCACCCGAATACCTCCTTGCTCAATAATCGCAGCATTTCATTTGAAGCGAGAGTGTTTGTCACAGGTACACACAAAAGCTCATTGGTTGTACATGTACATGTATGCATACATGTAGTACACATTGACGCTTGTATTTACCTCCCAGGGCCCAGGCCTGTGTATATTAATGATCTTTTTTAAAACTCTTACCAGTATTTGTTTTGATATTCCGCTTGAGGGGGGGGGGGGGGGGACTTTATAGCATCTTAGTACAAGTATCTTAATGTTATTAAACATCTTATCCTGCCAATTAAGATATTTTTCAGCGCTTAGAGACTTCAGTGGTAAGCGCTTTATAAGTAACGTTTTTATTATTATTATTATTATCTACTAGCAAAGAAATCTGATGAAAGGTTGTTTAGGGCTTAGCAAAACTACAGATATATATGGCCTTTAACTATCCCAAACAACACATGCATGTATGTGTAATCTTTTATCTATCATAATCCTTTGATTACTGTACAGTGTATGTAGGGCTATACTGGCAGATTGTGATACAGATCTTACTCTGATCGCTTTCACCGCAATGCCACGGCAATGACCAACCCTGTTTATTATGTCTTGTCCAAATCGTTGAATGATACGCAACCACACACGAAGGCCTACTTCTCATTAGAGTCTGAGAACCTGTTTCCTTCTTTCAAAGAATACATGTATGTGTTGGCTCTTTATTCCAAACATTGGAGATAGACCAAGCAGATCTAAGTGATGAGTCATGGATGATATTACTCACAACCTTAGGGGAAGTTTACTTGTAAGAAACACTTAGCAGTGAAATCCTTCAACTGATCTTATTTGACTGATTCCGTATCCCCAATGTTCAGAAACTGACTGCAATAACTTTATTGTAAAACTTGTATTGGTCTGTACCGGTATGTAAAATTAAGAGTGGGGATCAATTAGCGAGACACCATCGTAAACGGTTAGGTTTCATGGGCCAACTAACATCCTGATGAAGAGTTTGTTCAAAAACATGTTCAGTGGGATGTCGACGACTAAGCAAGGTAGTTTCTTTCAATGGGCCTCTGTTTTACAACCTGGAGTCGGTGTACGTTCCTACTTCTCAAAGATAATGCATTTCTTCAACAAAGCCTCAATTTTTATTTTGGTATTGAGGCATCTTCCATAGAATGCTTGTTTTTTTTCTCCCTGCATTAGGCTACTTAAAGATACAGCTAAAAATTATACAGCTGATTTTTTTTCTTCTGGTGCTTTCATTTCCGTTCTACCCACCCACATATTGAAAAATGTGATCAAAGATCCTGTCTTATTCGAGGAATCAAATATGACAGCCTGTTCCGGTAGTTAGACTTCTTGGAATATTTAAACTTGCTAGTGGATAATATATGAACCACAGATTGTTTGAAACATGTACGGGTACATGAAGAGGTAACAAATGTCTTGAAGGTGGATATATATCTCCCTCTCGCTCTACTCTCCAGAGAGATACATTTTTGGATTTCTTGAAACTTGGGTTTGCTTGTTGGATATGAAATACATATAGTGTCAATAAAAATAATAATTGTTTGCCCACATGGACCTGTAAAAATAACCAAAGTTTGTAAGTACCGGTATCAATGTTTTGGCTTTTGGCAGGTAAACAGGATGCATGTTTAGCTGTACACATGTATGTATTCTAAGATAGACCAACACATGGTACAGGAACCAGGAAGTGTAATTTATCATGATTTGCAGCAGCTCAAATTTTAGTATTTGTTTCGTATTATATATCAGGAAGATGTACAAATGTAGGCAGGCCTGCTGTAGGATTAGCTTGTCACAAAGCTGTATTTCTGCACAAATCTCAATGTATGTACATGTGTACAGTACATGCCTGTATAATCTCTTGAAAGTTCTTGAATTACCCATGAACCCTTTTTTTCTCAAATCTGCATTAACACACATTTATTATGTAAACCTTGATTTTACATCTGAATAATTCATTTTACTTCTATAAGATAATTTATCTGGTCAAATCTAAACTGAACTTCTTATGTAGAGGGTGTGGCATACATGGAGCTTATTTTGTTGATTTCTTACATGTGTAAAGATTATATCATAAACAACTGCCATACACAAGAGGGTCATGATGGAATAGCGGCCCACCCTTATGACATTGTTCAGTATAGGTCAATGAAATGTCCCTCTCTTGGTCAAGTTCACTGTTCAAGAATATTATTTCTGCAATTCATGTACAAGTTTTGTTAAATCAAGGAGATTCTGTATTTTGATTAAAATGGCAAAAGTAAATAGGATTTAGATAATGATCAAGTGTAGGAAGCAGATTTTAGGGGGACCAGATTGCCCCCTAAAACACCCCCTCCCCACTTCTTGAATAAGAATTTAATCACTATCCTCTCCATATTTACCCTCCCCAGGGAGCAACACATGTGGGTTTTTTTTTAACATTCAGCCCCCTCCCCTTCTTTTATGTTGTAAACCTTCAATCTACCCTTGTGTATCAGGAAATCAGTCCTATATAAATGTTCTGTAATTCAAATTTAATCAGTCTATTCCTATGTATCCTTCCTCATTCTTGCCCTCATGGCTGCTGTAAAAGAGTGAACGTATGGTTTCAGTGACTGGTTTCAGTGACTGATTTCAAGTGCCCCGTTATTCTTCTCACGACTCACGAGCTCCAGAGGCAGCATCACATTACGCTTGTTTTATTCATGCATATATGATCCAATATTGTTGCTATATCAGAGCCTACATGTTATTGATGTATATTTGCCGGTGGGAAAAGGCGTACTCTTTCAACACAGCTGGTACATTAACGATACATTGTGTTATTGATAGATCTGGTTTTGAGAACCAAACTCGCTTTAACTATTAATATGCACCTGTTCACGTTTAAGTTTGTTTTTGTGCAAAATTGAAAGTGCACTTGTTAATCAATAATCTGCACATGTAGGTTAGGAATACATGGATATGTACACCTTGTTTGAGGGCTTTTACTCATGTAATGGAGTGAAGAATTGATTTTGATGTCAATTGAAACCAGATCTTATGTGTATTTTTGAAGGCCTTAAATGTCAACTTCTATTAATGATTTTATCAGGCCTCTCAAGATCTCATCACATAATTGCTTACTTGTACATATACACATACTGTATGCACACCTGTATTTATGTTTGCTTATCTTGAATTTTACACATTGAAATTAACAGAACCAGTTTTCAGCTTCCTTTTTAGTTCTGTACAATTTGTAGTCATCAGAGTTTGTATGTCGCCTTGCATTTCATGTTTTGAGGTTCTTTTTCATTCTTATCAATATCCCTGGCTTGCTGGATCTGCACAGGATTTGAAATTGTGTATTAACTTAATAATATTACGTTCATGATTTTAGACAAAACACTGATGTGCAGTGATAAATTATGTGATTTCATGAAATACTCTTTTCCTTTATTGTATGTAGTATTCTAAATATTCTGTTCCTTTTTTTTTCTTCATTTCCAGATGTCTTGACAACCTGACCCTGTAGCAGCTTGCTGATATCCGGTTTGCAGTCCTGTCAAGCTACCACGATGATTCGGCTTGGGTCATCCAAGAAGACCATCGCTGCTCTCCTCTGCATCTCCACCGTGTGTGTGATCCTCATCCTCAACTCCCAGCTGAACGCCTCGCCCCGCCGGCGTGCTCGCTACGAGACCCGCCACACCCTTAGCGTTCCCCTCACCCTCAACCTCTCCAAGAATGTCACCATCCTGCGGCTCCCGGACGCCAACAACCGCATCCACCGGTATAAGCTGGAGCGCATCGATGAAGCTGAGGAAGACGAGGATTATTGGGGAGATGAGGAGGAAGAGGAGAAAGAGAAGAAGATGATGAATGCAAGAGAAAGTGGGGAGGAGAAGGAACCATTTGTGATGGCAGCAGATGAGGAAGAAGAGGATTTTGGAGATAGATTGAATGCAGGGGAAATGTCCAACCGGACAGTGGAAAGACAACCTCAGCCCCATATAGAACCCCCGACTAAATCTATCGGTATGCCATTAAGGCAACAAGTAATTCAAGCTCGAAATATTACTAAAGAAAAGAATTACCTGTTACAAGTATCAGATCCAAGATATTCTCACATGATAGGGAAAGTTTTGTCTAAACTACCTAACGATGTCCGCAAAGACATGACCTTGAATATAAGAATGGTCGAAGCAAGATCCAGGATGGACTTCCTGAAGCTGCCAGCTAATAAACAGTGGGAGGTTATTCTTCAAGTATTTGCTTCGAACGGTTATGAGCAGAGGTTTCCCGATGTCATCAACATAGGCGTGAAGAAAAGTGGAACAAATGCTCTAGGTTTCTTCTTCCCGCAGCACCCGCAAATTGTTCATTCCATCGGCAACGAGGTCCACTACTTTGATTGGATGTATGAAAAGGGCTTGGCCTACTATAAATCACGAATGGGCTTTGCAAAGTCTACCCAACTAATTTTCGAGAAAACTCCACGCTATTTTGTGACTGCTTCAGCCCCCAAACGCATCCTAGCAGATCTGCCCACCAAACCAAAGTTTATATTGTGTGTAAGGGACCCAATATCCAGACTCATTTCTGATTTTAGGCATGAATCAGAACTGAAGCTTAGGAGAGAGTTCAAGAGCAACAGGTTAAAGTATGCCTCAAGGACTGGCCAGTTCGAAGGAGAGCGGTTGCGACAAGAGATCTTTGATAGAATTGGCCATGTCAATGGATCCAACGAGCTTGTGGATACCAGTGTTTATGTGAAACACTACAAAAACTGGCTCCAGTATTTCCCTCCCGAGAGTATCATGGTCGTCGACCAGGACAAGATGGAAAAGGACGTCTATGCCCAGATGAAACGGCTGGAAGAATTCCTTGGCCTCAAGCCCTACTTCAAGCCCTCTATGTTTTACTTCGACACGGCCAAAAATGGGATCTGTATGCGGGAAGGGCACCTCCCAAATAGGAACTGCCCGGCCAAGAGCACTCCGAGTGTCCTACCTAAAGCTATCATTGATCCACAGACGATGGCCAAATTAAAAGAATTCTACCGTCCATTTAATCAAGAGTTCTCACGGTTAACAGGAATGTCCTTTTCTTGGGCGATCTAGTCTGGATTTCCATGCAGACCTTTCACTGTTGAGTACAAAGCCTGAAATAACTGGACCTGTGGTCTTCAGAAAATGCTTGTTGTACCCAAACAGCCAAACTAGCTTGTATTGAACGGGTTAAGATGTAAATGGTAACAAATTCTTTGGCACACTGGCTTGTGATTTGTATATATAGGAATGCCAGAACAGAATTCTCTCACCACCACCATAGAAATTATTCTTAGATGACTTGTAGTGTGAAATGTCCTCATCTTTAGTTCTACAGGATGTGTGATTCAGTACTATTATATTGTACCTAGCTGTAGATTTAGCGTGATGCCCTTCATCGATAGACATTTAAATTCTATAAATTGTGACTCTTCTGCTACCTATTTGCATGTTTTTGACCATTGTCATGACATTATGATATGCCTGTAGTAATGCACTTTCTTAAATCACAAACTTAATACAACCCAATCTGACCAATTGACCCGAAAAAGAAAATAAACTAATTTTTTTCTTCTAAAATCTCTATGCTGTAGGTATGAGAAGCTGCTACATGATTATAACTTGTACCAATTCTACATTTTGTACAGGGCTCCACACTAATCTATTTTTTAGCATAGGGTCTGGATTCAAAATTTCAATGTCTATATGCATCTACATGTATATAAAGCAATATATGTAAATATTTTGAAAATGTATGGGTCCCGACTTAGTTTTTGGGCACCCCTTGTTTCCCAGGCACCTGTTGGTGTCGAGCCTTGTTTCATGTCAAAGTCAGGCATGCTGACATTGGTAAGCACTGGCCTGAATTAATACCATTTTCATATCCTTCAAAATTCTATTGAAAATATGAAGTACATGAAGCTCTCTGTTGAGTTTGATCAATTCATTTGTTGATTTATAAGGTGCAATTTCTGTTGCACCCAACGACCCAAATACCTGTTTGATTATTATGCAGTAAACTTTAAACTAAGAAATGCCCTTTTAAGAAAAGCCCTTTTATTTTTTGGGTGATAGGCTTCATTAACTTTGTGCCAAAATATTGTGAAAAAAATTGTAAGGAAGATGGCAACGTAGATACAATGTATCAAACAATTGCCATGCTCCAAGATCAAACAAATTTTCAGAATTTGACCTTTTAATTTTATCTACCTGTATTTCCCCTAAGGTCACTTTCACTGGCGTGAAGCAAATTGTCTCTATATTCCGAGCAGGGCAGATTATAATTTGGAAGTACATTGTAGATCGAAAGAGTTTATTTTGATATCAAGTTTGTATATAAAAAACATACATGTACATAACTACGAAGTAATGTTTGAGGTGTCTATAGATTAGACATATTTGTGTGTTATTTATATGATGTAATAAGATTTAAAGATGGTTTCTTACTATCAGCTATTCAGCTTACATGTACATTAGACTAGGAGAGATACATGTAAGACGAATACCGGTAGTAATATTCCATACAATAAACATGTAAAGAAATATACCTACCGGTACATTTATAGCACAGTGTGGTTCCAGTTTTTCACATAGACAACATCATGTCAAAACAAAAGATTAGCTTTAGTCGCTTTCAATAGAGCATTAATGTGTTTGCATTTATATCAAATTGTGAGTTGTATATGAAAAATGTACTTTTGCAAAGGAATTATTTAGAATGCTATTACCTAGTAAATGGCTAGGGGCCCGCCTAGTAGGGAGAAATTCCTTAAACGTTTTAATGTTGTGATAATGATATCATTTAGCTCTTTGTATCTGCGTTTATTAATCCAATTTATTCAGATGCATTTACATGTACATGTAGGCAATAGGCATCGTGTGTATTTGACTGCCTGGATGGTTTATGTAGTCGTATGTACAATTATTATTATTGTCGGCATTATTGTTAATGGCACTCTTCGGGAAGGGGAAGCTTATTCATAAAATAAGTACTTTTAGGGTAAAGCTACCCTTGAGGGGCTTGAATTGAATGTTCATTGTATTTCTTTATCCATGAAAACAGTACCAGTGTATGTATGTAGGTGCTGTGTGAAAATGTTCTAATTTGGTCTCTTGCCGATGTTCTGTGCAGTATCTTTTTCAAAACTTGTTCATTGTGCTGTAGATGTAGATCGTTGTATTTGCTGAAGTGCTGAAGTTATATGTTGCATTGTAGAACAGCCATTTATTTTTGTTAACATGAATCGTATCATTGAGTAAATTGTATGTATTTCTATGATATGTTGTATGTCGTTACTAATACTATTAATATTGATTGGGGCCACGTCATATTAAAAAAGAGTTACGATTGATTGCAAATAATTTGCAATGGCTAACAATCGCGACTCTTTACTAAAGAGATAGAAGATTCAATTGATATCAATTGCAAATTATCTGTAGTTGATATCAACTCTTTTATAAGACAGGGGCCCAGGTATGCATTGAATTATGAATAACTAACAGTTTGGGAAGAAATATACCATTATTTTACTTTATATCTTAATGCTTTATTGTCACATTGCTGAAGGGTTTCTGTGAAATTCTTTGTAAAGGTGAAAGGGACACTAGAAGGAAGGAATCTGAAACTGAAAAAAAGGGGATAACGATTAACCTGTCAGACTATTCTGTATGCCACATTATGACTGTGATTCTCTTCTAACTACATGTATGTACCTTCATCAAGGCTTTAATATGCTAATCATCCTCTTTATTGCAGCCGCAGACTCCGTGTCTGTCATAATTAATTGACAGAAGCATCAACTGTCATGCTAGTGTCATCTCAAACTTTTTTCAAAAGATTTTAGAAAGACTCATGAAAACGTATAAATTAGATCTGCCTAGAGCCATAAGCTAGGGCATTAGTAGGTGAGCATTTTTTTCTAATTGTTTGTCTGATTTCGTTCAAACTTTCACCTTCTTTCACATTCATTTTCCTTTACTAGTAAGGTGCTTCCTTTCATCAAAGTGTGGCAGATTTAATAAATATTTGATAGACCTGGGACTCGTTTCACAAAGCCTTTTTTCAATAACAAATCACAAAAATCAATGACAAATCTGCTGATAACCAATCAGAAGCAAGGATCTCACTTGCTTATAACAAAACCTGTCATTTGTCACTGATGACAAGTTTTGTGAAATGGGGCCCAGTTGTGAATATAGTCCTGTTTTATATTCTATAGCTACAAAAAATGTGCTCTATTAACACAAAACCAACATACTATTGATTTCATGTGTCTGTTTCGAGCCAGAAGGGCATTAACTTATTGACTGTTATACAGTAATAATGCCCTTATTGCTCCAAGCAGAATATACGAGTAGTATTACTGCCTGTTTTATTGGCAGGGTCATTATATTTTTCTTCATCATCTTGATTATGTTCTTTACTTGTAAGTCAACCACCTTGTGCTTGTACATACAGTTTTCAAAGTATAGATATTTTTTTGTAGACAGTATTATCCACTTTAGTAGTCCATATTTATGTTTTGCTTTATAATTGGAAATGAATGTTTGAAGGCTGTATTTGGTATTATTTGGAGCCCCATTTATAGATTATGTAGTTACACAGAAATATATTGTGGTGATTTTTTTTGGATTTTTTATGTAGCTGAAAATGGAAGTGTAAATATGAGTCAGTGGGACTTGCTCTCAATTTGTGGGGAAAGGTTTTGTTTTAAGCATTTCATATGATGCATTTCGATAAATGAAGAAAGGAAAGTTGTTTACTTTGTAATGATTTGTTAATGATGTGCTTTGATAATTAGATATGAAGAAATAAAAGATGCTGTGTTTGTAATAGTTTGCAGGCACATATCCGTGTCTGTTGTAGTGCTTAAAGGGAAAGTCCACCCTGATAAATTATTAAGTTGGTTTTAATAGAAGCAGAAAAGTGAGGGAAACAGATTACTGAAAGTTTGTGTATGATTGATCACCCATTCAAAAATTCATAACTTTCTTATTTGAAATCAGTTTTTGCTGAAACTTTCACTTAACTGTTTTTCTCATTTTTCTGCTTCTGGATGGACTTCCACTTTTAACAGAGTCAGAATCATGATTGAGACAATGTAGACAGCACAGTCTACTGCACACTATTTGCATAGTCTCTGTACTATAGCTGCTCTTTTGTTTCACACCATCAAAGAATTACAAAGTTAGTCTCAAAGCGTAATATGGACTTGTGTTTAATGTCAAATAAGGTCTTTCTTCATCAGCTCGAGTTGGCCAAATATCCCGCTATTTTGTGATCCAGGAGATTAGCCAGAAGTTACAAATCGCGTCTTCATTAGCTCAAAACTCTAGTTAAAGAAATTTGCAAGTCTTCGGGCTGGTGAAGAGGGGACCACAAAAAGTGGGCTATTTTGCAAACTAGCCCAAGATATCTTGGGAAGAATTGCGTCTTCACACGCCAAATAGCCCGTTATTTTTTGATCTGGCTCATTTCCTGGATCAGAAATAATGGACTATTTGGCCAACTGGGGCTGATGAAGACCAGTACCTAGGTCATGTATTTTACCTATTCTTATTTGACACATTCGTATATGACACGGCCAGAGACTGGCAGAGTTGGGGTTGCCTCAAGATTTCACCAAATTGAATTAAGTGTCAACTGGAGTCTGTACAGTGCAGACTAATTTTCTAATGAGGTACAGTATTTGAACTCCAAATGAACGCACCTGTTAGCATGCAAGTGTAAACATATCCTGAAATGTTTGTTGAGTGTCAAGTCTGGACTTAACTTGTTAGCTTAATACTCCTGTAATTGAAACCGAACATGTCATATCAGGCCTGCTGAAAACCTGACAGATGGTAGCTTATGTAAATGGCTTGACTTTGCAACCTGCTAGCGCTTTGCAAACAACATTTCCCAGTGGTGATTTAAAAAGCCTAATCATGGCTATACATAAGGCTGCTGTGTATTTTTTTTTTAATTCTGTTAATTCACATAAATATATCCAATTCTGATGTTTGCATTAAGCATGATTCGCTACATTGCAGATGAGTTCATTCTCATTATAGGTCTCAATTCACACTTCTACTTAAATATTTCATTCTTAATGTTCTTGGTGAATTTTTGGTTCATTTCATTACACATATAAGTATTTTGCCCTCTTTTTTGTCACATAAGAAATGGTCACAAGTCATTAAACATATTCACATGTTTGCAATCATTAATGACATTTTATGTTATTATATAGAATGAAATATTTAATGCAAATCACTTGTTTGTTTCACTTAACAATCATTGATGATTTGATATTTGCTGCATGGCAAACGCTCTCAATACTTCCTTAGTATTTCTTATATTTTGGCTGCAGTTTTATATATTTTAGAATGTAGGTATGTGATGGCCAAGAGATATATATATATATATATATATATATATATATATATATATATATATATATATATATATATGCTTTAATATTGTATTTTGTTGCTACACATGACATTGCAGATTAAGTCATAATATTTTGCTGTGGTTCTGTATAGTGAAATTATATTTGTTAACCTTTTTTTCCCCACCGAAACAAAGTCCAAATATACAGCTTTTTATCACAATTTTCGTTGCATTGTTGCATACATTCATTTTAATACCATTAGATTTAAGGAATTTTCCACTGGTGATGTTTAAAAAGAAGAAAAGGATGAGGAAGTAGAAGAAGATCTGCCGGACAAACAACATGAGTATATCAGTTCCATTTATCTTTTATAAGTTTGGAAATTGGCAATTAAAATGTTGGCAACATTCACCACACTCACTCTATAATAACATTATGATGAGAGGAAATATAGCATTACCAATTACTATCACAGAAACCTGATACAAACTAATGTGAAAATGTGAGACTATAGGTATGAGGATACTTTGTAAAGGGAATATTAAAAGAGCTTTTGTCTAATATAGTTCCTTTGGATGTTTTTTTATGTCTGTGTTGTTTGTGTACTATTTACTTTGTTTTAAAGGGGTTTGCATCTGTGGTTGGAAATGTATGTGCACTAAACTTTGATGGTGATGGGGAAAAGGTGGTGAAAGTTATTGTCCTGAATAATTGCAAAGAAGGAGAAGGATGAGGATGATGACATTGATGATGAGGATAATGATGATGATGATTATGATTACAGTGTGGATGCTGATATGGAAAATAATATAATGATGAAGGTGATGGTGGTGGTGATGGTTAAGATTATGATGATGGTCATGAGGATGATGATGATTACATTGGATGGTGATATGTGATGAAAAAAGACAATGATGAACGGAATGATGGTGGTGGTGATGATCAGGATTACGATGATGGTCATAAGGATGGTTATGATGTTGATGTTAATGATGATGACTATGATTGCAGTGTGGATGCTAATATGATGGGGAAAAGATGATGATGAAGATGATAGTGGTGGGGATGATATTGACAATTATGATGCAGTGTTAATGATGATGATGATAATTACAGTGTGGATGCTGATATGACAAAACAAGATGATGATGAAGGAGATGGTGGTGGTGATGACCAGGGTCATGATGATGATGATGATGATGAAAATGATAATTACAGTGTGGATGGTGATATGTGATGAAGAAAGATGAAGAAGTTGATAATGGCCATGAAGGATGTGATGTCATACTGATCATGATGAGGATGATGATTATCACTGTCACTGTAATCGTCATGATGAATCATTCAAAGTATAAACAAAAGTATTATTAGCAATACCTATTATGACAACAACAACAATTTTTTTAAAGGCAAGAATAAAGTCGCACACGCTCAGTAATGGAATGGTCATTTGCAATTCATTTTGTTGCCAGAAACGCTTCCGATAGAAATCACCTTTTCCATTATATTATTTATGAGAAGAAAGAACACTAATGGAAAGCACTTAGTATTTCGTATTGATTTTCAGCTCGATGTTAAAGGTATAGACCAGTTCTGGTCATGCGATTGCATTGTGAAAGAAACATTGTGGAATCGATCAGAAAAGTTTGATCATCTAACATATAAGTATTGGTGTGTACTTCAAGGTTCTGGAATCATCAAAATGATAAGAAATTTGGCCCAGTCTTGGTAAAGTTACAAGCACTGTACTCAGCGATATCTATCCAGGCCGGATTGATATGATAATTCACAAAATATATTAATTAATAGGCGGTTTCCTGGCAAAATTGGTATCATCACGTATTAGTCAAAACATATTCTTTTACATGATTGGTAATAAGAGCTTCCATTTCATTTTTTGAAAGGAGGGCGTTTCCAAAACTGGTCTATACGGTTACAACACCTTCAGCATCAAAACGAAATAGGCCTACATCTACAACGGATCGTATTTATTATTCTTACGGCTGTAGCAGAAGACTGAATGTAATAGAGCCTTAATAATGACAAGCTTGGCAATTATTTTGATAAGTTTTAAGTGCATCTTATGCTCTGTGTCGTTTCATTTTCTTCGTACGTCTTCACATGTTTAGTCTCAATAAAAAGTTTAAAACATTAAAATAGATTTTGTAAAAAGAATGTCTGAATTGTAAGTCTGAACAGTATTTTTTTTTTTTTAAGTCATCCATAACAATAACATCCAATCACAAAAACAAATTGCTCTTCATTTAGACTAATTCATCTTTGTATATACACATAATATAGGCATTTCAACGTTAAATGGTACAAAAATAGCCTACAAGTCTTTTGTTTCACCACAATATTCCTTAATCTGGGAGGGGTATGAGAAGGGGTGCATCCTGCTACCCCTCCCTGCATTGCGTCGGCTTATCTCCCGCTGATATCTCGGCAATCCGAAGATCATATTTGATCGCAATGAGAGAAAGGGATTTGGGGGTGAAGGACACTTGCCTGCTTGCTTCGACTCTAAACAATTTAAAGAGAAAGTCGAGTTCTTGTAAAACGATGTTTTTTAAATAATAATTTGTGAGCTTTCTCATTTTTTTTCTTCACAGTTTAAAAGAATATCATTGTAGAATAACTTTGAAAAAGGTTTGCTCGACAAGAAATAAAAGAACATTTTGGAGTGTTAGGACCAAAATTTATGCCAAATGTGTTTTTAGTCTCATAAACAGCCGTACTTGTGTACAGTCATGTGATTTTCAGCTAGACTGAGTGAATTTCTTTTGATTTTGATAATTCCAAAATCTCACACCAATTCTTGATAATACATTTCATTATAAGCGCTTTTCAGGACGCAGGAGATACAAAGAGATGCATTTTTGTCTGCGTCATCTTGCTTTACCAAGTGCTTCCATACGATTTCCTTTACTTGACTATACAAACCTCAACTTTATCTTTAAGACAGGGACCTAGTAAAGTCTTTGATTTAGCTGATGGCATAACGGCTGCGGGATGAGCGAAGTTATCTAGGGCAGGGCGACCTTCCGTCAAGGAAACCATGGTCGACTGGCGTAGGGGTCAGTGAGCCATGACGTAGACAAAACAGGTGGGGGGCGGGGCTGGGAGGGTGAGGGGAAGGGATTGATCGAGCCTATACTACACATATACAATGGGTGGAAGGGGGTATTTTCTTGTGGGGGGGGGTGAAATTATACCTCCATCGAACCTAGATGTACAGGACACGACCCGCAGGGGGGGGGGGAGGAGGGGGAGGGGAGGGGAGGGGAGGGGAGGGGAGGGTTCTATGAAACAGACACATGGATTAAAACACTTTTTTTTATTAAATTCCAGTTGTGTAAATCTCCAGAACGATATTATTGAGGTAAAAGGGCAGTGTGGTGAGCCAGTATTTTCCTTTTGACCCACACAACTGTTTTCTCTATCCGTCTCTCTCTCTCTCTCTTTCTCTCTCTCTCCGCGGCCTGTCCCTTTCTTTCTTTCCCACCTACTCTCTCACTTTATCACACTCACTTATCTCTACCCCTCTCTCTCTCTCTCTCTCTCTCTCTCATGACAAGATATGCGAACATTAACGTTGCATAATTTAGCAAGCGGATTCAATCTCAGACATCTTTATTTGATAAGAGATGTTCATGTAAGGAAGCAGAGCGGTGGAGTATTTTTAGATGTGCATCTGGCCGAATGCACAAGGGGCACATTTTTAAGAAACGGGGGTTTTATCGGGACTGTCATTATGATGATGTCAAGGACAAAAAATAGTTTCGTAGAAGTAGAAGACATTTGAAACTTGTAAGGGTAAACTGAAGACTAAACCATGGATAACAATTAGCATATATACCAGCACAATTAAAGATTCGCACTTATTATCTGAATAAACACATTAGTATCAAGTTGATAATATTTGATTAAGAAAAGCAGATAAAAGCATCCCCCTGAATTCAAAACAAAACCGATCTTCAGAAGCCTGGCTATGAAGTTGAAGTGTAATTACTTTCATAAAGCAATCAATTATTATTTGTTTTAACCTGAAAGTCATAAAGGAAACAAACATCGAATTTGGTAACGAAACTATAATTCTAAGGATGTAACATGAAAGTGGGAGGGGTCAGGGGATCAAAGACAGAGCGAAAGGCAAGGGGTGCAATTATACAGAAAATAACAAGGGGCCAGATAGAGGGGTGATGATGGGGAAGAGGTGAAAATAAGAAGAAGATAAATCACTTTTTTCTAGATGAATCTTATCACAATAAAACCACAAAGTCTGTTTCAAAATGTATTTTCTGACGTGGCGATCAGTCGGAAAATACCGATTCTGATTGTCCGTGACAACACATTAACTAATTACAAGCCATCGAGAAGAAAATAACATAAACGGAAGAAGGGGGGAGTGTTGACGATGAGCTTGAATACCATCCAGGTTACCATAGCAACATGTCTCAGGGCTATATTTGCATAACCTGCATGTAATATGACATGAAGGACGTGTGCTAGGCCTACGTTGTTTAACGGGAAATTAATCAAACATGGCCATGGTGGTGAGGAAGTTCGTTATCATAGATCTAGTCTAGATCAGAACATCATGGACCGCTATAAGATAAACATTACTCGAACGCAATCTTTAATGTCATGGATCTTCAAACGTGTTAAAACAACAACCAAAGCACGCTCCATAAAACCTGTTTCAGTGATGCATATGGATGATGGAGTATCAAAAACAAAACTTAGAAGTAAATGTAAAACCCAGATATCAAAGGGATAGTTGAGTTCTGTTGCAGAGGGCGCTACACACAATAATTTTTTTTTGTGAGATAATGAAAAACTCAGGGTCAAATTTGAAAGAACATACAATTTAAATTACAAAATCATCTTTGTTTGATCAAAAGCGGTTCAGAGACGGCTGAAATTTCAATAAATATAACGATTTCTAATACAAAAATACATGGTTAACCAAAATCTGTCCACAGGTCGCCGTTTGCCAAGCTTTCATTTCGTGACAAAGATAACCTTTGATAAGAACATGAAATGTTGGTCTTTAGTTTCGATTAAGATTTTAATCCTGCAGATTTAATCATTTTGACAGAGACAAAATTCGTGGAATTTGAAATGTTAAGCAAATGAATATTGGATAAGGACATAATGCAGAGGTTGATGAAAAAAGAGAGAATTGCAATTTGGCAGAGTATATAGGTGAAAGAAATTAAGAAAAATAAGAAAAGGGGCTAAGAATCACATTATTCATTCTATTGGGAACGGTGGCATATACAACTACGGCTGGTGGGGGGGGGGGGGAAGGGGGCAGGAGCTACGGCTCCCTCCCCAACCACCCTCTACAACATGGCCGTGTTGATTTATATAGTATATAACGAGTAAAACCCGGCACCCACCCCCCCCCCCCCCTCTCCCACACCCATCGTAGCTTTAGGCCGAATTCGGTATTTTTATATTGTGCGGATACGTTGCATCGAACAAACGATTAAAATAATATTTATTTTAACATAGTTAATCACAATACACATTTGGTTTTAATTCCATTGAGAAGATGATTGATATGCAAATTAAAATTCGCCTCAGAACAGAGCTTCAAATTGATTTGTCAGCTGTACTATTTCTGCCCAGAGAGATTGTGGATTTCTGGACCTCCAGGAAGAACAGAGCCATTTTAATAATGACTCTGAATAGAGCTTTCCAGCCGTTTTTTAATTCTTGATTTGTATTATTTGTAAATTGTATTCTTGTATGTATTTGAATTTTTATACGGAAAATAAAACCAACCAACCAACTAACCATTGTATAGGAAAGCAGGAAAATTACGTTATTTTGAAGGTCAATTTTACATCTAATAAACCCCTCACTTTCAGGAGATGCAATCTCTTTAATGTGAAACATGTAAAATCCATGGTAACAAATGTAGCTATTATCAGTGACGGATCTAGGGTGGAGGGGGGGGGCTTCGTTTGGCCCAAAAACAGGTAAATTCAACCTTTGTTGAAGAAAAAGAAAAGAAATGGGCCCCCTCCCCATGGCTCACAAATTGGGGAAGAAAAAAATGAGTGCTCCCCCCCCCTTAAAGTATTGTATTTGATTTTATGTAGTAATATGCTGGTCAGTTTTTCCATTCCTTTTTCGATATTATCAAAAAGAAAACCATAGTGAATGTGGGTGTACTCGTTCAAATTGCGAGTGACGAGAGAGTGCGCTATATATCAAGACGGTGCTATACATGAATTGAATACTGTCGTAGACCATTCTTTGACTAGAACACAAAATAGTGAGTATTCCCGTTCAGTGGCGTAGCGCGTGTCCACCCATCGAGGGGGTACTCAAGCGATGGGGGCACCCACCAGCAACACTTGTAAAATGAAATGCAAATTCACGAGGCGACAGATTATGAGGGGGTATGGGAGGTGATACATTGGTTTTATTCTCTTGTTCTGTTCCCCTACTGATCTCCATTTTCCATTTCTCTATTTTCTCGCCTTTTCTTTCGTCTAATTTGTTTTGTTCACCGTTCGATGAGGGGGTGGGGGCGTGCCTCTCAAGCCCCTGTATCTAACGCTACTGGTCCCGTGAGCGATTAGGCGCCAAGAGTCCTTGTCGTTAGGGGCGTCATTTAATTTGAGGGGGTACATTGGTAATTGGTTATTACACGAGGGGTAGTTTTTAATTTGGAAAAAGTAGGGGTTAATTCGGCCACCCCCCCCCCCCCCCCCTCCGCCCGCCTTCATCAGACGCCTCCCAAACTGAAACTGAAGGAAATACCATGAACACAATCGCAACTACTTTCGATAAATAAGTTAATAAAAGCAATTTCACTTATAATGTTCGGATTATGTAATATATTTAATGTAATATTCACACATTTCAAAAGTTACGTAATATAAGGCCATTGCGATTGCCTCAAATTGAATTTTTCGATATTGGTTGTGATCGTGGTCATTTTTCCTCTCAGAATATTATGGTCAAATTATATTCTGAATTTAATTATTAGCAATTCATAACAATGTTTTTAATTGAGTTCATAAAATCACGACAAAATAAATTGTGTCGAGTAGTATCCGGCTACATAAATGTACTCTTAAGGGTCGAACTTTCCACAGTCCATGGTCGGGCTGCTGTGGAAGATTAGCCTGTTTTTAGTGGGTCGAGATTACTGTCACGAAACCCTTCACTAAGTATAGAGCGCCATATGCAGAAAGCAAACAAAATAATATAATAATTAGAATAACACAGTGAAATCAAATGAAGTGGGTTTTTTTTAAAGAAGAATACCTTAGGATAAACTCTGTAAGAATTTGCATAGATAGATATTCACCAAAGTGTGTTTTGTGGGTTTTGTTTACACGTTGGAAAGATCCGCGTTGATGGGCATACATACACAAGGGGCGTTCTATACCCTTCTTTCAGCGCGCGGTGCTTTTGACAAGTTTCCAAAAAGTAAGACAAAATAAAGAAGAAGAGAATGGATTCTTTGGTTCAGCAGGTTTTGATTGTTTGCCCTCATGTATCAGCTGACGATGCTCGAAGAGATCTTCTTTACACAAAGGACCCTCAAACAACAATTAACAGAATATTTGACGGGAATGTAAGTAGATCTACTACTAGTATAAACAAACGTGTGTCATGACGAGAGGATTTCCACACCTTGACATTTGAGCGACGGGCATGGACACTAGGCTTTGATCCCCGAAGAGCGTAGGCGCACTCCAGGACCAGGGAGCTCCAGAGCCCGCATATGAAAACAATTCAAACAGCGGGTTGGGTCACATTTTTTCGAAATGTAAAGAGGTAGTAATTACAATTTTGACTTGCAATGTTTTTCGACTCCTCTAGGGCTAGGCCTGGGCATCCGTTCAACTAGAAGGTCTAGCCTGCTAGTGCTACTTGAATTTGAAATTATAATTTGAAGAAAAGGGTGATTCTTAACCCGAGGATTAAGGATTCATCTATGCATTTTGTATCGTTGATTCAACATGGTGAAGAGAAAGTACGCATACGCGGTAGCAGCGCAGCAAATATGATACTCGTGAGATAGAGATATTAATTAAATATTAATAGAGCGCTCGCTCGAAATTGCCTAATATGCACAAGGTTGGTTGAGAAGGGCTCTTTTTCTTCGATGTCATGCATATTCAGCAATTTCAAGTGGACAGCTCTGTTAAACATAAATATTCATATTTTCTGTGCCGCTACTGCTTTCATGAAATTTTTGCCGGGGGCTTGTACCTTGTGACTGTGTTCGTCTCTTCCGAAAGGTCCGCTAGTAGGGAGGCCAATGCCCAAATCTAACTTTTTAATTACTAATTTGTTTATAATAAAACTAAGATTAAAAGAAAGCATTTACTTTCACTAAGAAAATTCACCCATCTGCCGACTCCAGAAGTTCCATCAAATAGGAGATATCCAGCTCTTTTTATCCAGCTTCCTTCTACGCCTATCCGTACGTAAGAGCCTTGAAACAATTATATTTCATGTCGCAAAGTTACGTTCATAATTAGACAGGCCCGAGGGAATGGGCGTGTCATTGTCCGGACAAAGTTCATGAAGAAGTTTAAAACTTTGCGCGAAAGTGCAATCACTCAACAGCGGCTAGCCTTGAATCGGTCGCACACGTACACACCGACACAGGCAAGCCCCGATGCAGGCTGAAATCCATCCATCAATGTGCGAACGATTCCATCTTCTACTACTACGAGCCGAAGGCGATGGCTCAAAAATGAAGAAGAGATATCAAAATTGGCAGGAAAGAAATATATATAATTCATTGATATTTACCTTAGATGTGTATTCCAATAGACTTTTTTTTTTTACTGAAATATCTTTTTTAACACTTCTCATACATTACTGCACGACACTTGTATCTAGTGCTGTGAGAATAAGGTACTAGGGTCTATAAATAAGACTACGCTTTGCGCACGATCTGACCGGAGCTCAGTGGAGCTCAGACATATGTCGCAATACCCTTTATTTTTGGCGCGAACAATGACGTCACTGTTCACAGTTTTCCTTCTCATTTTGAGATGGATGTAGCTATAGGGCTCAAACCAACGCAAGATTGACAGAAACATCGTACTCTATCTACTTTCGAATGTTCAGTTTGTAAAAATTTATATTTAAAAAGATATAATCTTTTTTCTTTATATTTTCTAGTTGTTAGAAGTGGCAATTGTGAACATCTGAAATATTGATCTCTATCAAAAGTTCTTTACTCAAAACGGATCCCATATTTTTAGCGTCTACCTTCTGCCAATGAGAAGGTTTTTAGTGAGCAAACCTCTACGCCCTCTAGGATTTTCTTAGTCGGTGGTGCGTGCCCGCCAAGTAGCTTCTGCTACGACAATTATTGGACTCAAATACGTCAAAATCTGCAAGATCGTCAACAAATGGTGAAAGACTGTTACAGATCCGTGATTATAGGTATGTTGTGAAATGTATAATTGTATTTTCTATCTTATTTTCATCAATTTTTATTTTTACATCATTTTTTTCCCTCTGCTAATTTTTTGAAGTGGGCGACGAGCGCACAAATCGTAGGCGTAAAAGCCTTACGCCCGGGCATTGGCCTCCCTACCGCTAGGGGTTATGCTATTCGGTACTTGGTAGGCTCCTATATTAGGCTCCTACCTGAATATCATTCAGTAGGTCGTAAGGAAGCCCTGCACCAATATTTGCATTTGTACGTCAATAAATCAATGTTATTTTATGTTATATATTATTTGGGGGTTCTGGGGCGACACCTCGCCCACCACATGACCCTTTTATGAAATTTTTGCTAGGGGCTTTCAGTACATGTAGGTCCTATAAGAAACAGCCCTGTAATAATGGCGCTTATATCCAGCAGGTAACGATAATTTATTTATATATTTGACTCTAAGCCACCTGACTATTTATAATATTGTCCAACATAAGTCATCAAAGATTTATGAAATATTTCTTGTAGATTTCTTCAAATTATTTTTTTGAAATCAACTGTTCAGATAACCAACCAGTCCAGACACATGACATGTGGGTATGTACATTTTCTCTGGAATCCCCACATTTGGCTTTAGCACAATGCGTGTAGTAGGTCTTCATAGACAGGAAGACTCTACTGTACAGGGTACATATGATATTTTTCATTTAATATGTTACTGCTTTCAGGTCACTGGCTTTTCAGGCTAATGTCCATTACGCTATTTCTTGAATCCTAAATATTAGTCATATCATGTACATCTTTTTATGTGTGTCTAGTTCTTGATAGGTATACCTATTGATCAGCCAGAAGATCAAAGCCCAGTGCCAGTGCCGCCAGTGCGCCACATTTCCACCAAGAAACCTGTGCCATCAGCGTCTGCGGGAAGCTTGCCACACGAGTCTGGGTCAAACGGTTCAGAAAGGAGCTGTGACACCGACTTTAGCGAAGAAGTGAGAGACTCCCATCGAGAGACAATGGCCTACAAGAAAGGGAGGACCAGTCCCTTCCCCGTTACCAGCCCTGATCTCCATGACGATAGCGACGATGATGAGGAGTTCCCATCCATCTTTGCATCTCGTGGACCACAAGCAACCTCAAGATGGGAAGCCAGTGTGACATCGAACCTTCCAAAGGAATCTGGTTTCATACCAGGAAACAGTGAAAGGGAAACACATGGTACATCCAAGGGGTTGGCACATGGCACCAATGCCAAAAAGACAATGTCCTCTAGAGTATGCCATATTGACATATCCAGTAGTGACAGTGACGATGATCAAAGCCCTAACAAGGTAGCTAACCCTGATAAGCACAAAAACCAAGAGAGGGTGACTATCGCATCGACTGTCCATCTAGACCCTGAAACCTCATCAGACGAGGACGATATTATCCAACTGGGTCTGTTACGGAGACTAGAGGATCAGAAGAAGAAGAGGTTCAAGGCAGCACGGAGCAGCAGCCAGGAATCCTCCCGAACCTTGTCGACATCTTCCTCCAAATCAAGCACTGCCAGAGAGAGGGAAATCCATGAAAAAGTGAAAAATGCCATCTTGGGAAACGGAAGATCCTACGATCATAACGTAAGTGACAGTGATGGTGAGACAGAATCCATGGAAATGACCGATCAATCATCATCACGTTATAACTCATCATCCATGCCTTACACCACAGAGACTGATAGTCTTGATTCACAGACTGTGACGTCGCAGGAGAGCAGTTCGTCTCTGTCATCGGGTCATCTGAAGACGAAGAGAACACCAGAGGAAATCCAAGCTGCCAAGTTGAAGGCAATGGTATGAAAACATTCTTTCATGATGTTTTGGCTTGTATAGTTTTATATTTTCATGCTTTTTTTAAATTCAATGGCACTTCCTAAAATCAAGATTTTCATAAACAGTCATTACTGTAATGAATAAATAAAAATGGATTATCAAGATGTTATGAAGTGAACTAATTTATCAGCAGTGGTCTGTTATGAAATGAAAAGTATTGTTAAAACAATTTTGAAAGTATATGACCTCCATACTGCTGTATTAGAGAATTCCTTCATAAATGCAATACAGATTTTTAAGCAGCAGAACTAAGGTTCTGAAAATATCAAACAGGTACCAGTATTTATTTAGATTTATAGTGAAAATCGGTACATGTAGATTACATCAAAATACAATATCATGTTCTTTGCACTACAGGAGAGGAAGACTGAGAAGGAGCAACAGAGGCAAGAGAGGAACAGACTTCAAGAAACAAAGAAACAACAAAAACAAAGAGAGATCGATCAAAGGAAGGTAGAAAGCATTCTCCTCTTACAGATTTACCTTTTCATATGTGTCATTCCACCGCCAGTGTATTTGCCTTGACTGTTTTAGGGTCAGGTCGATTGACACTCTATTTTCTATGTTTCTTGTTAAAAGAAAATTACTGATGTACTTTATGGTAATCTTCTACCCATTTCTCTTTAAATCTATCTCAAGATGTGAATATCTTTTGTTGTATCGAGTAAAGTTTTTTTTGTAAGGATCACAATTTTTCCAAAACTCCTCATTTGAACAACTTTATATTCATAGCAGGAATTATCAATTATCAAACACAATAATCAGGTGATTTATCCCACATTCTGTATCCCCTGATCAATTCTTGTGTGTTTGTTCCAGAATAAGATCTTTTTACATACATGTACTCGCTCTCTCTGTTATTCTTCCTTGTATATGATGCAGACGCTCAGAGATGCAAAACGGGCAGAGAAACCAGGAGAATGCCTGAAGGTAAGTAGTGAAGAATTTTATCTTGATTCTGTTATGAAAATCAGTAAGAAGGTGTTCTAACTTACTCTGAGAAATACATTGAAAGAGTAGCTCAATCAACTGGAGTCAGTCACTACTAGCAAAACAAAAAGGATTGTGTGGGTATTTTGTCAATCCCCACCCCCTATTACTATGTGTTACCTGTGTTGAGTAAGAATTACAATAACTTATCAGAAAACTATGTCAGGCTTGTTAGACAATTGCGAGTAAAAACTTACTGATGGATCAGAAAGAATGAACAAATTATGAATTGTGAGATCCGCCGGTGCAACATTATCCGCCATGTACCTTCCCATTTTTTGTTCTCACAGGTTGCCATTTCCAACATCTATGGCAACACTACTTGTATCACTATTCTGCGTAATCTGACAAAGTCCTCCGTAGCCTCACAAGATAAATAAATTTAAATAAGGAATCAAACAAAAAGTGTGCTCCTGAGCTCTACCAACCAGATCAAACCCTTGAACTATAAATAGGATACTGAGCCTGAGGAAACTCAGTTATTTTATGAAAAAAGACATGTTATACCCCAAAAACAGATGATATCCGTTATCCAAGAAATGAAGGAAAATAATGGCTATTATTTTTTTTCAGTTTATGACGGTTGTCTTGGACCACCATGTGCTTGAGGACCCATGCGGAGCTCAGATCCTGGTCAAGCTACAGACCATGGGGTGTAAATACGTCATCGAGGCGCAGTCTATCCCATCATGCATCAGGTGGCAGAGAACGGTCCTGGAAACCGACCTCCTAGGCCAGGACTTACAGGTAATGTGTGGAATAGAATACAACTGAGATTGTGAATCTGAATCTGTTCCTGGTCCTAATCCTTGAAATGGGATATTGTTGATCAATAAGGGAGGGAGGGAGGGAAGGAGGGAGGCAGACAGACAGGCAGGCAGGCATGCAGGGAGGGAGGCAGGGGAGGGAGGGAGGGAGGGAAGGGAAAGAGGGGAGGGAGGGAGAGACAAAGAGGGGAGGGAGGGAGAGAGAGAGAGTGTGTGTAGTAAATTTTCTTTTAATTTTAGTTGAGTCCCATCACTTTACAATTGTAGGGAGGGACTATGTTCATATTGCCCCTTTGGATTGCTTCCCAGAGTCTGGTTTTGAAAATTTCTACTGAAATTGCAAGCAACATTGTTGGGGGGGGGGGGGGGGTAGATTCCTGGCCCAAATGGAAAGAAAGTGACACAATCTTATTAATCCAAACCTGCCCATCCCATTATAGCAGCAAATGGGTGACCTTTTCACAAACCAATGTAATCTACCCACCTTTACTCTAAGCACAGATGTTGTGTTTTTATCTTAACTCTTGCTTCCCTTACGCCAGAAATCTATTCCATTTATTGGAAGCTGTAAGTAAACGCTATTTTGTGAGATAGTAAATAGAGCAGAAGTGTGCATTCCATGATATGGTTCACTTTCTAGATCATTTGCTTTGTACCAATGTACCAGTAAAGGAGAACATGTAGGTTTAAAGATGTGCTGAGTAAGCATTTGAATATCTTTTCACCTTCCGCAGCATGGCTAAATGGTAATTTCATTGAATTTTAATTGTGGTTGTGCCCCCCCCTCCCCCCCCCCCCATTTTTTGTTAACAAAATGACAGATTAGACTTAACAAACTTTAAGATGTTTAAATTAAAATCTAATCTTTTTCAGCTGGACTCCATGACAAGTATCAAGCAAGAACCGGAAGCCATTGTCGTTTTTTCTCCTGCAGAGTTTGTAGAAATGGTCTATTCTTACAAATGTGTAAGTTTCAACAAAATCATTCTAAGGACTAAGTTATGCTTAAACATAAAGTCATCGTTTAACAATGTTAAATCTGAGTTGCATGGCCCTACATGTTATCAGTGTCTGTGATATGGTGTGATATTGAAACCCTAAAAAAAAAATTCACTTCAAAATGATCATGAAGTGCCTCAAAAAAGTAAAAATCTTTGAGTGACCGGTTATACCATACTCATTTTCCCCAATAGACTGTAGTGTTATCAAAACCGTTAGGAAAACGCAAACTAAAATTTCGATTTTTAATCGTAAATATCTTGATAATCAAACAGGCGATCGGCTTGTAAAAGTCATGGGGTTCCTGATTGACCTAAAGGTTTATAACTATCATTGCAGCATGAGCTAAATCCAGGATTTTGTTTCAGAGACAAAGTTACCCGTTCCCTTTAAGATTATGCTCATGCTTTATTCAGTATTCAAGGTTAAAATTTCTTTGAAAAGCATCCACATTATTTATTCTACCTGTTTTTCTTTTTGTTTTGTAAGTCAATCTTCAATTAACTGCAAAGATTTCCTGTTTGCCCATAATTCATTACAATGTTCACGCCCACATTTGTTCATACATGTACATGTCGTCGTCATCCTACGGGTCAAGACTGACCCTTTATTGACGATGACGTTCCAACCACTTCTATCCTGCACATAGCGATGAGCTGTGCAGATGTTCATGCCAGTATATCTCTTTGATTCCTATTTATTCCAAGATTCTTGGTATCAGTTATGACCTCACTCCATGGTATTATTGTGTGTGTTTAGGAACAGAGAGGGGAATACACCCCGGGTCTTAGGACATTATGTGACCATGTGAGAGACATCCAGAGGCAGCTAGGAGGGATCATGCCCACGTTGATTGTGCAAGGCATGGAGAAATACTTCAGGTATGCAACACTAATGCATTTTGTTTGCTTATCCCTATTTTTAGGTAAATTTGCCTTTATGAAAACACTTCCCAACATAGTTTCACTAGCTCAAAATCAGGCTAATAGGCAAGTTCGTCTCGAATACTCTTCATATCTTGTCTGTTTAGAGCGAGAATGGCGTTAACTCATATAGCAGACTTGCCAACCGTTCCGTTTCTAACGGAACTGTTACGTTTTTGAAGTTTTTAGAGCCATGAAAAAAGGAACGTTCCGATTTGGGGGAATTAATACATGTAGTATAAATACCAGTTGGCTTTCCATAGTTTCGATCCGATGAGTGCTGGAAGGATTGTATTGCGCAAGATGCGTGCAGCGTGCTTGTTGCGCGCCACGCTGATCTCTATTTGCCACGTGTAAGGAGCCCGTGTGTGCGTAGAGTGCCCATAGAGTGCCATGCACAATCCCTCAGTCATAGGCACCGCACAGCGTGCACGCCACGCGCTAGCACTATCGCTCATGATCACCGCATGACTCCGGCCGTATATGCGAGATACGTATTTCACATGCAGTGCACAGTGCAGTCGCAGCGTACGGCACATGATTTGCGATGTGCGTTCCTTATTTTCTGAATTCCAAATGTTGGCAAGTATGATATAGGTTAATACAGATTTAATGCCCTTTTACCTCTTCATATGCACATTATGCGTAATTTCTTAGGTTTTATTAGATCAATGGGAATGAAAAATTAACAAGTACATCATGTAAATAAACCATTTGCTGTTTTATGGTAATAGACTAATTGGGTATTAGATGAAGTGGTTGTATACCAAACAACAATTCACCGTTCTTGATACTACGTGATTTCAATATTCCATAGGACCAATGAAACATAGTATAAATAAAAAGATCGTAAACCATGAAAAGGCATGTAAATACATTTTACTTTTTTCAGAGCCAAAAAGAATGTCCACCAGAGACAGTACAGGAATGCAGTGCTTGGAGTGACTGGTGAAGAGAAAGGAAAAGGGAAGAAGAGAAAACGGAAACCAGAAGATATTGATGTCATTGTATCCAGGGTGGACGTTGAGGAGGTAACACTATGAATACGACTGACAAAGAAAGCGGACAAAATATACAGTTCCTCAGGTAGACAAAGGAACATCCCTTCACTGCTATTATATAAAAATGTGTAGAACAGGTGTCACATGCATATTTACCTTTTTACAATGAAGGGATGTTCCTTTGTCTACCTGAGGAACTGTTTATTTTGTCCGCTTTCTTTGTCCGTCATGTTCATAGTGTAAGTGTAAGAGAGAAAGAGATCTTATTTCATATAAATTTGCAATTAATCTCAAGGCACAACCAATCCCAAGGCAGTGTTAATTCTTACAATGTAAATGTACATTGTGTAAAATATTTTTGATGGTAATTTTCACTGATATTTTTTTTGCAAATTGTGAAAATTCAAGGTTGTGATTTACTTTCAAGAACAAAGTTGTTATACACTGTAAACTTCCAGAGCAGAACAAATTTAGAACACAACTGGGTTTTATGGAAGCAGTTAAGTTTCCTATCAAGTAAGATGAATGTGGTAGCAGAAACTGTCCCTTGTTAGTACATTGTTTGCTTACCGGTACCTGGTCTTGTCCCCTTTCTTGTACATATTAGCAACTATCTGCTTTCTTGATGGAAACAAGTTAATCCAGGATGTACAATGATCCCTCTTTCCTTTTATACCCTAAATTCTTTTGTTAGAGCTTGCAAGATGCATCACAGAGTTGCCAATTTATGTTTAATTGATCGCAGATTCTAAAATTTCTAATCTTTATCAGAATTTGCTCAAATTTTCACTGACCTTTTCCTCTCATTTTTCTGCTTCTATTTAAACCAACTTCATATCAGGGTGGACTTCCCCTTTAACCCTTTTCCTTACAGTCATAACAAATTATTTTTTTCTCTTACAGGCCTTGGTTGATGTGCAGTTGAAGCTGACCTGTAACATGCGTTTTGTAGAGACTAGTGAACAGATAGCTGACCTGGTAGCCATGTTCACCAAAGCTGTAGCTGAAACACCTTTCAAGTAAGCGTATCATACATGTATGATGTAGTATGAGAGATATTCCTGTTTAGATGCAAGTCGGCTTAGTCAAGCTGGTATTAAAAAGAAACATGGTTAGATCCTACAAAATATTTGATTATGTTCCGGAAACCTGAACAAATGTTTTTGTTGTTTATAATTCAAATAATTATATTTATTTTGTGGCAAGATTTCACTCTCTTTGACGCTCTCTCTCTCTTTCTTTCTATCTTTCTCTCTCTCTCTCACTATCTTTCTATCTCTTTCTATATTTGTTTTCTCTTTCTCTTTCTCTTTCTCATTCTTTTTCTCTTTCTCTTCCTCTTTCTACTTTTCTTTTTCTTTCTCTTACTCTTTCTCTTCATTCTCTTTTTCTTTCTCTTTCTCATTCTCTTTCTTTTCCTCATTCTTTTTCTCTTTCTCTCTCTCTCTTCCTCTCTCTCCTTTTCTTTCTCTCCTTTTCTTTCCCTTTCTCTTTGTCTTCCTCATTACCCTTTTTTTTTTTCTTTCTCTTTCTCTATCTCTTCCTCTTTCTACTTTTCTTTTTCTTTCTCTTCCTCTTTCTCTTCATTCTCTTTTTCTTTCTCTTTCTCTTTCTCTCTCTCTCTCTCTTCCTCTCTCTCCTTTTCTTTCCCTTTCTCTTTGTCTTCCTCTTTCTCTTTGTCTTCCTCATTATCTTTCTCTTTTTCTTTCTCTTTCTCTTTGTCTTCCTCATTCTTTCTCTTGTTCTTCCTTTCTCTCCCTCTTTCTCTTTCTCTTTCTCTTTCTCTCCCTTTCTCTCCTGATGAAAGAGAATACAAAATACACAATTTACTAATTTGCAAAAAGTTTATAGTACTAGTCCAATACACTGCATTATGATATATGACTTACTATGCCAAAGAAATACAAAGCTCTTTACAAAAAACACCAGCTGTCTACAGCAGCTTCGCTTGTTTTTTTCTTTGAAAGCACTTGCTCTTCCACCACCAGTAAAACGGTATTTGTTGCCATTTAGAATTCAAAATACTGGTATGTTGACAAATTGTAGTCCTACTTATTTCCTACTTCCATGAGTAATCCTTGATTCTTGTTCATACATGTATTTACGTGTCCTCATCCTACGAGTCATGACTGACTCTTTGTGATCCTATTGATGATGACGTTCCAACCACTTCTATCCTGGGCATAGCGATGAGCTGTGCAGATGTTCATGCCAGTAATCTCTTTTATTCCACCACCGTAAAACAGTATTTGTTTTCATTTAGAATTTAAAACATATCGACAAATTGTAGTCCTATTTTTAATATTTCCTGCTTCAATGAGTGATCCTTGAATTCCCTCCATTTAATTATTTTCAGGAGGAAACGAGATGAGGCCAAGTTCTCTTTCCACGTCCATGTAGACTGGGCCGGAGGGGTCAAGGTGGCCAAGGATGGCAAGGGACTGCTCAAGGTGTGGAGGCAACAGTTCCAACAGTTCAGGAACGTCAGTCCAGAGATCGCATCAGCCATCGTAGCTCAGTATCCTGCTCCTCGACTCCTATTGAGGGTAGGTTTTGATTGCGTTATAAAATATTGTAGTAATATAATTTAGACAAGGAAGAACGACTTCAACATGGATGGTAATGCCCTTGCTCTTTGCCTTTCGTCCTTTACCATGTCCACTCTTAACAATCTTGCTTGTCAATATCTTTGATTGGGTGCATGATCTGGTTTGTAGTGTGACACTTGCAGATGATATGATTCAATGAAGTCCATCTTGAAGGCGTTCTTCCTTGTCTAAATATATTACCGCAAAATTTCAGTGTCATATGAACATTTTTATCGATATTCTTTTCAGACTGCTTCTCAAAAAAGTTCGTATGTAGCTTTTTAATCAACAAACTTGCTTGTCAATATTGTAACGGGCCGGTGACTCTGTTGAATTCTGCCTAGCAGCTTATCTTGTCAGGATGCCTCCTGCTGGCAGTTTTTCCAAGTCCGGTACAAAATTTCGCCGTAGATCCGTTTGGCAGAGATAAATTGCCCTGTTGACGTTGACACCACTCTGCACCACCTCTCAACCACTGTTCAGTCGACACTACCTGACCATCACAGGTCTGCACTTCACCACCAGACTGCCAACCGTTGTACCGTTGTGTACCACCAGTCTGCCTCTGCATGCAACTACAGTTGACCGCACTGTGTTTTTGCATGCACCTTTAAACAACAAGACCTGTCTGTCTTTGTACAATGGCCTTATCGACCATAGGCATCTTCTTTTGTACACTCGGCTCACAAGACCATACACTAATCAGTCTACATCTAAGAGTATGATCTAGATCTAAGTTTTTTTTTAATGTTTTGAACTTACTTTTTTAGTCTTACCTTTTATATCAACAGAATCATCCATCATAAACTTGTAAATCAATGCAACAGGTCATAGAAAAAATTGAAATTGAAACTCCAACTTGAACAATGGACGTCTAGAGTTGAGTCCACATAGAACTTGAAGTAACTTAGAACCTGAACCAGCAAGGTAAAAATGTCTTTCCAAAGTGCAACTTCCAACAGCGATATTGTACATGTAGAATAGTTTAAAAAGCTGAAATAGTCAAACTCAAGTCAAAGCCAAAACATATGTACATAGATCTAGGCCTACACAAAGTGTTGTCTTGAACATTCCTTAGACTAGGTCTAGGGTCTATTATACATGTTCACCACACAATCGTGGATTTGAAGTCGTTGAAAGGTCCTAGTGTACCTTCTCCTGCGAAAGCAAAAAAAAAGATAATTGCTGATGGGAATTCACATGAACAACTACATTATCTGAGTCACGATCCGGAACTACTATTTCAAGCGGCTGTTTGGTCGTGTGCATGGAATAGGCGCTATCAGGCCTGCTTGGACCTGGTCCAGGACCAGGATCTCAAAGTGATGTTTCTTTTCTCGTAGAGATGACTCCCAAGATGTGAGGACATTTGTTTCTTCCGCTCTTGGCTAGTGTTACAATAATTCTTGAGTGACTGCTCACTGTGGTGCTCACTCACTGATTGAATGTCTCAAGACTCGAAACCGGCTCTATCCAGAGTCATGATGCATGTTGCTCTTAGGCAGTGGTTTGTGTACAACTTTGAGCATCCAGCTTTCTGGGAAATTTGTTTCATCTTATTTCCCATTGTGTTTTTGCCAACTGGAGCATTGCAGTACCAGTTGTCACCATCTTCTGGCTTCTTTGATTTTGGTTTCTGCCATAGAAAGGGCAATCTTTGTTGAGCTTCGATACAAACGCATGAAACTCTCAACTGGACACTTTGAACTTCCAGGTATTTCGTACATGACTCCCCTGTTCGACACCTCATCATCATCCTCAGGATTGTTCTTTGTCAGTTGATCTCTTTTAGTGATGTATCGAAGCCCGTCTTCATCGGTCTCAAGTCGAAAATCGTCTGGTTTAAGTTCTTGAAGATGTTCGCGTCCACGATAACAGAAGTAAGTCATAAAATCGACGAGGACTTTGTTCTGTAATCCAGCTGGCGTGTCACAATCGAGCACCGACAAGTTTTGTATGATTTCCATGTCACTAGTTGAGATCGCGGGTTTGTGCATGGTGGAGCCTTTGCCTTCCTTCTTTAGCTTTGAACACTAAGACGGCTTTAAACATTCTCACTCTTTGTGAGAATGTTGCCTTGTCACGGATATCAAAGTTTTGCAAGTCCAAAAAGTGTCTCTGTACACCATACCTGGTCACTTGCATGGTTTTCTTGCCATACCAGGATCCATCGTCGCGATGGAGACTTGAATAGAAAGTGCACAAAACGTCATCCAGTGGAAGCCTGTCGGTTGTGATTTCAGCTAATTCAATTTGTTTCAAGCCCATCTTATAACACAGTATATCCAACTGGAATTACGCCATCTACGCCAAAGATATGAGGAAAACGAATTAAGACAAGTGATTTTCTTGATTCCAAACATAGCTACCTACGAAATAAAACCAGTTTTTGTGACACAACTCCCTTCTTTTTCATAGCTCGGCCCCCGAGCGTTATTTAACAACACTTTACAAACCGGCATAAAACACATTTACAGCAAATAACGACCATGGGCATCTAGGTATCATTCCCTTACGACCATGGGCATCTAGGTATCCTTCCCTTACTTAGTATTGCCTTTAGAAACATAATCACATACATGCAAAGAACACTCTTAAATACGGCATAAAGAATAATGTCTAGGTACGTAGAGATGTACCATCTGAACTTGTTCTTATACATAACACAATAAATCCAAAGAACAGTTTGAAATGAGAGAAACAGTTCAAGACGACTCTTTCTTTTGTAGTTCCTCGGTCACTACTTTCAACCGTTCTCCCTCCTTGGTAACATACCGCTCAGTGGTGCGAACAAAGATGACGTTCTTGTTTCCCTGCTTGTCGGATGGCATGTTTCTGACAAAACAGAAATAATCAGGTTATCAATAAGGCATTTCACACATTATACATCAGTGACAACTGTTAAATTACATGAGCTCATTAGGAGAATGTTGCAATCTCTTTCCCTTTAAATGGCCCCTACTTCCGGTAATGCAAAGAACAGTTTGAAATGAGAGAAACAGTTCAAGACGACTCTTTCTTTTGTAGTCCCTCGGTCACTACTTTCAACCGTTCTCCCTCCTTGGTAACATACCGCTCAGTGGTGCGAACAAAGATGACGTTCTTGTTTCCCTGCTTGTCGGATGGCATGTTTCTGACAAAACAGAAATAATCAGGTTATCAATAAGGCATTTCACACATTATACATCAGTGACAACTGTTAAATTACATGAGCTCATAAGGAGAATGTTGCAATCTCTTTCCCTTTAAATAGCCCCTACTTCTGGAAAGACTCATGGGTTCCCACCCCTCACTTTGATTAGTGCTGTCATTCCAATCTCTCGTCGGTGGTCTGGAGGAGAAGGAGGGGGAGTCGTTTCTGCCAGGCATCTCTAGCTGTACCAGTGTATGGTTTGAGCCGATCTGCATGGACAATGAAGTCTCATCGGAAAGCTTGGTGACTTCCAAATATGGCCCAAGCAATGAGGGTTGTAACTTTGTTGCAAAACCCTTCTCTCTAGTTTTCTTCCTCATCCACACAAACTCTCTTTGTGCCATCGGGGTGTCTTCTCTGCACTTGGCGCATAGGTTTTGCAGTACCAGTGTCAATATCATGTTGAACCAGATCCGATGGTCCTTTCGAGAAGACATCCGCATTTTCGACCAGCATCATGGCATTGGGCTGGGACTTCACTGATACTGCGAGCCAAAAGATCTTGTATGGTCCGGAATGTTTCTGCTTGTACTGGTTTCAGCATGCATCGTCTGATTGCACATTTCTATGCCCACTTCTTCCAGCGTTTGTAGTGTGACACTTGCAGGAGATTTAATGAAGTCCATGTTGAAGTCACAATTTTTTTAGAATCTTTGTTTGAAGATGGATGCCTTCCTCGTTGATCTTCATTGGCAAAATTGCCCTCCGTTTGGTTGTCTTGTCATCCACGGCTTTACTAAAGTCCAGGAAAATGGCATCATTAATGGGAGGGAGATTTTTTTTTCTTCAGGCAGGGAGCCATTTATGAGTTGGTCACAACTCGGAGCGTCGACCGACCGATTTGTAGCCTGCTTGGTCACCGCTGGAATTTAAGCATCACCCAATGATTTTTGGAGAAGTCGAGTAGGCTGTAGAGCACCAGCCATGGTCGGGCAGACGACTGGTCTCTCAGCAGTGACCGGGCAGCCTCAATTTTTTACCTAAATCGCTTGACGGCGTATGCTCGATTAGGTCGGTGCCCAGGCATATTTCTGGCGGCGAGTGAAAAGTGAGTAGTCACCCCCCGAGCTTTATCTCTGCGACCGAGCGCTGCACGGGCGAAATTGACTTAAAACTCCCCGCCCAGCCGTCAAGCAGGCTACTTTTGGGGGTTTTGACTATTGCTTCACATGTCCATCATCAAGACCACCTCTCTATGGTCCAAATTCTTTTCTTCATCTTTTTTTCTTCTTCATTTTTAGGCATACAAGAATTGTCCAACAGAAGATGCTGCCAAAAAACTTCTCCAAGATATTGTTGTAAGTATTAAAAGGTTAAAAGGGATCATGTCCTCCAAAGACAAGTCTCTTCTGCATAGGAATTACAATGCCTTCTTTCATGTTGACTACTTCAGACTCTCCATAAATGTCTTTGGGGAGCTGCCATCCATTCCGTTTTTCCTGGAATAACTCTGTTTTTTCCTCCAAATTAAAAAATATGTTTTTTAAATAATTTGTTATAATTGTATTTTTTATAACTGTATTTTTTATTTTTTTTTTACATACTGCACGTCAAACAAGTGCCCTTAAATGTTATTTTGATCACAAATTCAATCGAAAAACATACATGAAGAGACAAATATTCCCAAAAAGAATGAAACACTGATAATACAAAAATAACAACAACAAAATACCTACTTGTAAATAAACTATAGGTCCTAATATGGAAAAAAAACATCATGAGGAATGGACATTTCTTCATTGGAAGTTTGTCGGCGTGGTTGTAAGTTTCGTTTTCATGAATTCCTTTTTTTTTGCTTAAAATTCCTCCTTTTTTTGCCAGCATGGTTCCTTTTTTCGGTCGAACAAGGTTGGCAGCTCTGTATACATGTGTAACAAGGGGGCTTACAGAAATTTCCTAATTCTGCTTAGTATATTTTAAAGCAGACTAACTATAATCATTCTGATGAAAGACTTCAATGTAACATGATATAACGACAAGCATATAAAGATGAATCTAATCTTTTGGAGGCTACATTGGCGAGACGTATGCAAAGCCACATATACATATATTTCATGTGTTCATTTCAATCATGAATATTCTTTATATCTTGCATATAGGTGCGTCGAGGAGAGGGTGTTCTAACTACATCGAGACGCGTAGGACCTGAGCTGTCAAGGAGAGTTTACCATCTCTTCGATTCTACCAATGGTGATCTGGTTTTATGATGCTTCTCAACAATGCCTATCCATGGATGATTCAATGGAGGGGTGTTCTATCGACATCCAAATGACTATGACATGAATTCCACTTTCCCCTAGTCATGGTTGATTCGAAAGAGGGGCGTTCTAGCGACATCGAGACAAGTGGGATCAGAGGTGTCAAGAAAAGCCTATCATCTCTTCAATTCTACCAATAGAGATCTGTTTTTTTTAAACTACTTAACTAACACTATACATGACAAGTTCTTCTTTGAGAGGGTGTGCTAGCATGGAGACGAGTAGGTAGTAGGACTGATTCAAACCCTTGGGTCTCTCCCCCCCTACTCTTATATAAATAGTGCAGTGGGTTTTCAACGTGCTAAGGTGGTGACTCTCCTCTACACAGGGCTTCCATTTAACGTCCTATCCGAGGGACAGAGTGTTTTCCACTTAACATAGCCTGCGTCTATGAAACAGGGGAGGGGCACGTTAACACACAGCGCAGGCTTCAGTCATCCGCCTGGGTGGGATTCAAACCCACGATCTTTGGTTCGACAAGCAGACGCTTTACCAACTGAGCCAACTCACTTCCTCTACAATGTGCCTTTGCCAAATATGGGTATTGTGTGTGGCGTCTTTTACTCGCTGAGTGTACATCAAACTTTTACTTATTTTATTGTGCATACATATATATGGATTTAGCTGGTAAACATTTTAAGCGATAATGATGTGCAGTAGATATTCACAGCTCAAAGGAGATGTAAAGATGTAAATATCATTAGTGCCTGAGTTGGAATATATTATGCAAGACTTTGAATTGGATTGTCCTTCTGGCTCATCTCTTCTGGGAACCCTCTGCCAAGATTAATTATCATCAGTCTAAATCAGTATTATTACTTTTTAGGAGACACTTCTGGATCAGTAGGAGGTAATAATGAGTATGATAGACTACTTTTATGCTATCTCGTCTTACACAGTATTATTTGTAAGCCAAGGGTATGCTGCCGTGTATATATGTAAGAGATCTCTCTTTATGCCACTTGCCTAGTTTCCCCAATATTTAGTATAAAGAACAACCTCTGAAGCTCTGGTCCGGCAAAAACATTTGTTAAAGTATATTGATGCAAATATGTTGAGTTGAATTGAATTTAATCGCCACTTTCATGAAAACATGCCATGTCAAGAATAATAAAATACTCTTACCCAAAAAATAGTGAAGAAAGTAACATGCAGTGAAATACCAAATGAAATTATGAAGTGGTTGGATTATCAAAGGATGCAAAGAAATTTGTAATTATAGCATCATACACAAAACAGATGATGATCCTATAATAGAAAATGTTTTTAAAAATAAAAATTGTCATAACATACTTTAATGCGGATAACTTCTATGGAGATTAATGAAAACCCTCCAAGTCCATGTGTAAGGAAGGTTAACTATGTCAGCAAATAATTTGAATTATTACACAACTTTAAAAATATAAATTGAGATTCTGTTGGTTGTCCTTTTTTCCCTTAGTAACCATAGATGTTACCATGCCAACAGACATCTCATGGGGAAAAGTATTTAAAGAAATATCACAAGTAATTATGATGAAGAGGTGCTCAAAGGAATAGCCAGGATGCACTGCCACTTGAAAGGATAATGCATGATGTGGGATAAAATATAATAATCTTTGAAGTGTTCTTAAAGATAAAGTTGAGTTCTGGTCATGCGATTGCATTGTGAAAGAAACCTTGTGGAATCGATCAGAAAGGTTGATCATCAAGCATATAATTGGTGTGTACTGCAAGATTCTGGAATCATCAAAATGATAGGAAATATGGCCCAGTCTTGGTAAAGTTACAAGCACTGTACACAGAAAGATGTATATGGGACTACACGAACATGGGCATAAAAATCTGTCCCGATTTGACTGATGTTACATGCCATATTTAGAATATTAAGGCAATTGAAGAGCCATGCTTTTCAGAGAACATTTTGTATCTGATGTTCTTCCACACTTGCATAATACAATGATAATGCTCACTTATTATTTTTCACCTCTTCCCAGAACTCAACCTTCTCTCTAAAACAATGTTTAATTCCGATTTTAAAGGATTCAAGGTTTGTACCCTTTGAATTTCAAGTATATGGTAAATGTACTCGACTGCTTTCAAGTCTGATATCAAGTACCAGCCCTTATAAATACGTAATTAAATTCTCAAAAGAAAATGGTAAAATATAAGAGGGTCCAAAGGATATTAATACACCAGATGAAAAGTCTCAGGATTTCTTGGTATTTAGACAATAGGAAAATGAGATGTTCTGACCTCTTGAAAACTGAAGAGAAAATCATTTAAAATTGTGCAAGGATTTTGATGATGCATATGGATGAAATAAAGGGTAGCGTCGGCAACTGATTTATGCTTAAAGTACTTCACCTTGCATAAGCTCAGAAAGGTTTTATATGGAAACTCAAATGTAGAGCAGGAAATGTCAGATGAGAAAGGGAATAAAAGATTAAGAATAAAAGCTAACAATCTTTATTTGATAAGAATATTTCAAAAAAACATTGAAGTAAAGTCAGTTATTTTATTGGTAAAGCTAATAAACTATGTTTATAAGGAATATTTCCAAAAACATTGAAGTGAAGTCAGCTATTTAACTGGAAAGCTAATAAACTATGTTTATTAGGAATATTTCTAAAAACATTGAATGAAGTCTGTTATTTAACTAGTAAAGCTAATAAACTATGTTTATTAGGATTATTTCAAAAAACATTGAATGAAGTCTGTTATTTAACTGGAAATTATATGAAAAATAAATATGTTGACTTCAATTATCATGTGTGAGAAGCAAAGGCTCTACAAGATTTATTTTCCACATTTGTATAAACTTCATCAAATTATGCATTTGTCTATCTTTTCAGTAATGAATTTAGTAGCTTACCGTTATCTATATTGCTACTTATTTGGATTTATTTATCGATCATAAGATATTCTATGCTGTAAAAGTCGTCTGAACATCAGACATGTTCAAGTCTAAGAGTATTGACATGTGAAAAATCATTTGAATAAATGTAATTTGTAATCACAGTCTGCTATGAACTAAGAAGAGCAGAATCAACAAGTAACATGCAGAAGAGAATGAGACATTTTCTATATTTCTTGATTTTTCCAACTTTTTGAATTAATTGTCCCCAAAAGAAGTTATGTCATTAACTTGTGAGTCAAACATTAGAAAGAAACAAAGGAACAAAATAATTATTTCATTGAATAGAGCAACTACTGATAATGTATCGGTGATGTAGATGGAGTTCAAGTATTTGTAATCTAATTTTGGGCCGTATTTTGGATTCATGAATTTATCTGGTTATAACATTACATTCAGGAACAGATCCAGGATTGTTAAATGGGGTCAAATGCCCCCAAAAATTTACGACATAAAAAGGGAGGGTCCGATCCCTTGTTACCCCCACCCCACCCTTGAACATAGATGATTTTACCGTGTACCATTATGTTATCCATATTCTTGTCCAGAGGGTGGATCTGTTTTTACATAACTGTTTTGTATCTTGTATTCCTAATCTTGATGAGTTTTTATATTAGAAGTATTAAAGTGATCGAAACCAGCACTTGCTTCAATGCATGTTATTCTTGAATGCATGTTATTCTTGAATGATGAATATTTTACCTGTCTACAAATGAAGCATGTGTAAAAGTTTTAGCAATATCCAATTAAATAGGAAAGTTATGAATTGTTGAAGTTGTCATCAGCTAAACACAAATTGACAACACTGACATATTTTGCGAGTTCCTCGTCAGTTTGCTCTGTACAGAAAATTCATAAACTTTCATTTTCTTAGTTATTGATGATGGAATAGATTTGTTTCATACAGGGGTTGCATCGAAACATATTTGCAACAGTAGAACTCGAGAGTGCATGAAAATGAATTTTTCAATGATTGTAGAATTCAAATGGCTATTGAATAATACGATGTATGTACAAATCCATGATACAACTGCTGTAACAATGCAATGTATCTCTTAGGTTTCAAAAGAACAGGTCCAAAAGTTGAGAAAGGTGGACAAGTTTGTTTTTTCATATTGAAGTTGCCAAGTTACGTTGTAATGTATATGCAGTGAAAGAATTTGTTTTACCATATATATTCTCTGTACAATATATTTATTTATTAAATATGCCTCGTTTCCTTCAGATGATATGTTTTGTCAGTTACTAAGAGATGTTTGTGCATAATTAAATATGCAGTTGATCTGTATATGTGTAACTTGTGTCACAGTAGTGCCTCAGTCATCTGGACAACACACCAGACCAAATAAAATATTACATTACTCCAAATGGCCTTTCTATACAGATGGTCACTAGAGTAGGTTTCACTGTATATGGATATATGTCACATGTAGTTCACTGGTACAGGACAGAGCCATCTATACACAGAGTTTGGCTAACTTGATTTCACTGGGTCACAACATGGCGTATATTCTTTTGTTTTGTGCTTGCCCAACAAAGCAGTAGTCGCCATATTGTGTCCAACTCGAACCGAGTTGGCCAAACTCTCATAATCAATGGCACTGGTACAGGGCACATTGCCTGCAATCGCCCATCATCATTTACACCAACATGATTCAAATGAAGGACATCCAACTCCTAGTTTTAATATCGGCTTCATCATTTAATACATTATGTACAGCTCATTACATTTCCATCCATAGACAACAGGTGGCGATCATTCATAATACTTCTGTCAAAATGATAATCCTGTGCGACCGAGCTTTTTAGAATAAGATCTTATCTACGACATGTATCTGAACACTGTTCTTGCTTGCATCAATACAACATAGATGTTAATATACCTTCATCGTTTACAATAAATATGTGCCTTACCAGTATACCTCCCTTAAAGGTGGCTACACAAATGTACTATGGTGAATTATATATATTTTGTTGAATTTGTTATACTTTTTTCTTTTAATTTGTCTGAAATTTGAGGTTTGTTGAATTCTTTAAAAAAAAAGTAAATAGTCGATTAAACAGAAGGCATGTTGCGCCAGCGCTACAAACCTTCAAATATGTTGATGGTTTTCCTCCAAAAAAAAATCTTAATTTTTGTGTACCTTCCAGAGGACTTCTTCATGCTACCACTTTAAAAACTAAATATTATTTCTACAATGTTTTACACATTATTTATATATTTGCAGACAGAATATTTCATACGAGATGCTAGATTAATGTAACAAACCCCAAATAGTGACATAGGGCAAATGCGAGAAGTTCCGACTAAAAAGAAAATATTCATGAATAAAAATCTGACAATTTTGGATGTTCCGCATTAATGTTCATACGCAGTCTAATACAAACCTTAGCTGCACAGGGCCAGCCGGTTATGTACTCATCATGCACAATGCCTGGAGATCCTAGTACTTGTATTATTCATCTTAAATAGATGATCAGCTGACCCTACACAACTAAGGTGCGCACAAACATTACTGCGGAACGTCCTTAAGTGTACTTAAAATGGTGTACATGTACATGTTTTTTCAATATTGAACAAGGTGATTCTCTGACGAGCATACTTATATTTTTCTGACAGCAAAATGAAATTTAAAAGAACCAAAGTGAGACAAATAAATTTAAGATTTTACCACATACTGTATATTGGAGCAGAGCTGACAAATTATCAAAAAAACTGCAAAATTACTCTCACAAATTGAAGTCAGTAGCATTCACCACCTGCAACTAATTTGTATCTTCTTTCTATAACAATTACAACTGTTTCAACTTGCAACACTATTTCAAGGCACATAAAGCAACAGACTTTACCATAAAACTAAGCAGCATCAAATATGATATTGAATTACCATTTTTTTGTATGGGTTTCAGAATAATGCAAGCATAATTTATTAATTCAAGTAATCATTCGCAATGTAACTTATCACATATAAGCTACATTTATAACAGGTGTTAGTGTTAATCAAATGACCTTTAGCTAAACATGTCACATTGAAGTATTAAATGATTAAAAAATCTATAATGTATTCCATTTTTACTCTTTAAATGTACAGTAAGAAACATTCATCATTACTCTTTATAAAAAAGGATATGAATACCTACCATTTGTGATGTATAGAATAAAAAGCTAAACGTCTTCTTCTATTATTTTTTTCGCGCTAAAGATGGCGTATATGAGTTCACATGTTAAAAAAAACTGGTGGTATTGTAGTATGTTTTTTAAAGCCCATTTTGGACCCAAGCCATAGGTAGAAAATTTATCCAAAAGCTTTTTTTATTTTATACTGCTAAACTGTCCTCTTTTTCGACAAAAAAGGAGAGGCTCTTATAGGGACTCGTACTGTTCATATTGGGAAACGTACTACATATTTTCAGGAACTAACATTGAAAAAGAAATCATAAATGTACACAGTGATATAAAAATACTATAATTACAAATGTTAAAAATTTCCATTGCACGCAAACCAATAATATTCTTGATTTCAAATTTAGTCGAACAAGCACTGGCCAAGAATTATTTCTTAATGAATAGCTTCCCAGGCAATGTTGCTGCATTCAACTCCATCCTTTGAACAAGTACATGTGAATTTATAAATTACTCTTTTCTTACTATTCTTAAAATAATCTTATATCCTTTAACTGGCCATGAAGCAATTACATCATGTACACGTATGTAGGTCTATTTATGCCAGGGAAAAATATAAACATTTGAATTTGGTTTGATCAGAAATATATGTCAGTTTAGATGTCATAGAAAACCAGAAGCAGCAATTGTAGTCACTTATTTTTCTGCGATGAAGTTTTTTGATAGCAAGCACTGCAGAATTGAGCTTCTTCTGTAATAACCCCCCCCCCCCCCCCCTGAACCACCAACATCTGTAGGCAAGTCAACAAAACTCTCTGAAGATAAATGTTGGAAGATTTCACAAACATGTGGAGTGGCCACATGCCACACAACATGGTCAGCAAGAAGCAAAAAACCTTCAAGGAATTCCTTCTATAACAATCATAATCCTGCTTAGCCAGAGAACTTTAATAAAACGTCACAATGTCACATTTTCAGATCTTGTTATCGAAAGGATTCTCAAAACGATTTTAGCTCTGAAGACTATATCTTACTTCTTGGTGCCATTTTGTAAATCCTAACTTCTTTTACGTATCCGTCATCCATGGAATGCATGGATTTTTAGTACTTGGTGAAAAAAACAGGAAACAAAATAGTATAGTGGGCATTGGTGGCAGTGTTTTTCATTTTCTTATACTCCATAATGGGCAGAATGATTGGTATCTGATAATGTGCATCAATAGTGCGACCCTAGTTTGACAAACTGGTAGTAAATGACCGTACTGATCATCATACATGTATACATTTAATTAGCACAAGCATGGTGTCAATAATGCAAATATAATGGATCAGGGGGGTGTTTCACAAATATTCTAAGTCAAACTTAACTCTAAGTTGGACTTAAAAATTATGTAGAGCCATTTGTTGTCTAAAAATAAAATATATTCAAAAGCGAAATTTCATGTATTTTCGACTTTACATAAATTCTACATCAAGAACATGAAATCTCCTTGATAACAGAAAATATAAAATACTTCAAACAACTTTTATGCCTTTTAAAATAACTTTTACAAAATATTTCAAAGATGCTAACAGCTTTCCATAATAGTTACATGTAGGTCTAACTTAGAGATAAGTTCAACTTAGGATCTTTGTGAAACATCCCCCAGGACAGGTTCGAATACAAAAACTCCACTTTCTGTGATGAGTTAATTTGGTATTACATAGCTCCACTTTATAGCACATACATGTACATGTATTTGTTTTACAATGGTACTCTGTGAATTCAATATTAATCTTCTGTACATACCTCAGGCATAAAGGTGAATAGCATTTACTTTTGTTACGACACTGATAAATCCGGACAAAGAACATTAAACCATTGACTTCTTGGTGAACTGTAAAATTTGAGTATGATTGTGCATCATGGTCATCTGTATAATCGAAGGGTTATCAGAGGATTATGAGTGAGGTGCAGAGTATATTTATTTACAATTTGAGATGAGAGGTTGTCACCAATCTTGTTCATTGTACAATGACGTAATTAAGAGTGAAATTTACATCCACATCTATATCAGGTACTGTTCTATGTTTGGATTAATTAAACTTTCATAGACCTTGGCTTCACTTTAACCCATTTGATTTGCAGATTCCCAAAGGAGGCTTCCCCATTACTAAAATGCCTGCCTTTGTCCTTTGATCAAATGGAATTAAAATATCATCTCAGTTGACAAGCTATCTGAATTATTATAAGCTAAAATTCTTACCAGAGAAGCATTCCTCATATGATTACCCATTAAAAAGTCTCTAAATCAAAACAAATATCTAGGGTTTATGGCATTTCCTACTAACTGAAAGCTGCTAAGTGAAGCACACGTTACGCTTGTTTCCATCTGATCACTCCTCGACTAGTCCCAAAACAAATCTACCAGAATTCAGAAGATGGCTGAGTTTCCACGCAAGCTGACAGTATTTTGGAACTGTGTGAGTGACTGTCTTTTCTGTGGCAAGAAAATGAGAACCAACCATTGGCACTAACAAGTTACATGCATTAGCATCATCTCCAAACAGATTTTACCATCTTCTTTCTAGGAAGTCTTTGACGGCGTCGGTTCCACCATCATACATCCTCCTCTTCCGGGTCCATCTTTTCTTTCCATCGCTTCGACATCATGCTAAGCACCGTCTGCGTTTCCTTCGTCTTGCTCTCCACGTGGGCCCTGAGCAGCCACGACAGGTTGTCTTCCAGAAAGTTCTTGAGGCCTGGAGGAAGCGGGACCACGTCCAGGACGTTGTGTTCGGGCGGGACGGCTTTCCTGAGGGCCTGGCAGCACCAGAACTGCAGGTTGCTGGGGAATGATTTGGTGTTGACTAACCTCATGCTGGACCGGGCTGCCGTAGAGCTGACAATGGGGTACCACGTCTTACTCAGGAGATTCCTCGTTGCTACACCTGCATATCACAAAAGAATGGAAAAAAAATCATAAATTCAAAGTATATCACAAAAGTAAAGAATCAATTACAAATAGTTTAGGGTACATTTCATTCTTAAACAATGTATATGCTGTATCAAATATCGTTATAATACTTATTACATTGCTTTTTTTTTGTAATACACATACAGTATGAAAAGAAAACAAATATTCATGCATGAACAGAATTATTGTTTCCCTTTCATTAGTATCTTGTACTTTATTCCTCAACAAACTGAAAGCTTTTGGGACATTCCCACCGATTCACTTTCCAAAAACCTTTTTTTTAATTGATATCCAGAAGCAGGATACTTTTCCTTTCTTTAAAAAGATTTCTACTTTTATTTTAATTTGGAAAATTTGTCGACAGTATTTGATTCAGTGACAAAGTATTTTTTATCTTTGCCAGAAGTCAAAATGACCTTTAATAGAGCAGTATCACAAGAAACAAAAGCGTTATAATAAATGTAGAACTGCTTAAGATTACACCTACCTAGATGTTTTCCATTCCTGTAGTAGGTTAGGGTTCCGAACCACATGTCCAAGTGCATGCCGATGATAGCTCCCTGGCCGAACTTGCTGCAGTACATACGACCGATGCCTCCTTTCTGAAAGCGACCAGTGTAGGAGAGTCCGCAGCTCTCGCTGCTGGGCTCGTGACCTAGCATGCTACAGAAGGCTCTGGAGTACTGGTTCAGGTCGACCTGCTGGGTACCGACACCTATCATCTGCAACGGATAAACACAGCCATAGGTGAATTCACTGATTTTTGTTTGTTTCATTAAGCTTGACAATGGCAGGGGATTCAAATTATTCATGGTTATCATTCTGGTATAGATATTAATCACTGGAGTTTGGATAGTTACGAGAATCGTTTAATATAATTCTTTAAAAAAGGTTGAGATACGATTCGGCATAGAACAAATGATGAACTTGATCTTCTTGATAAAATAAGGTCATTAACCTTGAACATGAAGAGGGCAAATAATTTCTTTTCTTTACTTAGATTTTAGGTCCACTAACCTTCTGAGAACCTTACCCTCCCATCTAGATAACTTTCCCCTATGGCAATCATTCATAACCCCATCCCCCCTGTAAGTACCCCCACATAAAATACCTATAGGAAAATTAACAACAAAATTTTCATTACAAGTTTTTCTAGGGAGGAAGTTGTCCGTGTAACATAAATTAATTGCAAAGGCTTTAGAGAAATAAACTTGAAGTAAATTTCAAACTCTTGGCCTATACAACTATGTTTGTAACGCATATTATATGTACATCACTGTAATATTTGCACATTTCAAAATTAGACGGGACAAGGCTTTTGAATAGACCAGTTTACTAACATATATTCAAATTGTATGCATTCTTTTTAAACAAAGGCTGTTCTTGACAACCTTAAAGGTAAAGACCAGTATTGGCAACGCCCCAATTTCAAAAAATGAAATGGAAGCTCTCATTACCAATCATGTGAAAGAATATGTTTTGACTAATACATGATGATAAAAAATTTGCCGGGAAACCGCCTACTAATTCATATATTTGGTAAATCTATTTCTCTCATGGTCTGGTGAGAGAGATAGGGTAGTCCCATATACATCTTTCTGTGTATAGTGCTTGTAACTTTACGAAGAATGAGCCAAATTTCTTATCATTTTGATGATTCCAGAACCTTGCAGATGCTAGATGCTAGATGATCGACCTTTTCTGATCGATTCCACAACGTTTCTTTCACAATGCAATCGCATGACCATTACTGGTCTTTACCTTTAAAGCTTGTATGTTCTTGCCTGACATAGCAACAAGTAATGCACACCGACTGGGTTGAAATTATTTCAGTTCATTCATTAATAACAGGTAATTGGAACAACTTGTCACTACGTCCCCAGGAAAGAAAAATCCATAAATCTTGCGATCATGATATGTAGAGATATTGATAATCTAAGTACAGAATCTCACCATATCTGTGCCATAGACGGGCGAGACCATCTTGACCTCCCAGAAAAACTGACCGTCCCTCATGTTCTCGGAGCCCCTGGCCGCTGCTGTACCGCAGCTGTAGTCTAGATGGAACCTCACCTCCGTCTTCATCTTGGCCAGGCAGCATGCGTTGGACTTGGCATTGTCGTCCCACTGCCACTCAAAACCTACAAATAAAAAAGGAGTCAAATGAATACCGGTAAGGTAATTCAAAACGTATTTTGTGATCCACCTATAAAACAAGTTGGGTTATTACTAAATACTCCTACAGTTACATGTAATAATTATATAAATAAATAAATACCACAGGCACAGCAGTATACTAAGTATGTTATGATGTATCACTCCCCTCCCCCCCCCCCCCATATTTTTAAAGGGCATAATACATGGCCATGTACCTCCTAGGATAATTATCCCCCCCCCCCCCCCCCCCACCGGACAATCACCATCTCCCCTGTCCATGTGTGTAAATGTGTGTAAGTGTGTGTGGGGTGTGTGTTGGGCGTGTGAGTGTGTATGGAGGGTTAATTGCCCTGGGGGGGGGGGGGGGTAGGGGTAATTATCCCACTGGTAATGTGCGGGGGGGGGGGGGGGTTGATTGTCTAGGGGACAATTGTCCTAGTATCAGTATGTACATGTACACACTGCCTGCATTATAAGCATTCATGGCCTACACAATCTATGCTTATTTCTAGGCACAAGCCTATTTAATGATTAACTTATTTAAGTTCCAAGCACAAAAGATATCCTCTATCTTCTAGCTTAAAAAGAATGTTTGAGGTTTGTCTGACATTGCAACAACCAATTTTATGCATGGTGGATTCCATCTATTCAGAGTTTCTCTACATTCTTAACACAAGTCAATTTCATGACAAAATTATTTAAATTCAATTAACATTCTCAACCAAAATATATCCTCTACCTTAATGGCCTCAAAGGATCAAATGCTTGAGGTTTGTATGACATAGCAACAACTTAGGCTATGCAAGGTGGATTCCATCTTTTCAGAGTTACTCTACATTCTAAACACAGGAGGCCATTTCATGACGAATTTAAATTCAATGAACTTTCTCAAACAAAAGATATCCTTGTTATTTGAGACCCCAAAGGATGCATGAGGTTTGCTTGAAACAGCAACAACTAATGATATGCAAGGCGGATTCCTTCTATTCAGAGAAAGGAAGAAACATGCATAGTTGAATACAACAGGAATTATCCTGTCCACTCCATTGTAGTCATCATTACATTCTCAGCCCCTCCCCCCCCCCCCCCCCTCCATAAAAAAGGTCGGTTAAAAGCTAAATCACTCATTGAAATATATGTTATACCGTACATGCTCTCTGCATAGCCTGAAACACCTGTACAATCATTTTCAATAGTCCCAACTAGACCTCTAGACTCTAGAATAGTTCCAGATGTATTCGCATTGTCACCAATGTAAATTCTTGGAGCTGGGCTGCTGGGGTGTGGTTTTCTCCATGAGCTTTGTATGAAAAGAGTCAAATCAAGTGCTGTGCATATTTTATGGTATTGGTGTGCATTCTGCAGCAGTTCAGCACATTCCTTATAATAACCTTTTGTTCTTGTGCAACACACTGCAAGAATGATCCTATGCCTACTAGCTATTAACTCCAGATGCTTTTCTTATTCAATACGCTGCAGCCTTTTAATAAACAAGCCAAAATCATGTAAAATTCACATAATTTCTAAATAAAGAAAAGCAAGTTTCGATACAAACTTACAAGTTGGTTAAATTAAGGTTAGAATAACATAACAAGTCCCCCAAACTCTTAAAATTAAATACTTATCCATCTATATTTTCAGAGAATACCACTTAACATGAGGAAATGTGTAGATTTTAAGATTGAGAAATAACTAATCTCTCAGCTCTCTCATTTGAATACAGTGATCAATTTGATAATTTCATGTCACTCACAATCACATTTCTACTTTCCCTTAAATTAATTCCCTGGAACTTGGAAGAAGCACAACCATGACAACACACAAAATACTTACCAGCATATTTATTGTTCCTTTCGTCTTCTTCTGCTCCACTAGAGCTCATTCCCATCTCTTCTTCGCTCCCAAATCCTGGCCAGCCAGCTCCATCTCGCAAGATTCCTACCCCTGTGCCTTCTAGGCTGCCCAATCGTCGGACCTGTGACGATGTTCCGCCCCTTGGACTGAGCGAAGGCGGAGGAGGCGGCGGCTGAGGAGAGCTCATGGGGCTCTGTCCCACCGACGATCCACTGCCGCCCGCTGGTGAGCCACCCACACCATCCGAATGATACTGACGGATCAAACTGTGAACCATAACGTCTATGGGAGGCGTATTTTCTCTCCTGCCCGACGGCCCCGAACATGATGATGATGATGTTAAGTTTGAAGTTGAGTTAACCGGAGAAAATGATCGTTTGCGCTTTTTCTTCGGTGGCTGGTGAAATATAACCTCATGATTCGTCTGTTGTTTCGGGTTGGTTTGTTGGGGAGTTGAAGTTGAACTCGTACTCGCAGATGTTGATGGTGTTTCATTCGTATTTCCAGGCTCCTTCTTTTCCTTCTCACTTACTTCAGTTATGCTGCGCTTAATTTTGCAAGATTCCTCCATATTGCACAAGTTTGAGTTTACGTTGAGGAAATAGATTATACAGATTTTATATTAATATGAAAGCGGCTCGCTAAATTGTATAGTTTGGTTCCGATCTCTGGCCAGCGCGCTGTGAGAAGTAATGTGCTCGACAGCTTAGTGCTTGTGCAATATGCTGTACGTTACACAAGTACACAGCCTATGCAGCTGTGCTATTGTTATTGTATACGAGGCTTGCAAATTCTTTTCCTACGTAGTTTCGTGCCACAGGAATTTCGTTAGAAACGACTGTTTACTAAATCTATGACAAACATGCGAGGATACACGTGACTTGTCTCGGCACAGATTATTGACGAAGAAAAACACAATTATTTATCAAGTATCAAGTTTATTTTGCTCCAGAAATCACATGTAGCAAAATACAATAGAGTATAATCATAAAGTACAATGTGTTTAATTGTCCTCTTTTCTTTTTTTATCCAGGATAGCCTATATAGTCATTGATTTTGACACTATTTTGTTTAGGGCCGCTTTTAAAATATTAATGATATAGCAGGGTATGTGAGTTATAGTTACAAAGTAACAACATTCATAGAAATAGATAGATATATCTGACATTATGTAAAGTGAAAGCCAGGATGATAAGCTTATATATCATATTTTTGATCAGTACTGGTTATTGTAAGAGATTTGAGGCAATAATCTCCAACTTTTTGGATAAAGAATGTCCTATATATTCAAATATTAAATTCATAGGCCACTGATCTCTAAGGGGTGGCATATAGGCAAATCGACGAAGCTAGGGAACCGAATGATGTATATATATAGCTCCGCCTCTTTGAGTAATGATGATCATCATGCATCATGATGAAGTATAAATGGTGAAGAAACTGTTCATAATATAGTCGAGGACCAGGGAAGAAGATAGGAGTGTAAATAGCTTAGAGAGAAAGAGGGATCGAGGGAGGGAGAGAGAGAGAGAGAAGAGAGAGAGGGAGGGAGGGGTAGAGACTAGTACGAGAGAGAGAGAGAGAGGGGAAGAAAAAGAACGGGGGTGAGATGGTGATCAAGAGAGAATCGAGCTAGGATGGGTGGTCACCAAGAGACTCACTTGAAGCAGGGGCGGCGGAGCGACTTCCAGAGTGACCGGGGCCGGGGGGGGGGGGGGGGGTACTACAAAAGAAAAGAAAGGCGCCTACACAGGGAAATCTCAAAGCGAAAATATGCCATTTTTCAGGCATTGGTATATACCCCTATGATTGTGATTACAAATTTTTTCAGGGATGATTTCAATATTTGCGTCTTTTTATACAGCGCTCATACAAGATTGTTAAAGCTTTATATAATTTGCAGTTGGTTGTGATGGTCCCAATATTCATCTGCGAGCGAACGAAACAAGCGGGGAAATTTTTTAAAGATTTGTGAGGTCGCAGTACGCAAAATTAAAACATATAAAGAGTAAACATCCTGATTGGGTTATGAGCACATTCTCATAACGGAAGACTGAAGAGACCCTTGATAATTAACATAATTATATCATCTTTAAATGAGCTTTGGGCACGTTAAATGATGAAAGGAAAAGGGGACACTTATCGCAAGGGGCATTAATGAAAAGGGGATAGGTCCCTTATCAGAAAGGAAAACAGGCACGTATCATTGTTAAAAGGGAAATTATCAGAGGTGAAATTGACACTTATTGCACGGTGCACCTGAAAAGGGGTTCTAACCAGGGCCCAGTCTCAATCGCAACTTATTTGCGATTGATATAAATCTTAACTGTGTACAAAAGAGATAGGAGACTGCAACTTGCGATTGATTGGAGGACTTGAGTTTGATTTGCATCAATCGTAACTCTTTGTAAGACAGGGCCCAGATATGAAAAGGAGCACTTATAACAGGGCCCAGTCTCAATCGCAACTTATTTGCGATTGATATAAATCTTAACTGTGTACAAAAGAGATAGGAGACTGCAACTTGCGATTGATTGGAGGACTTGAGTTTGATTTGCATCAATCGTAACTCTTTGTAAGACAGGGCCCAGATATGAAAAGGAGCACTTATAACAAAGGAAAATGTGCCTTTGTATGAAAGAAAATGAGCACCGACAGATTTTGATAGAGGCATTTATCGGAGTTGAAAGGGGGCTTTTATGGGGAGGGGAAGTGGCTCCTATTAAAAAAAAAAGGAGGCACATGTTAGAATAAACGGGACACTTATCAGAGATGAAAAAGGGTTATTATGATAAGGGGAAGGGGCACTTATAAGAAGGAAAAAGAACATTTACTAAAAAGGAAAAAGGACACGTGTCAAAACAAAAGGGTCACAGAGGTGAAATGGGAAAGGGGCACGTTTATGAAGTAATAGGGGCACTTGTCAAAGTAAAATGGGCACTTTTTCTAAGTAAAAAGGGGCGTTTCTTACAAGTTAAAGGGGGCACTTTTCCTATTTAAAATGGGCACTTTGGGGTTCTTGAAAAATTGGGGGCACTGTGCTCCCTCGCCCCCCCCCCCCCCCCCCTCCCCGGAGCGCCACCTCTGCATTGAAGAGTGCATCGGATGGATGATGTCAACGTTGAGATATGCAATTATATGCACCCCCTAAGCCAGTTGCCTTATCTAAGCGCCATGGTTCCCTGTTGGATGTGGTATACTTTCATCAAATCCTTCCCCGAAGAGCAGCGTTGTCTGTCGTATCTCTTCTCGTTTGTGTGATGACAACGTTTTTTCCAAAGTGCCAAATATGCCAGGCGTATTAAATATAAGGCCTATACACCAAATTTTGGTGTATAGGCCTACAGTAATTCCGCCAAGGGAATCGTATATCTGCCTTATTTTTGTATTACGCATAGGCCTACAAGAAATATTATGCTATATCAGCTCCACCACCACCCCTCCCCCGGCAGCGAATTTTTTTTCCGTACTCGAGAGGGCAAATACCCCATGTGCGCATGCGCGTGGACTTGTGATTTCTCTGCTACTTCCCATACGAAATGTACATGTATTCGCATCTACTGTGCACGATTCGCGTTCTACGAGTAAACGATGGCATAGTAGTCTTCAAACACAGACTCTGATTTGCCAGTTTGACAAAACAATTACGCATATATCGTGCGTAGCAATAGTACTAGTATTCAAGTCTGAGTATGATTCAGACATTTTAGTGCTTACAGAAATGCGTCCCAAATTGAATAGCATGGTATAGTAGTCTGCAAGCACAGACGCTAATCGGACAGTTTGACAACATAGTGTCTTGAGTAGTGCTTTATATTCAAATATGTGTAGTTTTATGATTCAGACCCTACTGGTGCGTGTATTGGAAAGGCGTCTCAACTTGCAGAGTGGCATAGTAGTCTGCAAGCACAGACGCTAATCTGACAGTTTGACAAAATAGTGTTATTCAAGTCTGAGTAGTTTTATGATTCAGACCCTACTGGTGCGTGTATTGGAAAGGCATCTCAACTTGCAGAGTGGCATAGTAGTAAGGGTATTCGTTGTGTTAAGAGTTAACATCCTTCTGGCTCTCAGCAGACCATGATTATAAATAAAAGTAATACAGAGAGTGCGAGCATACTGGAGGGAGGGCTAGAGAGAGAGAGAGAGAGAGAAAGAGAGAGAGATATGGAGAGAGAGAGAGAGAGAGAGAGAAAGAGTGTGAGAGAGCAGTGGCACAATACATAGGCCTACCATGGGGTCTGGAATCATTAAACTACACAAACTTGCATAAAATCACTACTCATCAATACACAATATATTATTATGTCCTTGCAGACTACTATACTACACTCTACACATTGAGATGCATTTCTAACGCACGCACCAGTAGGGTCTGAATCATACATCTACGCAGACTTGAATAAAGTACTTCTCAGCACACTACTAGTATGTTGTCAAACTGTCAGATTAGCGTCTGTGCTTGCAGACTACTATACCATTCTATACAAGTTGGCGACTTGAATAAAGTACTTCTCAGCACACTATACTAGTATGTTGTCAAACTGTCAGATTAGCGTCTGTGCTTGCAGACTACTATACCATTCTATACAAGTTCCAATGTATTTCCATATGCACTACTGGGTCTGAATCATACAACTACACAGACTTGAATAAGCACATCGCGACACATACGCATATTGATTTGTCAAACTGGCAAATCAGAGTCTGTGTTTGAAGACTACTATGCCATCGTTTACTCGTAGAACGCGAATCGTGCACAGTACATGCGAATACATGTACATTTCGTATGGGAAGTAGCAGAGAAATCATAAGTCCACGCGCATGCGCACATGGGATTTTTGCTCTCTCGAGTACGGAAAAAAAATTCGCCCCCCGGCATGACATTCTTTTCATCCTTTTTTGTTTAATTTAAGGAATTTTAAGTTTGCAGCTATAGGCGTAAGCGGAGAGGGGGGGGGGGGGGGTTGTGTCTTACCATGGGCAATTTGAAAAAAGGATCTAAGCCCAGTTGTCTCTTTCCAGTTTTGGGGTCGGGGCTTGCCAGCGAGCGAGGCGAGCAAGGATTTTTTTTTAAATTGAGTCTTAGTTTTTTATCAGACATTATGTATAATCAATCTTTATTTTTCAATAATTCATACAACTGAATGAACCCCCCCCCCCCCCCCTCCTCCCCTTTCCTCAGACCTAGTTTCTATTTTATCAATTATTTACTTGACTTTTGGAAAATGAAAAACGAATTCCAGTTTCGACGAAACATAGTAAAGAACAGGCGCGGATCCAGGGGGGGGGCCGAGCGTGCCTTGGCCCCCCCCCCCCCCGCAAAAAAAAAAAAAAAAAAAGGAGAGAGAGAGAAGGAAAAGAAGGGAAAGAGGAGAGAAAGGGAAAAAAGAAAAGAGGGAAGAAGGAGATCGGGGGAAGGACTTGCCTCCCCCCCTTCCCCCTCCCCCCAATAAAAAAATAAAAGAGAAGAAAGGAAAGGGAAAGAAAAAAGATAAAGAGGAGATAAAGGGAAGGACAAAATAGGAAGAAGAAAAGAAAAGAAGGGGGATATCAGTTGCGATTTTCCCGCCAACAAGGTGTAGATCGGAGGGGGGGGGGGCACTGGCATACTGATAGGGGAGGGGGGGGGGTTGGAGAAATAGAATTCAAACGTGGTTTATTTATAATTCCATAACGGTGGTTAACAAATAATGCTGAAATGAGATAATTTTCCTCACTTCATGCGTTTGTTGGAAAATGACAAATTCCTAAATTTACAGCCAGGCAAGAAAATGCTTCTTGAGATGCCTACATATCAGGGCCCGCGGAACGGCGGGGATCGGGATCCTCGAGCCCCTCCCCCACACTTTCTTTGAAAAAGTATATTAAAGAGAAATAGAAAGAAAGAGAGCGAGAAAGAAAAAATAGTTAACTGCCAATGCCACATTATAATGGGGTATCAAAATATGCTCATCTGACCATGATTAAAATTAATGCCTAAAAATCCTAAGGGCTCTGCCCCCTGGATTCCACCTAGGGCCCTAAGGCGGGCCCTTAGATGCTCATATGACGGTCATTTAATGCCTAAAACCCCTGATTTCTGGGGGCTCTGCCCCCTGGACCCCACGCCAAATAGTGTCCTGCTAGTGTCACAAATAATAAGGTATCAAAAATGCTCATCTGATCGTAATTAAACGCCTACAACCCCTGAGCTTCTGGGGGATCTGCCCCCTGGACCCAACCAAGAGCCCTTAGGCGGGCCCCTCGATACTCATCTGACCGTAATTGAGTGCCTAAAGCCCTTGAGATTCCGGGGCTCCGCCCCCTGGACCCCAAGCCAATTAGTGACCTGCCATTGTAACAATTAGGTATCAAAAAATGCTCATCTGACCGTAATTAAATGCCTAAACTCCTGAACTTCCGGGGCTCTGCCCCCTGGACCCCGTCTAGGGCGCTAAGGCGGACCCCTGAATGCTAATCTGACTGTAAATTAATATCTTAAACCCCTGAGCTTCCGGGGCGGACAAGGTATCAACATATGTTCATCTGACAGCAGGCGCGTAGCCAGGGGGGCGGTGGGGGTGGTCCCCCAATAAACGCCGGCCAAAAAAGAGAGGAGTGTAAAGGAAGAGGACGTAGGAAGAAAAGGGAATAGACAAAGAACATATTTGAAATTCAGACAAGGATTAAGAGTCGAAAACGGTACAACAGTCTTCTTTCTCTAATGAATTAATGAAACGTCCAAGCTTCCGCGCTTCGCGCGGGGGAGGGCAGGGGGAACTTAATTCAGACGAGGATAATTTTCGGGAACGGTACAACGAATCGTCTTCTTTCTATAATAATTTAATGAAACGTCGAAGCTTCCGCGCTTTGCGCGGAAGGGGGGGGGGGTTGATTTAGACAAGGATTAAGAATCGAGAACGGTACAAGGAATCGTCTTCTTTCTGTAATGATTTAATGAAACGTAAAAGCTTCTGCGCTTCGCGTGGGAGGGGGAAGAACTGAATTTAGACAAGGATTAATCGTCATAACGGTACAACGAATCGTCTTATTTCGCTAATGATTTAATGAAACGTAAAAGCTGTATTCAGACGAGGATTATTTTCGAGAACGGTACAACGAATCGTCTTCTTTCTCTAATGATTTAATGAAACGTAAAAGCTTCCGCGCTTCGCGCGGGAGGGGAAAAAACTATTTTCAGACGAGTAGGCACGTACGGAAGGGGGGGGGGAGAGGGTTAGGGGGTTGACCCTCCCCCCTTCGGTTTTTCATGTGTGTATTTTGGAGCAACCCCCCCCCCTCTTCTGTGATTTTTTTTTTTTTTTTTTTTTAATTAAAAAAATAAAATAAAATAAAATATGCCAATGGCTGACCTAAAAAAGGTGACCTCACCCCCCCCCCCCAATGGAACAAAATGTCAAATTTTCAAATTTCGAGACCAAAAAAAAAGGGTCCTCTTCCCCCCCCCCCCCCCCCCCCTCCCCCCCCCCCCCCCCCCCCCCGCTTATTTAGCGGCTGGCTGAGTCGTTACGATTTTTTTTCGGACCAAAAAAAAAAAATGGGCCCCCCCCCCTAAGAAATCCAGGATCCGCGCCTGGTAAAGAATGTTTAATATTATTATTAATTCAGTTTGCGCATTAAAATGTTGACAAAAGGCTGCATTTTTTGGGGGATGACGACCTTGACTTTCACCCGTCTAGTCTTGATTGAAACATACCTATCCCGCCAATGCCGTTTATTATTCTGCCCAGCTTTATAGTTGTCAGGAACAAACAATAAGAAATAAAACTGTAATCATTTGATCGCACTTTATTCAATGTCACACAATATCAACAATTTAATACTTGTAGCAAAATACATTGTACATAAAGTTGGCAACGCGTAGTTTCATTAATCATTTGGCCTAACATTTATTCTTCCATATTCCATTCTTCTAGCAAAACCATGAACTTCCTTCTTCTATCACAATATTGGAGAGACAATATGCACAATGCATTCACATTTAATGCACACTTTTTTTAATTTGCATACTGACAAAGTATTACAAAACATTGACATATTGCGAGATATTGTGTATTAATAGTAAAACTGAAAAAAAAAAAACTGAAAAAAAAATAGTCGGATCGCAGATTGGTGTTAGGAGGGCAATATATAATGTTAATTGGGTGAACAACAAGGGCAGTGCTATAGTATCTTTAAGGGCAATTTCTAACAAAAGAGATAAAGTTCACACATTTCGGAAGCGTTATAGATCTCCAACATTTCTGACGTTAAGAAAAAGCAGTAGTTTTTATAATATTCTTTCGGGAATGTTTGGCTAGTCATTTTGGCACGTTTGGCAAAGACAGTATGGATGGCAATCACCCCGCCCTTGCCAAAGAACACCCAATACAATCTGCAATTTGACACAATAAATGGTAACAGGCGTATACAATAGTTCGGCACAGGTCACGGAAATGAACTGCAAGGTGAAAGCGAATGCTAAGAATAAAAATCTGTATCCAACGAATAAAAGTGCATGCGGATAGAATTGAGATGTTGGGAAATATGGCAACAGTACAGTTGCGAAATGATTACAATCATGCTTTGTATTTGCTTTGGTAATACTGTTGGATGCTTAACTGCTGGTCATTTTTTGTGTTATTATGAGATGGATTCACTTGTGAGTAACCGAGGCCCGAGGGCCACTGCATAACACGCTTCAAAGTCTTCATTTCCGGCAATGTTAGTTTGAATGCCGTGCTATCTTGGCCCAAGAGTCTTATCAACTTTGAAAATAAGTTTGTGGAATAAATTAACATTTCTGCATTCCCATCTCTATGAAGAAAATAAAATACTCCCTTTTCGAAAAAGATGACGCTGTTGCACCCCCTTGGATTAAGTACATTAAATCTGTTAGATTGTAAGGCATATACACTAGGAGATTAACAGCGATCCCAAAAATCGAAATGTCAGATAGGCTTGGCTGAAACTATTGGGAACATGGGCGGCAATTCCGGGGACGTTGAGGGCACGTCTCCCCGGAAAATTGTCTGCGCTAATCCCCCCTTAAATTTTGAAAAGGTGCAAGTACATGTAACACTAATAACAAGTAAAGGGTGCAACACATTCTAGGCTCATAAATAAGTGTTCTAGAATACAATATCGTTTAAACTATTCAACAACAACAACATTCGGAAAACCTTCTCGCTCGGTCGCTACGCTTCCTCGCATGATACTGTACAAGTAAACATCGCAGAAGATCTCTTCTGTATGTAGCGTGTCGCCCCCCCCCCCACCCCCAACCGTGACAAGAGGTCACCGCTCCCTGTTTGGAATGTCAGAGTACTGCTCTTTAAATATTCTCACGATTAGTAAAAACTCATTAAACCCCTTAAAACACATTCAGTGGTAACAACGAAAATCACTATCATTAAACTGTTGCACTAAATAACACAAGCTAACACAATGTAATAAATATATAATTTGATATAAATTATCCATACTATTCTTCACGTTTTAAAACAAAATATACACAACATAAGCTTCACTTTATATACCTATTCAGCTATTCTACTTGAAATTACAATGTTCTAATATTCAAAAATACATTAATAGTACTAATAACAGCGGGGATAAATTGTTTCACATATTTTCCATTCTTTTTAACGCAGCACACAATGTAGATATAAATCAAACTGAAAGTAAGAGATGTTCTTTCTTTCTTTCATCAACAGGCTAAAGCATTTGAACGTTTAGGCGTTTGTATATTTCTTGGTAATTAAAAAAAAGGAAAAAAGACCAGGGGGGTGTTTCACAAAGATCCTAAGTTGAACTTATCTCTAAGTTGGACTTAAAATTCATGGGAAGCCATTAGCATCCTTGAAAATATTTTGTAATTTTTTTTCAGAAGGCATAAAATGTTGATTCAAATCATTCATATTTTCTATTATCATGGGAGATTTCATGTTCTTGATGAGGAATTGATGAAAAGTCTAAAATATTCCAATTTTTGCTTTTGAATATATTTCAATTTAAGGCTTCAATGGCTGTCCATACTTTTTAAGTCCAACTTAGTGTTAAGTTCTACTTAGGATCTTTGTGAAACACTCCCCTGAATCGTTAAAAAAAACTCCTAAAATTGGAGTCATCCTGTGATCTCTCCCAACACCCGTTTCAGAATATTCAGGTTAGTTACTAAATTAAGTGTTTTCTGACTAAATTCTAAGCCTTAAACAAACATTAAATACCATTCTCTTTTAACATTATCTTAGCTACATGATATACTCTTGTTCCAATGCACTTTTTAACATGATAACACTTTTACATATACTTGTAATATAATAGTAATCAACGGTGATTGCATACGTCATACATCATTATTTGTCAGTTCTTTGACATCCGACAGTTTATAACTAAGTAGACAAATTAAGAAAAGTTTGGCAAAGTGTTTGTTGAATACATATAGCAATCTTCATCTTTTCTTTATTATAATACAAATTATTTTGTACTAATCCAGCAGATTATTTACTTTTCATTATTATTATTTTTTAGAATTTTTTGAAAATAAAATAATGAGAAATTGAGGAGAGGAAATTATCGTACAAAATGAAATATATGCATTACAATTATAAAGAGAAAGATTTCAATATCATTCATGAATACAAAGTAGGATAAATTTAGGAGAGAAATTTGTCGTTCAGATGAAACATAAGTACAATCATGTATACCTAGTATTAGATAGAGTGTGATTCAATTGTGATTTTGCTGAATAATTCTGACTTTCTAGAGCCAGCATTGACATTAAGCAATAATACTTTCAGTACAGGATTTAGCAGTTACACACGAGGTTCTTTAATAACTTATGTTTCCATATGCACTGTTCAACTGTGCTAGAAATACATAGATACAGTGGATACATTCTGAAATCACTTTGATTGAAAATAGAGTTGTTTACTGGCATGATTTTATGAATGCCCTGCATACACAGATGATACGAAATGTTAAACTGTTTGAAAGGCAAGGGTATTCTACCGACACTACTTCAGATTTACATACACTGCCATCTGCTTCTCACACTGATGTTCCGACGTGTCGACAGCCATGTCCCACAATGCATCACCAACTGACAACGCGCGAGTGATCATGATGATGCTTATAGGTACAGGAACCGGAAATCGCTTTACGTATACGCTTTCACCAAAAGAGAGTGCAGTTGTAAATACATCACATCGGTGGTACAAAGTCGGTTAAAATAGCCTGCCTTTAAATTCTTCAATTACGTTTTCTGCAACATATTTTATAGAATGTTTCATTTCAATCATCTTATAATTACTGTTATGATCATTGTCATCAATATATAATTATATTAAACGATATCATCAACATCACAAACATCTCATCCTGACATAAATACTGGCAACTGAACATGATTATCATCTTCATCCTGATCAATCAATATGTATGAGGCTTTTAAAAATTTCCAATAACTATTCCATCTTTCGCTCAAACTCGGTTTTTCTTTTTTTCTTCTTCGTATTCCTTTCGTTTCCCAGTTTAAGTACATAGGTCTATATTTTGTTGCAAGCAGATTTTTATGTGGTATTAGCTTTACTCGGTTTTTGCTTATAAATTTCTTACAACACCATTAAGTCTGCTAGCAGTTCATTGCAATCACCGTCTTGCCATGTATAATTTTGCTATAGTTTACCAAACTTTACAGACACGAATCGCCCCCGTGCCTTGATTTTAAGTCATATTCTGAACACCACTGGCCTTGATGTCAATTATTTTTATCGACCACGCCCATTTAAGCATAATTATATCATCGAACAATGCACTGAACCATGCAGCCACTGTACGTTGTTAACACCAAACATAAACACCGGACATGAACACTGGACATGAACACCGGACACAAAACCAGCCTCTTTAGTTTGTTCGAATGCGATGGTGGAGTGTTAAACATGAGCCGCGGTGGCGTTGACATAACACGGTACAGTTAGCACCGTAACACCATTGTGTATGTTGAAGTTGGCGTAGTAAATAACACCAGCGACCATGAGTAGGTAGGCAGGCACCGAAAGAATACACACTAACTTGTCCGGCATCGAGATACCACTAGATTGATGAAGAGGGGGAAACAAGAAGAGGGGGGAAAAAAATAAGAAAGTGACTACGTGAAATCATTTATTTTCTTGATATAGGCTACCCCTCGGATAGAACTTTAAATGGAGGTCCTGTGTCCCCCCCCCCAAGGACAACCAACCCCCTAGAATGATTACCCCAGGAGAAATGTCCCCCCCCCCCGGGAGAATTACCCCCCCCCCCCCCCACCCCCCCCCCCCCCCCCAGGAGAATTACCCCCCCCCCTCCTTGGAATTACCCCATGAAAATTACCCCCCAAGGACATCCACCCCTGGGGGGTAATTTTCCAGGGAGTAATTGTCCTGATACGTAGGTCCACCTGTACACCGCGAATCAGTTATAGCGGGAGGTGAGACACGGGAGCCCAGTTATTGCGTTCACTTTTCGTCTCGGATGATGATCGGATGAGGAAGAGTAGTAAAACATTGTGGGAGCTTCAAACAAAAAATTGCTTTACTTTAATACGCCTCTGGTGTAGATTTTCTACCCTGAAGGTGATTAACACAAAAATTGCCCAATAATTATAAAATCTTCATGAAAACATTAACTGCTATCCGTTTCCTCCACCGCATCAAGTGTTTTTATAGGCACTACAGTTCTGTGTAATTATTATGTACTTAGTTTGCAACTGATACATGACACTTACGCTTCATCCGGGTCATCGGCCGTCTCCATCATGCGGAGTTTTAGATGGATGAAAATTGGCGCCACCATTGAAAGCCCGGCAAGAAAAATGCCACCCGTTAATGACGTCACAATGGCAAAGTGAGGGAATGTTTCCACGATGAAGAACTCCAACAGAAAAATGCACGTGCGAAGAACAATTCGCTTCCAGTTAAATGCTGAAATTATTGTAAAAAGGACGAAAACAATGTCTACGATTAGATAATGAAAAACATTTATACTTTAATGATTAAAAACGTAGAGCCTATAGTGATGAGTTTAATATAAGATTTGTTACGATTGCCCAGTATTTTATTTGGCAGAATGTATTCATTGATCATTATCACAGAATGATTAAGTGAAAAGAGAAGATGGAGGGCAAAGTAAAAAAACGGGGCGTGATCAAAGTTTTAATGGGCATGGTCTGTATGATTGAAACCGTTAAAATGGGCTCGTTCGGTTTGCTTGAAATCGCTAATTTATGTATGGTCGTGATCGCTACAGTCGATCAGGGGCGTTTCATCGACGTTTGTACGCCGACAACTCTCAGCGCTGACTAAATTTGACCAATCAGAGGCCTGGAAAATAGTCGGTGACAATAGAATTGTCGGTGAAAATGATATTAGTCAGTGAAATCATGGACCTATTACGAATAGACATTCATCGTTTTCTTAATGAATTCATTGTGATTGTCTCATACAGTGTCGTCTCAATAACATTCCCTACATGTTTCTTCACTTTGATCTCATCATGGTCGCCGCCAATAAGCCGGGACAGAATCAAGATAGTGATTTTAAACATGTTAATCTACATGCGCAGAAGATAATAAATCGCTTAAATCATGGGAAATCGATGTGCAGTTCTGGTTAATACTTGGAAATTGTTGTTTCGTGTACTGTGTTCTATTTTTGAAAAATATGTTGATATTACCAGATAGGTTTTGTTTGGACTGTTTGTGATTTAAAATCCCGTTTTCCCCATATTTCCTCAATATATTCCAGAATTACAACGCACAGGGCTTATTAAGATCATGGCCTTCTAATTGTTTTAGAAGGTCATGGTAATGTGCGAAAGTTTGCGAATCAGTAATAATACATTTCATATCACCAACATCGTCTGTTTTTCAACTTTGCTGCTCCCCATTGAGGATGCTTTTATTTAAGACTCACTCTTACAGAGCACACCATCCAAACAAAACCCAAGAGAGGAAAACTGCTCCTTTGTCAATGACCGAAAATGCTTACGCAGTCGTTATTGTTAAAACAGCTGAATGTTCTCATTAAGATGCACATAATCAGAAGGCGGCGACTATCATTGGATCAAAGAAAGAATCACGTTGAATGTCCATCCGTAATAGGTCCATGGTGAAAACAACCGACTATTTTCATGAAACGCCCCCGGTCGAAATGGGCATAGTTGATATAATAGTGTTAAAATGGTCGTGATCGATAATTGTATTAAAAAGAGTGTAGCCATAAGAGGCCATTGTCATGAAAGGCACTATGGCTTAAAAACAACAAATGTCATTCTTTGAAGATACATCCGCATCCCATCTTTTACCTCCTGCATCAGCCAATAACACTTACCATGCGGTATATCGAATTTATGTTCTAGTTCTTGAAACAGAGGGTTGTTACTCATGACCAACACGGCTACGAAGTGAAAGAGTAGAAGCACAGAGACGACGGTACGGACTGGGCCGGCCTGCACGGCATTGAGAACGCTCTCCACATACCCTATCTCAGCCAGGGGCCCGCTGAAGGCAAGCCAGATTGGGATTACCAGGATGAACATCGCAAGCATCTGGACTAAAGACATTAACAAGGACAATACATAAATCAGAGCTTTAAATGGCTATGCCTGGGCCCCGTTGCACAAAACTTACCATTGATGGTAACTTTGTTATCAATGGTATCTACCATGGAAACCTTGATTTTTATTGGCTGTTGAGCCCTGTTACCATTGAAGTTGCCATTGATGGCAAAGTTACCATCAATGGTAAGTTTTATACAAGGGCCCCTGGTCTACAGACTCGTAAGTATATAACAGAGATATTGACTGAAGGAGTGTTTGCATATCGGTCATGGATTGGTGGAAGATTGTCTCTGGATCAACAGGGGAAGCAAGGGCGTAGCCATTAAAACAATTAAAAACAAGGCGTGTCAGATGTTTAGCTTGCTGACAAGTTCCCAAATAGCAAGGAAATGAAATATTCTTAATTCAATGAGGCCAAAAGTATCTGTAATAAAATTTGCTGATATGAATTTGCCAACAAATATAATAACTCTTCAGCGTTATATTTCGTCACCCAAAATGTTGTCCAGGGAGTAAAGGGAGTTCTCAATATAAAGAAATCTATGCTCACTCCTTCTTGATCAAAATTGTTGATATGGTAGGATTGAACATGCATTTAGAAGAAGAACCCTTCATTGACAATGCCTTTTACTTACGCCCCATTCCTCTGACTATAGCCTTCGTAAAATACTGCGGTTCGGCCATATCCCTCTGTATGGTGGGCATGATGTAGTGGGGACCCGTCAGGAAAAACGAGGACCCGACGAGGCCGAAGAAGCCGCTCCAGCCGCCGTCCGAAGCCGCAGAGTGCGTGATGATGTTGAGGGGTCTGTTGGACACCCCACCTAACACACCGAATGCTTTGATGGCCATGATGTAAGAGCCGAGGAATGTAGCGAAGGTTCCGACTGCTCCCACCTCCCTAATTCAAAACAAATATGGACAAATATGAAGAAATATATTTATTAATAAGTTGAATGATAACATGGTGTTATTTACCCAAGATAGCATCAACGGTATTATTATTTGTTCTTTCTCAGGGCTCTCCAAGTGCCAGGTATACCAGTTTGCCAGTAACCCATTCCATAAATCTGGGTTGAGAGGGGCAAATGGTGGTAATACGGCTTGTCCAAGGCCCAAGGATGTAAGCACCGAGCTAGGATCGAACCCTAGATCTCTTGTATTAAGAGACAAGAGCTGTCAACAATATACCACACTGCTCCCACTAATTTTTACCACTGTGTAGAATACAACATTGATGATGTCGTAAGATCCAAACCATGACTAGAAGCCCTTCTGTTCCTGACCAAATGACGAATCCAGGGAAAGGGATCGTTCTTGAACCCAGTCTGGCATTATAAACCCTAGATACATGCAAAGTCATGTATTTATTCCCCATGAATTTTCCGTCCCTCTCATGAGATTGCGTATTCATTCGGGAAAATCATGCATGATGCGTCTACTAGCCTAGCTTGTTTTCGTATTTATGACAATCATTCTTTTATGTCAAACATTCTTTTGTAAAGGTTATAATGAGTATACCGCCGGGGGTGCCGCACGCCGGGTATTTTCCCATCAACATTAGAGTGCGTTAAAAACAACTCAAATGTCATCTCAAAAGAGAATCTTGGTTTCCAAAATAGTGTGGCAAAGTGCAAGTGTTTTCATCAAGATATTCATTGACGTCATCATAACGCCATTGGCATTTGAAATAGTAATAACAATATTCAGTAGAGTATTACTTTGGATCTATTTTTTAGAAGGTTTGGTTTATCCCACATAATGAGGGGCATACAAGTCTTGAGTCTACGTCGACTTCAGTGGTCTCAAAATCGTAAACTCTCGGGTCCGAAACCAAGTGTTGGCACAAATGCCATAAGTATCATTTCAAGAGCGACAACAGGTGGTGGACAAGGGGGGGGGGGGGGGGGGGGGGGGGGGCAGGGACGTACGCAGGATTTTTTTCAAAATGAGTGATCAAGCGACATCCCCCCTTCCATCACACACGCACACACACACATTTTTATGGAAGTTCATTCACCCGAATTCACAAAGGGGGTTTGTCGACAAACCTAGGTTTATGTGCGTCATATGACGCGTTTTGACGCGTGTTTTACAAACCAGGGGGTGTTTCATAAAGCTGTTCGTAAAGATACGCATGCCTTTACGAATGACTTGTATATGAAAAGCCAAATGGGATGCTCAATCATTATTGATTATTATTTATTAAGTTGAACTGTGCAGATGTAGATTAACATTCTTATTATAACAACCATTTTCAATGCAAAGTATATTTTTTGCCATAATTTAATTGAGGTTATTGGAAATATCAGAAAAAACTTTAGGCATCCTATCTGGCACTTCATATACAAGTCGTTCGTAAAGTCATGTGTAACTTTACGAACTCTTTATGAAACACCCCCCTGGTTTGTAAAAACGCGGCCAATTACTCTGCAATTCATGAAAATGTGTAATTTTACACTTAACCTTTCGCAAAGTGTCCCCTTACTCTTGAAAACATTTGTAGCCTCTTCAGCTCATTATTTCAACCTCATTTAACAATTCAATCAAATAGTTAATTTTCACTCAACAGTTGGATGGATGTATATTTCTACAAATGAAATAGTTTGGATCGTTCAATCTTCTTGTGGAGTCCGTCCTTACCATAGTTCCTTTGGGCCAGAGAACCATAGGAGAGGACACACTATGAGGAATATGATGAGAGGCCAGTAGCAGAAGCTGAAGGTTTGGTAAGGGTAGATGATAGAGTACATCAGCTCCGACACACCCAGTAAGAACGTACAGGTGGACGCCAGCGAGATCAGACCAATCGTGAACGAGATCACGCGCCTGCGCGGGAAGACAAGAAGAATAACAATGAATTGATGATATATTTTTTTCTTTAAGGAAAAGAGATGTAACCATTAGAGCGAAAAACACTTAACTATTTAACTATTTAAGAGATTCAACGAATAAGGAGAGTTAAAAATATAATACTTTGGTACGATAAGCATTTCATCATCATGTCGAACAATTATAATAATCTTTTGGAAATATCAAACGTTGATAATTCGGAAGCTTTTACGACATTAATGTTTTTGGAATGATCTTTATCAACCGATTTTACTTTCTTTTTCAGAACATTCGATTGTGAACTGTTTACTTATCGATTTTCTGACGTAAGTATACGTTTCCCTGCCTGCGATTATGCTTACAATGTATGTGAACATGTACAGCTGATCATTCCTTGTTTGATGTCGCGGGAAAACCCTGGAGCTCGTATATTTTTCATGTCCTTTACCAATTGATTTGCGGACGTCTGCCAATTCATATATTGATGATATGGGAAAATGAACTTGTCTGTACAATAGAGTATAGTCTTATTTTTTAAACATATGTCATTAATACGATCGCAAAGACCTTTGATTACTCAACCTACGCTCATTCAATAGCACTGTCCATCACTTTCTAAAATGTGTGTGAACATTACAATGACGTTTTGCACAACCCAAGACATGGCAATTGTCCTTGAGTTGATTGTTGAAAGTCTTTGCGACAGATCGTGACCATGCATTACACATACTTTCCAATCTGCCCGTAAGCCTCTCCTGCCAATGCCGAGTAGGGTAGTCTGCAATCCCGACATAGCTCGGGTTTTCTTTTACAGAGGATATTCCAGGATCGACCGAGCAAGATGGCGGTGTAAAGGCTCAGTGAAGCCACAATAGGATAGATGAATAGACCTGGCCAACCTGTAGTAGTAGATGCAGCATTAATGTGAGATGGTAATAATATCGAATATTTTATAGGGCACTGGAAACTCACAAAACCACAGATTTGAAGAGAAACAAGAATACATAAACTATAAATATAAGTGAATCTCATTATATTACTTAGGAGGGAACTTCGTCGCAAGGGATTATTTTGTCAAGATATCATTTTTTACTGTGATAAAGAGATAATCCTATAAGGCCTTTCATTCGTTTTGATGGTATATATGCCCTGAAAGACATTTGATGACTGAATTGTAATGCTATATATATTCGGACAACCCCCTACCTCCCTTCCGTCCCGACCCCCCCCCCCCCCTCTCCCTCTCTCTCTCTCTATATATATTTATATTCATCTTTTTTCATTTTCTCTTTCATCAATAGTGATGGATTTAAAAGGAAGATAAACTACATGATTACAAGAAGATAAGCAAGATGAATGGATTAAAAGAAGATAAGCCTGATTAAGGGATTAAAAGAATGTTATTAAATTGGTAAGTGATGACATACAATGAGCTGCTGAATGTTGCTTACCACTGTCGACCAGAAGAGGGGGAATAACAAGCACAGCGAGGCCAGATATCTGGCTGGCAAGAAAGATGGCTGTCTGGGGGACGTTCATACCAGACTTCAGCTTGGCATGAGACAGTGTGTCACCTTCTTCAATTTGGCCCGACTCTCCAGCACCTTCCTGATACGAAATGACATTTTGGGGGGATTAAATGACAGTTACAGACTGTACATGCATGTAGAACAGGTGACGAATCATTTGCCACACGTTCCCAATAACTAAAGCTGTAACTGATTACAAAAGCTGTTTAATGTTGGCTCTGGTGAAATAATATTCCAAAGTGTTAGCGAAATTATAACAACCAAAGGAAACGAACACCTAGTAATATTTCAACGCATACTTATTCACAACTTTACCTGCTTTCGGGAGGTTTTACGAGATAAAAGACATGATTATTTCAAAGAATGCCAAGATAGAAATAGCATGCAAGGTCTTGATATCCCTTAAAAACAATCACCTATCAGAAGGCTTTCATTAGAAGCTTTAAAGAATTATTGGAACGTAATTTCGAGACCTTTTAGTGGTATTTTCTTATCAAAATTCCAAATCACATTGCAAAGGTAACGATGCTTTAGTTATATTTTCATTTGCAAAGTTCTAATGATAATTGATTTATAATGCTAAATATATTACCCTTGCTTACAGTAGTTTTTATCACCTGACGAAGTATCGCAGTAGCATACGAAACGTCGTGATCTTTTAGATTCCTTATTGACCACATTGCGAGACAAACGAATATCACTAGCGATATTATTTTCGATAATTGATTTGATGTAATTTGCAGTGCATTTGCTGTTTCCTTTACTATTTTCCTTCTAAACCGCTTAGAGGCATACTTGTATGCAATTTGCGGTATAGAAATATCTCATTATTATTATTCACAAACCTTACAAATTTCTGTATTATTTTGTTTACACGTTTACGCCACGACTTTTATGCAGTCTCCTGCATAATGCTGTCTAATCATGACTGACAATGAATAGACTATTTTCGTAATGTCATCAAATTTAATGCATACGTCTTTGATAAGTGCCTCAATACAAATATACTATCACCTGTAATGAATAATTGTATTTCAATAGTCGGAATGCAAAATGCATATATTACGTGTTATCAGGTAGAGCAAGCTGCCAAGGCATTATGTTTGTCCTACCTGGCAAGAACTAATGTATGCAGTTTGCATTCTGACTATTGAAATACAATTATTCGTATCAGATGAATGAAATAATTTGCCTCGAGGCACCTCACAAAGATTGGTTGCATTATGAAAATGGTCTATTGATTATGTCGAATAATGGAAGAAGAAAAAAAAACCTCGCCTCAGCAGAAATGTCACAGCATCGACGTAAAGCAGAATAACTTAAAACATGTATAAAGGTTTCATTCTCCCCTGATACAATATAATTCCATTTCGCGCGACGCTGGTTATAATAGAACATTAGAATCCATTCAGAAAAGGGCTCTAAGAATCATAACACCGGCGCTATCGTTTGAGAATACCCTTGAACTTCTTAGCATTTAAAGCCCCTCTAAAAAATAGTGTTGGGAGCCCAGAATTCGCCAAAAATGTGATGGAAAATGTTCAATTAAATTGTATCATAATTTGAAATTAAGAGAATGTCACGTAAGACACACTTCTGCAAAGATTTGCCCCAAAATGTTTTTGAAGACAAATATTGATAAAAGAATACATATTTTGGGTTTTTTGTTGTACGCAGAAAACCTAAATTTTGTATTATTCATCAATGCAGAAATGTGTCTTAAATGACATCCTCTTTCACATTTTGATCCAACTTAAGTGAAATCTTGCCATAAAATTGTTGGGACTTCCAACACTTTAGAGGGGCTTTAAACATTGGCTAACCGTATGGAAGAAAATTTTGTGTAAATCTGTTCTCCCAAATTAAGTGTTCATATCAAAATTTAAACCCTCTCCTTCCCGTCCTAAGGGAAATACGGTACACCCTCAAGAAAGATAAGGCATTGGATCCATCTCAATTGAAAACTATCAGGTATAAAAATAGTTTTATTAATGGTGTGTATTTAACTTGCAGTAGTAATATTGGTTTATGTCTCTTAACAGACAATACACGTTACCATCACCTACAACTCGTTTCTGAATGTAAACAATGTTTGTCGGCTTTAAAAAAGAATGCATTACTATTATAAATTTCATTTTAAACTGCTCCATATCCTCATTACTTCTGCTGTTATATTCATTCATTATACAATATTGTACTCACGAGCTTACTCTAATTTATTTTATAATGTGTAATAATTCATTTGTTATTCATATGTTTATTTATCAAACTTTACATCGTTTATACCATTGTTATCTATCTTTTTGTATTTGTATTTTTTATTTGAATCAAAATAAAGAAAAAATAGTTGTAAGGGCAAGCTCTCACTCCTTCATAAATTAATATGTTTATTCCATACACGCTTGAATCACGATCTTATTAGACTTGTTGAAATGTGCGTGCGGTCTTGTGTATTTTACACTTATGCCATGACAATGTTGTCGAATGATGGACAAACGCCTCTGTAATAGAAATTTTAAATATGGAAGTACACAATATTCTAAGACTTCAATAAAGGTATGCTGTTTCCACTCCCATATGGTAGTCCTATAATATGCACGGCACGCATAGTAACCGAACATTAGTATTAAGTGCAACATCCCACTCTTGACATATTTAATGTATATGTTTATTCCACACACGCAATAACCACCGTGAAAATCGTATTAAACATGTTGAATTGTGCGTGCGGTCTTCTGCATTACATACTTATGTCATAAATGATTAATTTGTAGAATCATAGAAATCAAATCTCCCTCTCCAATAAGTAGCACGAAATGGAAAGACAAAATAGTCAAGACTTAAAATGAGTACACCGTTTTCATTCTCCTATGATAGTCCTATACGCACGACACGTATAGTAACCGAACATGGGAGTTTACAGATACAATCTGCGCATGGGCAGATAAAGGTCATTTGTACCAAAATGGTAAAACCCACAGAGATGAATACTGGATATGCGCTCATGAAAATTATGTAACATTATTCATTTATGCACCAACGGTACATTATATGATACGCAGGTGGAAGTATTCTTTTCGAGAGGTCAAACAAAAGGTATTCATGAAGCACATCTAGAACTTTGGCAGTTATTATTCTAAGATGCTCAAAGTGGAACTTCTTCATGTGTAAAAGATCTGTGGATATTTGGGGTCATTTGTATCATGTGCTATCTGTAAACTCCCTTATTCGTGTTGATATGTAGGGCTGCATACAACTCATATTTTGTAATAGAGAGATCATCAACAACTATTTAAAAAAATCTGTTTGAAAAGTGTAAGCATTTTTGTTTGTCTTTCAACAGCTTGTTCAAAACAGGGACGTGATAGAGAAGGACTGGAATCAAGCCGCTCTCCTTTGACCCCATGCTCCAAGCCGCCGAGAAGTTATGCGCTAATCTGCAACTGTTCACCAGGTGGTGAAATAAAAGAGCGCATGAAATTTCAGGATTTAGAATTCCTACATCAGAAAATGTTATCACAGCAACTGTTTGCTGTCCCTTCCAATGATTTATCATTCATTGTTGAATGTGTAAAGAGAAGAACAAGCGAACACAAACTTGTGTAATTTCATCATTTTTTAAACTTGAAAAATACAAAAAACACGCGAAAACACGCATTAGCAAACTTAATGTTATTGAAGATTGTAAATCATGGATCAAATAACGGGACATTAAAGCATGCACAAATTAGCGCATCATTGAGTTTTTGACAGGGTGTAATTTTTCTTTTACCAACTCTGGCACACAAATTAAAGGAAGGACGGAGTTCTAAATTTGAAAATTCGTTTGATGCACTATGTCCAATAAAATCCCCATATAAATGTTTTGATTTACACTGAAATTTTGCCGGTAATTTAATATTTTGCAATAAATGTAAAACTGGTGCCTGGCTTCCGAAAGTCCCCGCAGTGGAAGCGCGGTTCGGAGCATGGAACTTCAAAGCCAAGTGGAATGTTACACATCTCATTGTTATGCTTTAGAACTCAAGATTGCGTTTGAATAAATTACAAGAGTTTCGCCTCCTTTTCTTTCACCTCCCTGTTCAAAATTATCGAATATACATTGTCATACCATCCAATAGTTTTGAAAAGCATGCCCTAAAATATTTTATCAGAGGAAACATAAAGAATAATAATGGTACTTTCGATATGATTATGTTCAGTACTCCATATTATTATCTATATAAGGCTTCCAAGTGGTACAATAAATCAGTGTATTCAATATCGTTAGCGCAGTACCCGGATGAGTGACCAATATTGATTTCGTATTGCTCAGTCATCCGGGAACTTCAACTATCAATATTCACACCACAAAAAAAAGCTATTTTTACCGAGGTAAGTCAAATTTTGTTATTTCGCCAGTCAGCGTGATATAGATAATAAAAAATAATATTATATGGCTTTGTTTTCGTGTGATACAAGAATATATTGCTCTCGCTACGACAATAATGGACTCGTCTCCGACTCGTTCAATATTTTCATACAGCTCGAGCAATATATTCTTGAATCACACTCAAAGCCATCCAACATTATATAATTACTCGGTAAGTTTCGTATGTACGGAAGCGTTAAAGTGCCATTCTACTTGACGACATGACGAGATATTCCATCTTGTCAAGTTGACTTAATATTCATATCATGTCGACATGTACAAATATTTAACTTACCATGTCGACTTATCAACTTTTATTAGTCGACATGGCGAAATAAATTATGTTGCCAAGTCGACTTCACAAAAAGTTCATGTCGTCATGGCGACATAAGTTATCTTGCCAAGTTGACTTCGCATAAAGTTCCTGTCGTCATGGCGACATAAATTATCTTACCAAGTCGACTTCCCAAAAATTATCTGTCGTCATGGCGAAATAAATTATCTTGCCAAGTCGACTTCATAGCAAGTATGTCGTCATGATGACATGAATTATCTTACCAAGTCGACTTCCCAAAAAGTATATGTCGTCATGGCGAAATAAAAATATCTTGCCAAGTCGACTTCGTAAGAAGTACATGTTGTCATGGCGAGATAAAATATGTTACCGAGTCGACTTAATAACAGTAGATGTCGTCTTGGCGACATAAATGATCACGTGGAGTCAGTTTTAAGAATTACAGTTAAGTGCAATCATGTATTTGGTCTTCGTCACACTACATATCTCGCCATGACGACATATACTTTTTGGGAAGTCGACTTGGTGAGATAATTTATGTCGCTATTACGAGATGAACTTTTTTGTGAAGTCGACTTGGCAAGATAATACATGTCGCCATGACGACATGAACTTTTTGTGAAGTCGACTTGGCAAGATAATTTATTTCGCCATGTCGACATTACTTTTTGGGTAGTCGACTTGGTAAGATAATATATGTCGCCATGACGACATGTATTTTTTTAGAAGTCGACTTGGTAAGATAACTTATGTCGCCATGACGACATGACATTTTTGTGAAGTCGACTTGGCAACATAATTTATTTCGCGATGTCGACTAATAAAAGTTGATAAGTCGACATGGTAGGTTAAATATCTTTACATGTCGACATGATATGGATATTAAGTCGACTTGACAAGATGAAATATCTCGTCATGTCGTCAAGTAGAATGGCACTTTAACGCTTCCGTACGTATGGGACACATAAATAGTAAATATTTTGAACTTGTCCATACCTACTGGCCAAACCTGGCTACGTTTTTTAAAAGGTGGGAGAAGGGATTTTAGAAATGTACCTCGTTTCTGTAGCCATCTCCGGGGTCGGGTATGGAGGAAAACTTCTTGGTATCACCTTTGGCAAAGGGCGTGTCCTCTGTTGCAGCTACCAATGGAATCGGCTTCTCGTTCTCGCCTGCTATGGCAGCCATACTGTTAAGATAAAGAAAAATGTAGCATATAAAGTAACCATACTTTGCTAAACACAGTAGATCTAGTGATAGCAATATTAGTAGTAGTTGCAGCAGCAGCAGCGGCAACAGTATTGTAGTAGTAGCAGTAGTATCAGTTTTAGTATAGTTTTACTAGTAGTTTTAGTAGTGGTAGCAGCAGCAGCGGCAACATTATTATTAGTATTAGTAGTATCAGTAGGAGTAGTAGTAGTAGTAGTAGTAGTAGTAGTACTAGTAGTAGTAGAAGTAGTAGTAGTAGTAGTCTGAGTAGTAGTAGTAGTAGAAGTAGTAGTAGTAGTAGTAGTAGTAGTAGTAGAAATAATAAAGAAGAAGAAAATAAAGTCATAGTATAGAAGTATCATTAATAAATATCGTTTATTTATTTATTCATTCATTTATATTCATTGATTTTCTGTAGTCTCTTTAACGAGGAAGGAAGGGGGATTGAGAGGTTCTACTTTTAGTTAATACCATGCAGGTGGAAAATATTACTAATTTTCGTAATAAGGAGATTTCTGGTAAAATGCAAAAAGGAACGTCTGTCAGTGATCACCTCTCGATACCTAAATAAAAGTGAATTTATCATAGAATTTGCATCCTACCAAAACAAAAATTAATATACTGATCGTTCTCGTAACACAAAGTATACACATTAATGGACTGGTCGTTCTTGTAACACACACAAAAGCGATAATCTATTCGTCGGAGTGTTGCCAAAAAAACGAATATTAATTTCACTTCACATACCCATATAAGGTATAATAAAATAAACCAGATGATAAGTGTAATACCACGCGGATAAAGCAGGGATGAGACCGCGGAGGGGCCTTTAAAACTTGATGAAAATGTCAATGCGAGTGAAAAATTCGACCCACTGACACGGCACGTCTGCGACAAGTATTATAATGCATCTCAGATAATTCACTCCGACCATGGTTTATTGTTTAGCAGGTATTATACACTGTAATAATCCATCCTTCATTCGTCTGCAATGGGCATTGTAAATATAGTATGAAACGAATTATTCAGTTAGGAATGTTTGTCATATGCGAAGCCATCCGCGAAATTGTTTTCATTTGATTTTCACGTATTTCCTGAACCGGTGCATTTTAATAAGCTAGAGAGCGAGACTCTTTATACTACGATGCGCTTTGTGAATTCATGTTGTCGTTTGCTCTGGAATTCATTCCTGCTATAATCAATTGCATAACTGTAATAAGCGCGGCGATAAATTATGTAACTCAGATTATTTTTCTAAAAGGAAAATCATAAATGACATTAAGAAACACATATTTTTGCATAATATTGTCTAATCCATTAATATACATACATAAACATGCCTTTAAAGATGCCAAACATATTATTTATGATGAAAGCCAATAATCCCATATCTTTCTGACAATGGTGTCATGATATGTATTTCTATTTCCAATGATCTAGCAAATGTCATTTCATGATTTGAAAGACGCATATATGTTCTCCAGTCTTCTTCGCTTCCGATTTACATACAATTGATTATTAAAGCAAAGAGCGTGGTAGTAGAGAGAAGGCGTAAATCCCATTAAACATAGCTTGTGCAGGGTATGCCTATTAAGTACACAATACAGTATAATGAGAAGAAGAGAAAAGCAGAAATGACGAAGAATGGGGGGGGGGAGCAGGCGCGGATCCAGGGGGGGGGCGAGCGTGCCTTGGCCCCCCCCCCCCCCCGCAAAAAAAAAAAAAAAAAAAAAAAGGAGAGAGAGAGAAGGAAAAGAAGGGAAAGAGGAGAGAACGGGAAAAAAAGAAGAGGAAGAAGAAAAGAAAAGAGGGAAGAAGGAGATCGGGGGAAGGACTTGCCTCCCCCTCCCCCCCCCCCAATAAAAAAATAAAAGAGAAGAAAGGAAAGGGAAAGAAAAAAGATAAAGAGGAGATAAAGGGAAGGACAAAATAGGAAGAAGAAAAGAAAAGAAGGGGGATATCAGTTGCAATTTTCCCGCCAACAAGGTGTAGATCGGAGGGGGGGGGGGTTGGAGAAATAGAATTCAAACGTGGTTTATTTATAATTCCATAACGGTGGTTAACAAATAATGCTGAAATGAGATAATTTTCCTCACTTCATGCGTTTGTTGGAAAATGACAAATTCCTAAATTTACAGCCAGGCAAGAAAATGCTTCTTGAGATGCCTACATATCAGGGCCCGCGGAACGGCGGGGATCGGGATCCTCGAGCCCCTCCCCCACACTTTCTTTGAAAAAGTATATTAAAGAGAAATAGAAAGAAAGAGAGCGAGAAAGAAAAAATAGTTAACTGCCAGTGTCACATTATAATGGGGTATCAAAATATGCTCATCTGACCATGATTAAAATTAATGCCTAAAATCCTAAGGGCTCTGCCCCCTGGATTCCACCTAGGGCCCTAAGGCGGGCCCTTAGATGCTCATATGACGGTCATTTAATGCCTAAAACCCCTGATTTCTGGGGGCTCTGCCCCCTGGACCCCACGCCATATAGTGTCCTGCTAGTGTCACAAATAATAAGGTATCAAAAATGCTCATCTGACCGTAATTAAACGCCTAAAACCCCTGAGCTTCTGGGGGATCTGCCCCCTGGACCCAACCAAGAGCCCCTAGGCGGGCCCCTCGATACTCATCTGACCGTAATTGAGTGCCTAAAACCCTTGAGATTCCGGGGCTCCGCACCCTGGACCCCAAGCCAATTAGTGACCTGCCATTGTAACAATTAGGTATCAAAAAATGCTCATCTGACCGTAATTAAATGCCTAAACTCCTGAACTTCCGGGGCTCTGCCCCCTGGACCCCGTCTAGGGCGCTAAGGCGGACCCCTGAATGCTAATCTGACCGTAAATTAAAACCTTAAACCCCTGACCTTCCGGGGCGGACAAGGTATCAACATAATGTTCATCTGACAGCAGGCGCGTAGCCAGGGGGGCGGTGGGGTGGTCCCCCAATAAACGCCGGCCAAAAAAGAGAGGAGTGTAAAGGAAGAGGACGTAGGAAGAAAAGGGAATAGACAAAGAACATATTTGAAATTCAGACAACGAATCGTCTTCTTTCTCTAATGAATTAATGAAACGTCCAAGCTTCCGCGCTTCGCGCGGGGGAGGGCAGGGGGAACTTAATTCAGACGAGGATAATTTTCGGGAACGGTACAACGAATCGTCTTCTTTCTATAATAATTTAATGAAACGTCGAAGCTTCCGCGCTTCGCGCGGAAGGGGGGGGGGGAATTGATTTAGACAAGGATTAAGAGTTGAGAACGGTACGACGAATCTTCCTCTTTCTCTAATGATTTAATGAAACGTAAAAGCTGTATTCAGACGAGGATTATTTTCGAGAACGGTACAAGGAATCGTCTTCTTTCTCTAATGATTTAATGAAACGTACAAGCTTCCGCGCTTCGCGCGGGAGGGAGGAGGGGAAAACTGAATTCAGATGAGGATTAAGAGTCGAGAACGGTACAACGAATCGTCTTCTTTCTCTGATTTAATGAAACGTAAAAGCTTCCGCGCTTCGCGCGGGAGGGGAAAAACTATTTTCAGACGAGTAGTCACGTACGGAAGGGGGGAGGGGGTTAGGGGGTTGACCCCCCCCCCCTTCGGTTTTTCATGTGTGTATTTTGGAGCAACCCCCCCCCCCCCCCCTCTTCTGTGATTTTTTTTTTTTTTTTTTTTTTATTTAAAAAAAAAAAAAAAAAAAATATGCCAATGGCTGACCTAAAAAAGGTGACCTCACCCCCCCCCCCCAACGGAACAAAATGTCAAATTTTCAAATTTCGAGACCAAAAAAAAAAAGGGTCCTCTCCCCCCCCCCCCCCCCCCCCCCCCCCCCCCCCCCCCCCCTCACCCCCCGCTTATTTAGCGGCTGGCTGAGTCGTTACGATTTTTTTTTCGGACCAAAACAAAAAAGTGGGTCCCTCCCCCCCCCCTAAGAAATCCTGGATCCGCGCCTGGGGGGGAGAATGAGAAGGGAAAGAGAGGGAGAGAGAAAAAGGGACTTGAAGTAAAGAGGAAGGAATATGAGTGTACTATGTATGTGTAGGTGTGGGTTTTATGTTCAGGTGTAGATGCAGATGTAGGTGTATACGCAGGTGTAGATGTAGATGCATGTGTAGGTTTAAATGTGGGTGTAGATGTAGATGTAGGTTTATGTGTAGGTGTAGGTTTAGGGGTGGGTGTAGGTGTATATCTAGGTGTATGTGTAGGTGTAGGTTTTATGTGCAGGTGCAGATGTAGGTGTAGACGCAGGTGTAGGATGTAGGTTTAGGGGAAAATGTAGACGTAGGTATAGTGTTAGGTCTAAGGATTGAAGTTAGAAATTTAGTCAGTGTAGGATGCACATAACACATGAGGCATGTGTTCTATACCCGATAATTTACAAGCATTAATGACACACAAGATTATACAGCTAACATATAAATTATTCATACCCCTTGTAAATTTGATAAGAAAGAAATATGGACTGGTTGAAATATGGCCTTTTTGAATAGATTTAGTTGTAAGCTTTAAAATCACATTCTCAATAAACATAAATCTGGACAAATCAATTTCGACATCTTGGTTAGGGTTTGAGAGTAATTTAAGTGTTAACTGTATATAATTTGTAATACATATACGATTAGCATCGAGTACTAGCACAATAAAACTTGGTGTGTAACATTGAGCACAGACACGTAAATATCGAGTTCTCTGAACGCCGACTACAGGTACTTCAACATAATTCAACAAAACGACAAACAAACTCGGCGATGTTCAAATGTTGAAGGTCAAGTTCCCCACCATGTTCACGGAGCAACAAGACATATTCTATATAGAGCTAGCCATTTGTCACAGAGGTAACCACTATTATTTCTATAGTATCGACGTATACATACTTCAATTTGTCAACCTCATCCCTTCCACCCCCCCCCCCCCCCCCCCCAGGTGAATGCTTGTACCCATTGGCGGTTTCAGGGGAGTTAAGAAGGGAGCCTCAAGATCCCCTCCAAATAAAAGGAATCGTCGAGGCATATGTAGAAAATGAATGCAGGATCTCCAAGCCCCCCTCCCCCAGCCTTACAACCCCCCCCCCCCCCCCCAAAAAAAAAAAAAAAAAAAAAAAAAATATATATATATATATATATATATATGTATATATATATATGTATCTTCTAGAACCGATCTTGCTTGTAGCAAAATCCTTCAACATTATCTTCAATCTGCTTCCTGATAACGGCTCGTCTTTATTAGCTAGCATAAACCATCTAATGAAGAAGCGTATTCAGCAGAGTAAGGCTGATGTGACCCCCCCCCCCTCCTTTCTCCGATAGACGCCCCCAAGCAAGTCTATCTCGATATTATAAATGACACCCACGCCTGCCTAGAGAGTCTCCCGTTACTATCTCCATAATGATATCGCAGTAATGGTATTGCATCCTTGCTATTCATGATTCCAAATTGATATTTATCAAGTGGTATTTCTGAAAATGAGTACTCGGATCGAGAGCAGACAGACAACACAATCGCCCTTTTCGCATTTTCCCTAATCATGACTTTTAAAGGCGTTTACCGACTAGTTGGTGGTACTATCAAACCTGGCTATAGCGGCCGCATAAGGGAAACACAAAAAGTGTTTTTTGAAGACGGGTTCCTTATGTAGCCTACATGTTTCAATGAAAAACCTTTTTCAAGGTAAACAAAAAATGTGGTCTTTGTAGACAGGTGGTCACTAAAGTAGGTTTGAGTGTACTATCAAAGTGGTAATAGACTACGGTTTACTTTGTTCATTGTTTCATCATACAGGCATTATGAGATCAAGGGCTGGGGGTTGCAGCCTCTCCTCGTTATTACTTCATATTTCACAATAGAGAATATAATATATATATTTAAAGTTGGAGACCATTCATAAGTTATGAGAACTGAGATGGAAATGTGAAAATGATAAATCCCGTTTCTCAACTCGCATCCCATTATACCACTACATATACCATTTGTAAGCATTACTTATTCTGTTAAAAAACGTACTGATTCACATAAAGGGCCATACCGTTACAATTAAAACGAAATCAGATCAATCAATTAAACCATCAATTGGGTTGTTACAATTATAAAGGAATTGCTAAAATAGTGAAAATTGATTGCCCTTCCTTCTGTTATTCAGCTATAGAGCTGAATCGATCGCTCTAATGTGTTTACTGAAGGTCTGCACGAAAAGGTCAAAGCTGTTGTAAAAGTGGAGCAGACAAACGGGTGTGCCAACAGAATAACCAATATCAGACATGCAAATATAAAATCATGTAAGAATAATTGTATTTCCATAGTCAGCATGCGAATCGCATCACATTACGTGTTGCTAGGCACAAGCAATAATTGTTTGCCCTACTTAAAGCAACAAATCATTTATGGAATTCGCATTCTGACTATTGAAATACAAGTATTCGTATAACAGGTGACAAAAATGACCTATTACTTTTTACGCTTAGACAGCAACCCTTACCAAACTTAAGGATTCATACATTATCGAGACAAACAACATGTGCCTGCTAGACAACCTTAACGCAGGCAAAATATATCTAGAAATTAATGTTAATGTAAGGAATTAATGAAGAAAAAAAAACACTTTTGTTCGATAAATCTCGAAATCTACATTTTATAGCCACTGGATATTGCATTATTTTTTTAAATTGAAAATGTTGTTATTTCTATCTCTCTTGACTTGTTTTTACGATAAAATGATGAGCACAAAAAGAGTGTAGAATTTACTTAAAGAATTTTTTCTAAAGTCTCCTCAGATGAGAAATGATAGGCCTACTCTTTAAAAGCGCTCAAATTTAATATTTTCTCTTTTTGAAAAATCAAGACCATCACATGCATTTATGTGTATCAATAATTTGCAGCAGTAATAACCATCACACATCCCATTCCATATATTCTGGCAAAAGCATTATGAACCCGAAAATACAGCTTTTTGAGGAAAATCCCCCACCAAAGGGGGTGGGGGGGGGGGGTGAAAGTTAAGTCACAATTAGAAAAACAAAGCGTTGCAAGGAATCTGAAAATACAGCAAACACGGTCTAAACCATCGAATAATAAGACCATGATCCATTCATTGTACCATGTGGAAAAAAAAATCAAAGAAATATTACAATGATGGTTCGTACGTTTACAATAGATGATTCGCTCTGCTCTTTGTACCGTATACTGTATAATAATAATAATAATAATAAAAGGTCAATGTATATAGCGCACGACTAGGTCGGGTGACATTCAAATATGAGTTGGTTTTTGTTGATGTGCACGGCTGCATACATCTCATATTTTGTTATTTAAACATCTTAATAAATTTCATAGATTTTTTATATTTTTTGTAATAATGTTCTCAGATTATTACCCCGGCTGTAGGTGAGCTGCCATATAATAAGGCACTAAAGCATTTTTTCCTACCGGGTACCCATTAACTTCACCTGGGTGGAGAGTGGCAAATGTATAGATTAATGTCTTGCCAATGATGTCATTAGTGTCGCGGCTGGAATCGAATCGTTGGCATCGCTTTTAATTTGACAATGTCTGCAGTATACCGAATAAGCGCTAACAAAAATGAACTCATATTCTCTTCAATAACGTTAGGACTATAAACTTGACATTATTACGGCAACACGAGTATAAAGGTTAAGGGAAGGTCATTCGGTCGATTTTATTCATCTCTCTGAATAGATGTGATCAATAAATACCTTACAGACGAAATAGCTACACATCTAACCATAAGCCGATATATTACATGTACACAACGGATAAAACATGTGGGCATAAATTATATTGGGTTCTAGAGAACATACACCTTATATATGTTTCGGTAATGCAGCATAATATCAGTGAAGCAATAATACGGATGGAAGTGGATACTATGCCATATGGCAACACTTCAAAAATACCCAAGAATGTTCGGCTGAGAACATCCCGAAAACTGTTGAAAATGGTCTCAATTGAAAATACGTACCTCGAATATGCTCAACAGGATTGGCTAGGTGAGTCAAAGAAGTGTGCGAAGAAATAACAGCATTATCGTAGGATGCTAGCTACACTGAGCTAAAGGGATGCTAAGTTTATAATGAGATGTTGATAGCCGTGGTGAGGAAATTTATCGCTCTTGCTTTAAACTCCTTCAACCCTCGTCAGCGTGTAATGCATCCTTTCTTCTGCCGGAGATAGCTGGCATCGAAAGCCGTGGTGCCTTGTGTCATAGCGCGCTTGCCTGCGAGAGAGTGTGTGGGTGAAAGGATCACACCATCATTTCGTCGCATTTACAGCGGGTGTGTGTTGTGTGCGTGTGTGTGTGTGGCGTACACAGGGTGGAAAATCTGTACGCCACGAAATGATCCGTTACATTCATTGTATAATGCACGAACGGAGTAGGTGGGTCAATAGTATAATCGCTTTATTGGGTTTAATGGCTCAGAAAATGATACTCATTCATGAGTGACTGATCTATTTCGAACGGCTGAATAGCACGCTTCATTATATATATTCAGAATCATTTTATTTCATTAAATTAGTTCTCCGTCTAAAGAGGAATGTTTTTAAGATTCATTGTGCATTTTCAATGATGTGAGCTGAAATCCAGGCTATAATTGTTTATGAAGAAGAAAAAAACATGATAAAAATAGTAATTTTCGTCTTGTAATATATCGCATTATCTGCTGGCGATCGGATTGCATTTTGAGAACATGTAATGGAAATGTTCAAATTAGGTTCACCATAGACTTAATACGCAGCCTGTGTTCTGGTGTCCATAGCTACAGAGGGCTTGGGGCAACATCCGTTTACTATTAGCACACAAATCTTAACGTTATTGCTTGTGCACTTACATGAACACAATATTCCATACAAAATCTAATCCAAAGAAAAAGTAACGTCCATGGGAAAAATATTGTGTCAACCAGGGGCTTTTGATATATTTGCTTGACTAGGTTTCGTCTAGTGAATTGAGAAAATGAGCCCATTTTGATTGAATAATAAGACTCTCAAAAGCTATAATTTCTAAGGTGTTGACTCATGCATGCCTCTTCTGCAATCATATACAAAGGAAGAGTGAGGTTTGTGGTTGCATCACGTTTTCTTTCGACATGGTTAGTTGGACCTGAATTAAATCTCGACGTGGAGCTAGGCAGAGCATGAGTGGGCCTACAATAAACAGATAAATTGATGTGGTTTGGGGAAAGAGATGAATACCTCACGCAAACCAACATAGCCGGCACCGGACCGACACCAGATCGACACCAAAGATTACATCGCCACAAATGGCCGTATATCGGTCGGTTCAGACTATTCAGAGTCGGTTTGGCGGTGTTTATGACTGATTTATAAACTTTGTGTCACTGATACCTGTATACCACGGTGAACATCCCAAGATATTTAAGATTTAATTGTACATGGATTAAATCATGAATCCAGTGTAAAGGACGGCATTGAAAGGGGAGGGGCGGTTTCGTATTTTCACATTCAGTATTATGTGTGAATAAAAAAAAAACATGTTAGACAACGTTTTTTTTTCTCGGTGCGTTTTAGTAAGCTTAAAGACAGGAAGCTTTAATAAATTATGAATCGATCAATATTATTATTTCTCTATTTTCAGATTAGCTACGCAAGCTGTTAACAAAAAACAAAACATGTCTAGAAGATTTATTTTTAATATTAATTTTAATCATAAGATGATGAAGCGGATCATAATCAAATGATTGGTTGAGAGCATACACGTGACCAGGCATTTATTTTGCCTAACACGTAATTTTAATAATTTATTATTTTTGTATTTAGGTTTTATTTCCACATTAACTGCATATGAAAAGAATTTACAAAGTAAGGCATATACAAGGTAACAAAACATGTACATAATATTCAATTGATACAACAGTAATAAAAACGATGTAATGGCAAGTCATTAAATACATATGATGCTAACAATTATCTGCAGTAATGAGGAGGAAACCTTGGAAGCATTATGCTTGTAATTAAGGTTTCCTTTACATAATACTTTTGTTACATAATATATAAAACAAAAAACAAAACAAAAGAACAAAAACGGGTGTGTGGTGCAGCCAGCCAACAAGTGTTGATATTACCGATGGTCTCTATCATGATGAACTTAACAATTTTCATACTGGAGTAGAAGTTTATGTTTCAAGTGATATTTAAAAGTAATTAAACTTGGCAGCTGTTAGAGCGAAATGTCTAAGGAGTTCCAGTACACAGGACCAGTAAAAATTAAAGTTTTTTTTTTTTTTTTAGTAAAGTTCTCAGTTTGTGTAAGTGAAAAAAGGAAGACTGTCGGGTTGGATAATTATGAAGTTGTTGATTCTTTTGGAATGTCGACGTGATGGCATGAGGAAGTTCGTTAGAATTTAATCGAAACATAAAACAGCCTAAAAAGAAATTATACAGGTCAACTTTCAATATTTTATTTTCTAAAAATAAACTATTAGTGTGGCTTAACATATTAGTGTGGTAGATTATTCGTATGACGCGTTTTTTGAAGTATCAATAATTTGTCCAACTGGTAATTAAACGAATTCCCCCATGCAAGTATGCCAGATTTAAGATAAGGCAAAATAAGCGTCGAGTACAAACTTTTCAAAATATACTTAGGAAAAGACATTTTTAATTTATTGATTATTCCAATGTACCAGTTATGGTCATGCGATTGCATTGTGAAAGAAACGGTGTTGAATCGATCAGAAAAGGTTGATCATCTAGCATATAAGTATTGGTGTGTACTGCAAGGTTCTGGAATCATCAAAATGATAAGAAATTTGGCCCAGTCTTGGTAAAGTTACAAGCAATGTACACAGAAAAATGTTTATGGGACTACACGACATGCGCATTATCTCTATCAGGTCCAAATAGATATAATAATTTACCAAATATATCAATTAGTAGGCAGTTTCTCGGCAAAATTTGTATAATCACGTATTAGTCAAAACATATCCTTTCACATCATTGGTAATAAGAGCTTCCATTTCATTTTTTGAGAGGGGGGTGTTTCCAAAACTGGTCTTTGCCTTTAGGGAGCATCATATGAAGAAAATAAAGATTCATATAAAATTGACCCCAGTCGGACATATTCTAAAAGAGAATCTTCATGGAAAATGAGAGTATAATCCAACTAAATACAGAAGTGATATTTGAAGCTCATATTTTTTAGTATAGTATAGTGACACACAACCTCTGATATAGCCTACGGAGCGAAATTGGTACACTTTAAACGTAGATGGCAGCAGTCTTCGTGGCCTCCATTCCGTATCCATGATGAGACGTTTTTGCTCCGGCGACATTTTACTCCGGGAGTTAGTTTGGGTTAGGGTTGCAACCCGGGTTTTCGGTCACAGTTAAGGTGAAAGTTAGGATCATATACCGTGTGAGTCAAAAAAAGTTTACACCTAGAAAATTGCTAATTATTTTAAAAATCATCTATGAACAGTAAATTACTATACATCTTATAAAAAAAGTGTTTTATCCTAATTCATTTGGTATCATTTTTGTGTGGTATGTGTTCATGCTTGGATGAACAGGAGGCATTGTTTGCGAGAGTGCAAAAATCGACTTGCGCCAAAGTGTTGCCTATTATTATGCAGGGATTAGCGGAGTGAGAGAATGAATTCAATGTATCAAATGAAATGCACTGCATATGCTTTTTGCAGAAGCAAAGTCACACACACACACACACACGCGCGCACAAATGTTCATTGATATTTGATATTCGATATTTGATATGTGTGACATGATTAATTTTGTTAGGGATGTTACTTGGATCTTCAAAAAAAACCGATTTATTACCCAAATCCCAATTGTTTTATTTAAATATCACATAAGCAACTTTGGCGCAAGTCGATTTTTGCACTCTCGCAAACAATGCCCCCTTTTCATCCAAGCGTGCACACATACCACACAAAAATGATACCAAAAGATTTGGGATAAAACACTCTGTCATAAGATGTATAATAATTCACTGTTCATAGATGATTTTCAAAATAATTAGTAATTTTCTAGGTCTGAACTTTTGACTTACACTGTAAAGTACGTGTTGGGCCCAGAGTTGAAGTTATGATCCAGTGGTTGTAGGAAATTTACATTCGCAGGGAGCTTGATTGTGTCGTAGCGTAGAACCTCCGAAGAATGTCAACTAAAGATACAAACCTGGGCCCCGTCTTATCAATCGTAACTTATTTGCGATTGATAATAATCGTAACTATGTACATAATAGGAGACTGCAAACTTGCGATTGATTGGAGGACTTACGATTGATTTGGATCGATCGTAACTCTTTGTAAGACGGGGCCCTGCCCTATAAAGATCAACCGAAGGAACTGACAAGAAAACTGGCCACTGTAGACAGGCGGCCTTTCTAGACAGGTTCTACGACACACGTCTATAGAGGGGGACATTACAGGTGACCACTATTTAGACAGATGGACTTTAAAGAGAGGTGACCACTAAGACAGGTTTGGCTGTAAACTAAATAGGCTACACAAGACTGTCAAAAATATCTATCAAAAATGAATATAAGCTATTCAGATATAGATAGAATATATTAAAACATTTTTTTTTTTTAAATCGAACCTGGAACAATGAAAAGAATTTATCAAAATGAGTAAAAAAATTCTGCCATCATTTTTGAATTTTGACAGATCTGATCTCCGATATGGTAACTTAAATTCTAGTCAGAATGGCGATTTTCGGTTAAAATGATTGAATAGCTACTCTCTAAAATAAAAATTCGGCTGTTACGAGATTAAAATTAACAAAAAAGGAATTGCAATTTGCTGAAATGTTATATTCAGAGCAATTCTGGCACCCTTCAGTAAAGCTCCAGTAACAAATAAATCCGTCCGGATTTTTTTCAAGGGGGGGGGGTTTTAACATTTTGAAATCGGGCCGAAAATTTCGCAACGACTCAGCCAGCCGCTGAATAAGCGGGGGGGGGGGGGGGGGGTTAAAGAGGAGACTTTTTTTTTTGGGGGGGGGGGGGTCTCGAAATTTGACATTTTGCTCCGTAGGGGGGGGGGGGGGTAAGGTCCAAAAAACAAAAAAATCCGCAAAAGGGGGGGGGGGGAGTTTGCTCAAAAATACACACATACAAAAAACCAAAGGGGGGGTGGGGGGTTAACCCCCCCAAAGCCCCCCCCCCCCCCTGCGTACGCGTTTGGTGTCAAATACCATGTTTTTAATGTTCAAGCGTCAATGAATGTTGATACCTGAATCACCTAGAGGTTGTGTTTCAACTGAAGAATACAAATTCTGTCGAGTAATCAACATTTCATCCAGTATTCCAGTACCAATTGTTGACCGTCCAAAGGCTGCTGTTTTTTTTCGTTTTTCTTTAGGAGGGGTATTTTTCCCTTTCGTTTTGTTATCCCACTTGCATGCTTGCTTATGGATTTTCCGAGTAATGACGTTGTGAGCCTTTTTTGCTCAAAAATACACACATACAAAAAACCAAAGGGGGGGGGGGGGGGTTAACCCCCCACCCCCCCCCCCCCCCTGCGTACGCGTTTGGTGTCAAATACCATGTTTTTAATGTTCAAGCGTCAATGAATGTTGATACCTGAATCACCTAGAGGTTGTGTTTCAACTGAAGAATACAAATTCTGTCGAGTAATCAACATTTCATCCAGTATTCCAGTACCAATTGTTGACCGTCCAAAGGCGGCTGTTTTTTTTTCGTTTTTCTTTAGGAGGGGTATTTTTTTCCCTTTCGTTTTGTTATCCCACTTGCATGCTTGCTTATGGATTTTCCGGGTAATGACGTTGTGATCCCCCCCTCGGTCAGACAGTGAACCGCCACCAGCTGTATAAACGGTATGGTGCTCTAAATCACTCTCTGGTACAATATTTAGACATTGTTAACATCTCTCTCTTTTTTATTTCTTTTTCATTTATCTGCATTTTGCGTTTGCTTAATAATTTTGTAAAATAATAATATTTACTGCATGATCTCATGAGTCGACTTGAGTTTATTTTATTGACTTTTTCGACCCCGTTTCGGGGTATGAGAGAACAATGAAATAACACATACAAAATCTAGGTGTACACGTAATACAAAATGAGAATACATAATTTATTTATAAAGTACAGTAGATGATTAGTACTAAAAACACATTACACGACGTGGTAAATGAAAGTACAATTTTGCCCCAATGGCCATACATACACGCAGATGGCGCCAGACAAAATTGGTCGAATAAGAAGCCGCCCACTTCCGCATGTAGCAGTGCACTGCATGCATGCAATGCAATGATATTTGGGACCTTGTGAGGAAATGGTATTTTACGTGTATTTTGTATGGCAGCTTTCGTTGTTTTGGAATCTTAACCTGCATGAGCTGCTCCCTGTGAACACTTAATTTTGCCGCAAACAACATCACTGTGGCGGTTGCCACCTGATACCTTGGAATCTATTGCTTTTCTGAATTGTAGTTTTGGGAATCGACAGGAAAGATGAACAAAAAAAGTGAAATTATGAGGCGGCAAATGAACCGTCTGAGACAGCGGGCGAACCAAAACTTGGGAAGGTAAATTTACACATTTCTACTATCAAGGTCCCTTCACGGAACTGTAACGTGTGACGTTTACTCGGCAGACGTAGACTGTTGGATATATTTTTTTCACTTTTCACTATATAAGCCTTAGTTTGAGTTAGACTTGAATGTGCATTGATCATTGATCATGTTGATGTGGGTGTGAGCTGAGCAAGTGTAAAAGTAGTCGCTTCATCATGTAAATGTGTGCTGTGCCTGTGCAAAGGAAGGGAATCACATTGCAATAAATTGAGGCTTAACTTAGACTCTAAAATAGTCTAGATCTATCTGATTCCAAAATAAAATGCGTTTCAATGTGTTCACATTGTTGAGTCAGCTTGACAAGCTTGGGGTATTTGTTTTGATCAGAAAAATTAGAAGGGGATAGAAATTTGTATTCAACAAATAACAAATTTACTTAAATGTGTGCATGTGTGTCAACGTTAGGATGGGGGGGGGGGGGGGGCTGTGTGTCGGGACACTTAACAAAAGTAAACCGACTTGCCTTTGGATTTTATGAAAGTGTTGTGGTCTAGTGGATAAGTCACCCGACTGCAGATCACAAGGTACATGTACGGGGTTAGAGTCCCGCCGCAGCACTCATGTCCTTTGGCAAGCCATTAATCTACATTTGCCACTCTAGTACCTGGTAAAATGAATAAGTGGAGAATGTGCATACATTGTGTCCGTTGAAGCCTGAATCAGATGACTGAGGAAATTATATATCTGCACAGTGCTTAGCCTTAGACACATCGACACATCGATGTATTGTTTTGGGCGCTATATAAAAGCAGAATAATATTATTACATGTATGAAAAAATAAGAATGCAATAGTGCTATCAACCAGAAATATGTCCTCTATGCTTGTAATCTTATTCAAATTAGTGTTTGAAATCAACTGTCCGGATATGGAGTTGTGGTCATGACATGGTGATAGTGCACTGTACTGTAGCTGTCTTTCAAAAATCAGATGTCAATTCCTCTTCTTTAGACTTGAAACTCTTTATAATCATTTAAACTTACTAAATGAATGCTGGGTGATTTCATGATAATGCCATTGAATTCTGTTATCCGGAGTCTGCAGAGGCTAACGTATAGTAAGATAGAGGGATTGTGGTACATTGGTGTCCGACAGTGTTTGGACTACAGTATGTTTAGGTGTATACTCCAATCAGGTTTCAGTCACGTAGCATTCAAATACTTTCTCCCATTCATGTCAGAAACTTACAGGTCTTATACAGGATGACCCCAAAATCATCAAATTACTCTTGGGGATGTGCTCACACGCTGAAAAGGCCATAGTCTAGATCTACAACAAATGTACCTGATAGTTGGAATCCTAAACACATTACCGCTCCCCCTCTTTCTATCTTGAAAGGTTATGTTCACATCATAGACATCCAAGGCAGCATTTCATGAAACTGTCAAGTACAAGCTCACCAACATCCCCACTGTCTTACACGCATTTCAATTGGTTGCACTATGACAGTTTTGTGAAACGCTGCTCTGATTCCAAATTTCCAATCCCAAAAGTCACTGTGGTGCAAGGGTCAGCATTGTGTACTCGTATTTGGTTATCCCATATCCTTGTATGAATGTGATCTACATGTACATACACATGTATTTGTAGAAATCTATTTATTAATATTTATATAATTAATATTGGATGGCTTTGAGTGTGATACAAGAAAATATTGCTCCAGCTACAAAATGTATAACAATATTGAACGAGTTGAAGACGAGTCCAATATTGTCATAGCAAGAGCAATATATTATTGCATCACACGCAGATAAAGCCATATTGTTATTATTATCTATATCAGACTGACTAGCAAAATAACAAAATTTGACTTACAAATGTAGCTCAGTAAATATGGCTTTTTTGTGTGTGTGATATCAATATCAATATCGATATCGATAGTTGAAGTTCCCGGTGACTGAGCAATACAAAAACAATATACCGGTAGGTCAGTCATCCAGGTACTACGCTAAAGATATTGAATACACTGATCATTGTACCACTTGGAAGCCTTATATACATGTAGATAATACCGGTAATTGTTGTTATTATTATTATTATTAATATTATTGTTATTATTATCATTATACAGTGAAAGGGAAACTGAAACATAAATTTACTGACCTGCAATTTACTTGTGCTAGCCTAAGCCTCATTTCCTATTTTAGTGTAGACCACAACTCAGTCATGGTAAACACTTTTATTGACAAATCATGCACTTAGTGCTAAACAATATATGTGAACTTCACAGTCTAGTGAGCAACAGATTTGTACGTGGGCTGGTTCTACAAAGACCAAGCTTGTAGGTTGGGCCTCATTCAGCCGTTGTGCTATTCATAGTGTACAAATATGTACTTAGTTTATATTTCGATTGCGCTGTGTATTGATGAACCTGAGGTCTCCATAGAAATTTATTTTTTTATTTTTTAGTAAGGTTAGTTTTTTTTTCCTTCAAATTCAAACCTCTTTAATAAAGTTTTGAAATTAATTGAATTAAAGTCAATTTACAGAAGTTTGGTGTACACTTTTTGTTTATGTATATTAATGGGTGCTGATTTTCCTTGAATAAGATCTTTTAGATCATTTGCCACCCTCCACCCAGGTGTAGTAAATGGTGCCTAGTTAGGGTAGGAATTAATTTGTTCAATGCTTTCAGTGGAATCCCTGGACAAAAATACAGTACTGTAGCACCTTGAGCTTCCCCTGGTGTAGATGTACAGTAGGCCTATACGCAATTGTGTACAGTGTACACTGTAGCTATTATTATTGTTTTATACTTATCATTATTGCTAAATATATTATTATTATTGTTATACTTTACTGTAGTAGAAAGCAGAGGAATATGATTAGCATCGTTGTTCGCTTGCACTTGCTGCTACATGTATTGTAGTATACTGTCAAAATACTATACTAGCGCTTAAAGACTTTTATAAACACAATTTATAATATTATTATTATTATTATTACAATGTACACAGGCATGGGGACATTGTAAAACACATCCAAAATCAAACAGACCGTGTCTAGAGAGATTGGCATTGCCCGAAAGATCACTTGTTAGAAAGCGTATCATGAGACACGTCTCAGCTGCTGCTTTAGATCGCTGCAGTCTGTTTGAAATTGAAGAGTGATCAATACATGTATATTATTCATGCTTAAAACCAGTCTGTCATAAAATCTGAATTGTACATGTATATTAACTGCTTTATATTATAACACCTGCTATTTTTTGTGAAATTCTATGTGCTTACATTTTTGTAAAGCACGTACTTGACTTTAATTAATTAATATGCAAGTTCATCTTTGTTTGTATCCCCCATTAATTTAGCTTCATGATTTCACTCAAATGAATAGTTTCAATATTAATATAAATAACCATTAATTCAATTTCCTCCAAATATAAAGAAAAGAAATCACTATTTATCATTCAGTATTAAATCAATTGTGAATAATTGTGAATGTGATAGGTTCAGCAGCCGGGAACTAGTAAGCTGTCTTATAATAAATTGTACCGTACAGTATTATTAAGCACAACATTGGGCGTACAAACTGCTACAGTACATGTATGTGAGTTACCAGTAAATTTCATGTGATTGTAATATTGCAGACAACTTGAGGGCCCTTAATTTACCAACCAATTACATCTTGGTCATTATTTGAAGCTTAGTCAGTCTAGCAAAAGCTGAATTTGAAGCAGTGACTTGAAATAAATGCAGACTTTGGTATAGTATCATACCAAACTAATGCATACACTGTAACCTTACACATGTACTGTACATCATGTTTAATACTGGTATTTTGGTAGAGAAATGGCTTGAACTTTGTGATGTCAATGTGCACTGGACACAGTGCAGAATGCAGGAAGTTGTATAGTAGTGTCATGTGATAATGAGTTCTCTGCAGAACTATTTCATTTCACTTCCTCAATTGTTTTGTCTTCTTGCTTCACAGCTTGCCGTTAAAGAAATTGCTGTGATTCACCTGGTAGTGTATTGTATATATCGTCGCTGTTTTCACGAAGTGACGGTAGTGAAAAAAAATTGCATTCACTTTGCGTGACGATATTCCTCACTACCGTCACTTCGTGAAAACAAGGACGATATACACATTGTACTTAGCATAATCTGGAGCTTCTTTTGTTTTGGAGGTGGGGGGGGGGGGGGGGGACTTGTTATAATATTCAGTCCTGGCAGTTGTAAAATCATCTCCATCCTATATCTGTAGACTATAATGTACATCCAAGTAGAAGTCCTATTGTTTTGAGAATAAATGTCAATTATGATACCACAGACAACCCTTTAAACTTTTATAGGCAATAAATTCAGAATTCTCAAAAACAATTAAATTCTATACTTTGTTATAACATACATACATGTACAGTACAATGCAGCATTATATTGCACTTGTCGACCCCTTGGCAAATACACTTGAGCACTTCCTGCTGGAGTCAGAAGGTCATAAGTAATGCGTTAAAGCCCCACTGTACTACTTGTAGCTACTGGCTCCTTTTATATAGAAAACAATGCCTTATCGATGACCATTGGTCCCCCATGATCCTATTTTTCTTATGATAATTTAGAGCTGAGTTGATGAGATAGCAACCTGTCAGTGATTACCCTGGGTGGTCTAATCCCTCCTAGCCAAACTAGTACAGATGGCCTTTAAAGGCACACTGTCCTACTTGTAGCTACTTGCTCCCTCTATATAGAAAACTTCCCCAATCGGTGCCTGTTGGTCCCCCATGATCCTCTTTTTCTTATGTTAATTTAGAGCTGAGTTGATAAGATAGCAACCTGTCAGTGATCACCCTGGGTGGTCTAATCTCTCCTTGCCAAACTAGTACAGACGCAGGGCCTTTAAAGGAAACGGTGCCTTTATGGCTGTAAAATGTACATGAACACTAGTGACCGTACACCTCTACATACATGTAGTTGCTTAGAGCTGCTAGTTATTGAACTTCAGGATGGGAGAGTTCTTTGAGGTCATTCAATGTCCTCAATTCAATAGGTGCGGTGAACTCTTAAATACCCTATTCAAGGATTAATTGCAACAAAAGGGTTCTTTTGATACCTGATAGTGCAAGGTCATGTTTTGACCACGAAAGCTGACCGCATCGTTTTGTGGCATGGTATTTTTTTTTTTAATGATTGAATTTTATAGCACGGAAAAACAGAACATTTGCATACATGTAGTATATGTACAATGGAGAGAAAAAAAAACAATAACAACAGCATTGGCTACACAAGTGATTGTACCATTTACATCATTCTAACCAAAGAACAAAAAAAAAGAATTTGCATAGATATTCAGCATACAGGTCCATTTACAAAAATATATTTTATTTTAAATGTTTTTATACTGATGGAAGTCATGTGCGGCTTGTGGACTGAAGTGCAAATAATATATTTTCCAACCTTTGAATTGATGAATTAAATCCTAATTTTGTAAAAACTATTAAAATCAGTAAGAATTGTTATGTTGGAAAATCTTTCAAAGACGTTTTCTCTTGAAAGAGATCGTCTGTCTACAAAGACCACATTTTTGTTTCCCTTGAACATACCGGTGTAATCGTATGCTTTTTCAATGAAACCTGTACCACAGGATCCTGCACATGTACATGTACATAAAGACCAACTGCCTATAATGACCACTTTTCTTGACACCCTTCAGAGTTCTTTAAAGGGAGGCTTTACTACTGCAGCTAGAAGGGATTAGACCACCCAGAGAGCCATCGAGGTCACTGTGACAGGTGGCTATCTCATTAACTCAGCTCTCATTTAACATAAGAAAAAGAGGATCATGGGGGACCAACAGGCACCGATTTGGGAAGTTTTCTATATAGAGGGAGCAAGTAGCTACAAGTAGGACAGTGTGCCTTTAAGTTTCTATAAATACAGGTTTCACTGTACAATGTATTACTGCTTAAATTGCATGTAGGCCTTTGTATTTTTTTGGTTGATGGATGGTCAGTATCGATCAATCAGCTATCAATGTTTGTCCACACACTGTCATAAAGAGTTCAACATGATTAAGATTGAGCATGAGACTTGAAACTTGAAACTGCATGCATGCCAATAACCAGTGATTTAATGGCCATTAATAATGCCCATTAGGGTTGGAAAAGTGTTTTGCACTTGGAAGCTTCCTGGTTTTGAGGAGGCACTGCGTGAACAAATTAGCACCTTCATTCAAAATAATACTGTAGGAAGTAGGATGTTGCTCCATCATTTGTATTAGTCCGGACACCATGTCATGGACCCTTTTGGTAGGGTCCATGGTCAAACGGTACACTGTACACCAATGAGTGATATTCTTTGGAGGGTTTGCAGCCCGTGGCATGCAAGGGGTTACATGTAACATCAGTTCCGTGGTAGTTCCTGCTAGTATTTCGGTGTTAAATGGATACATTGTCAACCTGCCATGTTTATGGTTTAATTGTGTTTATTATTTGATGGAAAGCTATAGAGTAGTTCTAGGAAAAGGATTGACTTTGTCATATTGGTAACATATCAAGATGTAAATAAATGTACAAAACAATATCAGTAACAAGACCTTTAACCTTTTAGTGTTATAAAGATTAATTCTTGTGCTTGCACTATTGTAATAAAGCCAGCTTTGTTTCCCAAGCCATTGTCATATTATTATTAAAGTCATGGGAATCTTTGAATTGATCAACAGTTCATCATTTTTTCATATGTACTTTTTTCATATGTAATTCAAATACAAGTCACTCGTGATGTGTGGGCTGAGGATGAATGCAAACAACAGTAATGTTCTAGATAAATGTTTATGCTGTAAATGAAGGTCTTTGCTCTTTGCATTCATCCACACTAGCTTTATTGTTTTTCGGGTTGGGTTGAATTCCATCACATGAGTCTGTGTGGAACATGTCTGCTCTTTGTCTTTGTATTTATAATTGGCTAGTTTGTGGTTAGAACATGATTTCTTTCACTGTGAAGTGTCATTCTCATTCTCAAGAGACACTGGCACATAAATATTAATGCTCGCAGTGTATCATTACCCTGTTGAGGCTTGGTTTCGATAGGGCATTTTGCCGTCATGCCATTTTTGGTCTGCTAAATTTGTAAAACCATTCTTGAAGGAAATACTGTACATGTAGGAGTATTGAGCTACATGGTATTTGGTTCTAAAGAACTTTACAATTTATGACTAAAAACGTTGAAAGAGTATATCCGTTTTAGTTCATACTGTACATGTAGCAATTCCATAAACTGTCATAGCTCCTGTGAACAACAACAAAGTAAATGAATCAATGAAAATAAAAATAACAACAAAAACATAAACATGTTCAACAACTTCCAATTTCTCAATTATCAAGCACGTACTGAACCAGAAATTGTAATTTTCAGTTCTTAAAAAAAAAAAGTCCTGTTAAAACCCTTTTCAAAGAAAGTAATCTAGCTTTTATTGGATTTCCTGAGATCTATTTTGTTCACTGGTAAAGATCTTTATCATCACTGAGCTGTAAATCTCTCACATTCTTTTAGTTACTGCTTGCCATCCGCATTGATGTACATGTAGAACCTCATTATTGCATCTACACTGCTACTGCAGTTCCTCCTCATCATCATCATGAAAAATGATACCATGAATTCCACAAATGAGATGACAGTCATTCATTGCTGCATAGATCTGACTCATATTTATGCAATGAACTCTCTTCCCGGGATTGGTCTTTCCGAGAGATTGAACGATCTGCCACCGGCTGGAGATCGAAACCCCGCGAGGACTTCCATGAAAGATATCATCTCTGCTTGATGCTAATTGAAAGACGAGACTTTGAATCGTGGACCAGTCATTGTCATTCAATACTTGTGACACTCAAAGCTAGGAGTAATACATTCATGAGCTGAACATTTTTCTTGTTGTCGCGGGCAGAGTTGCCTGCGAGTTCCAAGATTTCAGCAGTAAGGTACTCTAGGACGGCAGCCATGTAGAGAGGGCTCCACCGCCAACATGTACAAATGTATGGGCGCTTGTAGAACTCACGGAGAATGGCGCGAAATCTACATGTACTGTACATTTGTGCATGTACATGTATCTGCTTATTACGATTATTATGAGGGGAAGACTACACTGCAGTCACATTAAAGGGAAATCCAATCCTAATAGCAAGCAACTCTATAATAAACACTGCAGACAAATCAGAGAAGCAGACTGGTATAACCTGGTATGACCGAAATCTGACAAAAAATAAGAAAGTTACAAACTTTCTAAAATTGTAATCGCTAAGATTCGCTATACATATGGGCACTTCAAATTCCATTCCATTCCCAATTCCCACTTTCCCATTTGTTCCAACACACCGTATGTCTAAAATATAATTTTTCAATATATATGAATAAAGGATGGTTTTTTCTTTTTAGAGGAACTGTAGTGATATACTCCCCATAATATATTTAGAGTACCCGGTAGTGCCCCAAGAGTGTAGGCAAATGGGAGAAAAACAGAAATAAAGTGATATTTTTGTACGGACAAACGGGAGAGTTATCTCTCACTTTTTTCAAACTTTTGCAATTCTGTTTCTCCGATTTCTTCTGCTGTCATTCAAATGAACTTAAATATTACAAGGGTTGGATTGCCCTTTAATAGAATATGATAATTTTGTTATGAACGTTGATCTACAGTGGGAGGAAATAGAATTTCCTAACCTAAGCCTGTGGAACATCCAGGTTATTACATTATTACACTTGGTAAAATAGTGTTTTCACACAGAATTAATAACATACTTGAATACTCCCAGCACACTGCTTCTTTGTGACATGCACAGGTGTAATATTATTACGGCTAAGATATTGTGTTTGCTGTCAGAATGGAAACCAACTACATTGTACATACATGTACACGTATGGCCTGCAGCCTGTGCAGCATCTATCTTTTTATTGTATTCCTAGTCCTTTATTATCACATATTTTTATCTCCCCTCTGTGTACATGTACTTCAAGCTGTAGCAGTTTTCAACACAAAAGATACCATTCATATGAAGCGCCTTACACCCCCCCCCCCCCCCTTTCTATTGATAATCCATAAATGTACATAATTATCCCACATGTGCAAAACCATGACACAATCACAATGCAAATATCAAACTGCCCTTTCAACAGTGAGCCCGAGGCAAGCTGCATTAGTTCAAGATCATTCAAACAGTGATGGCCTCATAAACTAATTATTCCAACAGATCCCATGATTGAAGGTTTCATGCCGCCCTGTCTCGCTCCATTAAGAATCAGACGTGATCAGTGGCCGGTTATAGGCAAACAAAGCGTTGCCAATTTGTTTTCATAAAGGTATGCAGACATGGACAAGCAATTGAATGCATTACGAGTCGGGGAATCATCTGAATGTTTTAGGCATTAGTCAATCCTAGACCGATTTATCCTTGGGTAGACTGATATCTAGAGGGAGGTCGCCTATCGGGCAACCCTGTTGAGAAAGCCAATAAAGCCTCTATCTGTGGACTGACGTATCATGGGACGTGTAGGGGATTCTGGGAAGCAGCTACATGTATGTACATGTACCTTTGGACATCAATAGGGGGTTTTCGTTTGTCACGTCGACATAGTCGACGTCAAAAATGTGACGTCATTTCGGCGATCTGCGCATGCGTCGGGTCGTCTGGTGTCGTCAGGCCACATTTGCGAACCCGTTCATCGATGATTTGAGGTTCGTCAGAAAACTAGTGAGCCGTCGTCAGAATGACGTCATCTTGCTACATCGCAGCGTAAATCAGAAAGTAAAAACAGAAAGAGAAAGTGATAGAATGATTAAAAAAACAAAGAATAACATAAGAAAAGGTGATAGAAGGAAGAAACAAAGAATATCATAATGAAAGACAGAAAGAGAAAGTGATAGAATGATAAAAACAAAGAATAACATAAGAGAAGATGATAGAAGGAAAAAACAAAGACCAACATAAGGAAAGACAGAAAGAGAAAGTAATAGAATAATAAAAGCAAAGAATAACATAAGAGAAGGTGAAAGAAGGGAAAAACAAAGAATAACATAAGGAAAGCCAGAAAGAGAAAGTGAAAGAAGGAACAAACAAAGAATAACATAAGGAAAGAGAGAAAGAGAAGGTGAAAGAAGGAAAAAAACAAAGAATAACATAAGGAAAGACAGAAAGAGAAGGTGAAAGAAGGAAAAAACAAAGAATAACATAAGAGAAGATGAAAGAAGGAAGAAACGAAGAATAACATAATGAAAGACAGAAAGAGAAGGTGAAAGAAGGGAAAAACAAAGAATAACATAAGGAAAGACTGAAGAGAAAGTGAAAGAAGGAAAAAACAAAGAATAACATAAAGAAAGACAGAAAGAGAAGGTGAAAGAAGGAAAAAAAAAGAATAATATAAGGAAAGACAGAAAGAGAAGGTAAAAGAAGGAAAAAACAAAGAATAACATAAGGAAATACAAAAAGAGAAAGTAATAGAATGATAAAAACAAAGAATAACATAAGAGAAGATGATAGAAGGAAGAAACAAAGAATAATATGAGGAAAGATAGAAAGAAAAATGATAGAATGATAACCACAACAATAACATTAGGAAAGACAGAAAGAGAAAATGATAAAGAATAGACAATGGAAAGATAGAAGAGAAGATGAAAGAAGGAAAAATAAAGAAGAACATAAGGAAAATAGAGAGAGTATAATAGACTAATAAACGAAGAACAAAATAAGAAGTGAAAGAAGGAGAAATTGAATAAGCGCGTGCGGGGGCCATTACGTCATCGTGTAGAGATCAGGTGTCGACTTAAAACGAAAAGGGTTATAAGGTAGTGAACAGGACGGGTGTCTGACGCCAATTCGCATCGTTAGAGGACGTGAACGCCGTCCTCGTCCACACAAACGAAAAGCCCTTAACATCTCCAAGTCAACCACATACAGTACATGTACATGTACATCATCACTTTGATGTGTACATACCGGTAATACATACCGGGTACATGTTTGTGTACGTACATTGTTATTGTCTGCCAAGTTAGCAAAGTGGTTATAATAAGGGTATTGCGCAGCAGTATGCATATATTCCTTTTATTGCTCTTAGCAAAAGAAAGGAAGTAATCTAAATTCATTATGAACAAGGGGATGAACATATTGTGAAATTGATTTCTAGCCTACATTTGTGTAATAAAAATAATCTGGATTTATATAGCACTCAATACAAAATTTCCCCTCTAAGCGCTTTACAGATATTATAACCCCGGTTGTTGGATTCATTCATGCTCAATGTGCAACATCTTCACTCCCTGGGGAGTATTCCTACCATATGTATGTAGATGTACTGTACATTAATTTTCTTACATTGCATCAGTGAAATTGTCCAAAAACAACACAATGTCACATTGTATTATGTATTGTAAATGTATGTGAAGGATTTGTGTTGGAAGTATGATGGTATTGAGATGAAATGGATGTTCATGAAACATGAAGCTCACATTAAGTAAAGATTTCAATGAATGATGTACAATGAATGATGTATCTAGATAAAAACTCTCTAAAGTGCTCGGGGGGGATATTTCACAAAGATCCTAATTCGATTTTAACTCTATGTTGGACTTAAACATTATCGAGAGCCATTTGAAGCCTTGAGATAAAATATATTCAAAAGCAAAAAACTTTTTATAAATTTCACATAATAGAAAATATGAATGATTTGAATCGACATTTTATGCCATTTAAAATAATTTTCACAAAATATTTCAAAGATGCTAAAGGCTTTCCCTAATTGTTAAGTCCAACTTCGAGATAAGTTCAACTTAGGATCTCTGTGAAACACCCCCCAGATCTCTTATGGAGATGTGAATGTATTAAAAGGAGTTTTACTACAGTATTTGTAGCTTTACATGTCATTATAAACGTTTTGTTGATGTTGTAATCTCACAAACATTCTTTCTGTCTTTTTGTCTTGCAGAGCGGAGAAAACAGAAGTACTGAATGATGAATTATTACAAGTAAGAACTATTTCTCTTTTGTCATACTACATGTACATGTATAGGGGGTTACTATTTTCATTTATATTAATTATAGATAAATTTACATTTGTGAAGAATTTTATATGCAACTTTCAGAGCACTTGGTTATTTTACCTTCCATTTGATGTTTGTTCTGTGGTTTTTGAGTCATGTTATTTTAAATGTTATACAGTGGGTTTTAGGAGGTTTCTTCGAACTAGGAAGTACCCACATAAAGGGATTTCCCCCTATTTTGCCTTACTATGAAAGGAAAGGGGCAGAGGGAAATACAACAATTATATTGGGGTTTTCTTGGAGATGGAAAACTAAAAGCTTGAACACTACCATTGCAGCCAAACTACATTACTGTAACTTCCTTAAAAGTGAAATCGATGCTTGTCTAAATACTTCACTGCGTCATTTTGAAGTGATGAAAATAAAGGACTTTTTTAGCAGTATCTTATCATGAATCAGTGAGTGGATGAATGAATGAATGAATGAATGAATGAATCAGTGAGAATATTAATGAATGAATGAATGAGGTAATTCAGGGATTGAATAGGGGAGCTATGGAAGACCTAAAAGAGGGGGTTTCCCCCGATGATTTCATGAGAGATTTGGAACTTTCATTTTCACTCTCTGTTTTGGTATATTTACTTGCAGTGTATATATATAGTCACTTGATGAGAAAGAAAAAAATCTGATATTATGCATGGTAACTTTGCCATCAATATTCACTACCATGGCAACAACAATCAACAGCCAATCATATCAAGGTTTCCATTCAAGTTACCATTCATGGCGAAGTTACAATCAATGTTAATTTTCATGCAACTGGCCTTGGTACATTCATGTCTATGATCATGAACAGTTCTCCTGTATGATCATTCCTTATGAATTTCCCAGAGCAATCTTGAGACTCGTCACCGAAGATGTTTGTATCTTGTCTTTTGTCCTTTGTAGTGTGAGAAACGGACGGAACATATCAAGCACACATGTCAGAACATCACAAAGAAGCTCTCAGGATGTCTTATCGGCTCAGGCACAGATGTGGAGAAAAGAACGGTAAGTCTCACTTGCTGGGGATCATGTGGGGGAGAGGGGGCACATGGTTGTGACAACTTCTGACCTCATTCAAATTGTTTACCCTTTAAAAATAAAAAATAAAATCAACTGTTTCACCTCGTCTGACCTCCCCCCCCCCCCCCCCCCTCCCCCCCCCCCCCCACCTCATTTCAAATAGTCTAGCAACATCCCTGGTTGTTTTCTACATTTCTGAAATAATCGGTGTTTAATATATATGTTGAAGATGATTTTTAATACCTTTTGAACATCTTTAATCTCATATTTAATTTCAAAATTGATATTTAAAAAAAAAAAAAAAAAAATTGTTGTTGGTTGTTGTTGTTGTTTTGTTGCCGAAAACCCACGCGGGAAAGGACCTTCATTTAACATCGAGGTGCAGTTAAAGGCGCTGATTTGTGCTTGTAAACTTGTCACAAATAATAGTAACAATGTCGTTTTTAGAAGAATGTGTAAGATCATTAATGTGAATTAAAAACAAAAGAGTACTAGGTCCTAGGATAGGACCTTGTGGTACACCATTTGTTATATAAAAAAATTGAGGAATTATTATTATAAACTACATATTGAGATCTGTTAGAGAGATTACTTTCAAACCAAATTGAGTGTTGTAGTTTCCGAGTGGTGAGTCAACACAATGATTACTGAGCTGGGAGACATTGCCAGGCATAGCGCCATAAATCGAAACTTAAAAAAAAAAAAAAAAAAAAAAAAAATGTTTTTACTCTTTCGCCGCATAGGCCGCACCCCGACTTTTTGATATTTTCTCTTCCAAAAATACTGCGGCCTATACGCCGGCAAATACGGTATACATACTCAGTACTGTGGAATAGTGTTGTGTATGACATCAATGGTAAAATTACTACCGGTAAGTTGTTTTTATTAAAAGAAAAAGCTTGAGAAGTGCAAGACTGAAAATTAAAAAAAAAAAAAAATACTACAGTGTGTATCCCTGCATGTGGTTTATATGGCAACATCGCACAACTGTCATCCATGATTATCATAATACATGTATCTAAGTTACAAAACCATAAATGTACTGTATAAATGTATGTGGTTCTTTTCGTACTTTGTAATTTTCTTAAATTTTCTTTATTTTTTTTTCATTTACAGAAAAAGCTTCCACATTCTGTGCTATCACAGAGTATGGGTGAGATGAGCGTGGAGTTAGGTGAGACCACATTACTGGGGTAAGTCAACACAGATGCACAAATGTAGATCACATTATTAAGAGTAGACCATTTGAATTGTATCTCTCATCTCTGTAGTCTGAAAAACAGACACTTTTCCAACCCAATTATTACCTCCCTTGTATGAAACATGTTGGTGGCTGGACCCAAATAATTACATTCTATTTTAGGAGACACCACAGAGGAGTCAATACAGATGCGCAAATGTAGATCACGTTATTAAGAGTGTACCATTTGAATTGTATCTCTCATCTCTCTAGTCTACAAAACAGACTCCTTCCGATCCAATCATTACCTCCTTTGTATGATACAGGTTGGTGGCTGGCTGGATCCAAATAATAACATTTCATTTTAGGAGACACTATTTGAATTGTATCTCTCATCTCTGTAGTCTGGAAAACAGACTCTATTCCAACCCCCTTATTAAACTCCCTTGGATTTTACATGTTGGTGGCTGGACCCAAATAATTACATTCTTGTTTGAGGTCACTGGTTTAGTGGAAATATCACCTGCTTAAAGGTAATACAAAGTTCTGGGAAATTTTGAAAATAGGGTGGATAGTGATTCTTTACATTTGGATGCCCCTGTTAATGTATTATAAGCATGAGAAAATTTAGCCCCTAAAACACTTCTGCTTTAGAGAAAAACTGAATATAAAAATTTACCGGTGCTCCCGGTAAATTTTGATAAATTACAAATAGCGCCTACGGCTGTACAATGGTAGCTTGGACCATGAAAATCTCAGAATATGTAGTTGTAATATATAATTTCCAAACGGGAATAACTAACCGGTCGATTTTAGTCGAGAAACATTGTTTTATAGCTTAATTAATATCTTGGCCTTGAGAGGGAGCTATACAACATAAAGAGTTTATTATTTACAATTTCATAACTTTAGATTCGATTTCAACCGCGACAACGATCACTGAATGTTGTAGGATAGCATATGCTTCCAATATGTTAATTTGAACCAAATTCATGACCCCATACCAAAACTTTGTATTACCTTTAAAGCGAGAAGGGCATTAAGTAATAATATTTTTGATATGGAGTTAGCACCCTTTGGCTCTTTAACAGATGATATGTTTTTGTTATGTTAGAAGGCTTTAATACATGTTTCGATACAATCTGTACATGGACATTCAGCAGTACATGTATTCCAGCACTGTGAAATGAGGTGTACAGAGACCTCCAAATGGCAACAACTTTTAAGCTACAGTGACTAAAACATTTTAATGTTCTGGCAAAAAGGGGCAATCTGATTTCTCTTCAAAAGCATTGGTCTCTTGTGTGACTCTTGTTGATCGGTCCTGATTTATTCATATATTCAGATGCTTCCATAATTGCCTATAAATTAAACTGATTTATTTTACATCTACATGTATGTCACAGCAATTGTTCCTTATCATTGAGATCTTCATTTAAGTTCTACAATTCATGTTGTACAAAGAGTGAACTAGCCAACGGTAATGTCAAACTCATGACCATCACAATGAATCTGTCAAGCGTGAACCATACAAAAGGAACGACCTCATTTAATAGCTGACATATGTTGGGATGATTACCATTACAACCAATCAGCCAAAACAGAATTCTGTATGCATGAGTAATATGCTGATTCCAATAATTTGCAGTCAGCTGTTTAGTTTAGCCTCATTCGAATGATATGCCAGTTATTTGTCTCACTAGTAACCTTACCACAGGCATGATTATATATTTTTTTAAAGTTTAAATTGAAGGCTCTTTATATAGGGTAGGAGCTTCAGGAATATGTAAAAATTTAAGTTGGAGCATATGATATCATCCTGCGTTTTAAAAGCTGGATTATTATCCATTATCAATTTAAAAGAACTTTAGCCTTTGGCAGAGACTACCACACACTACCAGCTGAGCTATAGCAATAGCGATCAATAAATGATTTGCCTTGGGGTTTTTAGTACACAGTAGCTGTATAAATGTGTCGCTCCCTTTGGCATTGGCAGTAATGGATCAGGTTTCATGGATATAATCCATATTGTGCTGTTTCTAGATTATAAGTCTATGCAAATGAGACCATGTTTGTACATTCAGTAATGGAGTTACATGTAGTAGACATGTGTTAAAATGTGTATTGGACTATTTGTGCATTATTGCTGGGTTATATTGTACATGTTAATTATATGACATTCACAAAGCAAGCATGATCATAATTGAAAAGACACTTATATTATGTGTACCTACACTGTATTATCCCAAACAGAACATTAACATTTCACATTCATGCACACCATACCACAATACTGAATATGATTAAAGATAAACTCCAGTTCTGGTAAAAAAAAGAAAATTCATTCTCACAGAATCAAATGAAACTTGCACTGAATGTTCAAGATTACAAATAAATGACATGTGCCAAACAATTTTGGAAGAAAATGTATACTGGCTGAGTAATGAGCATAGAAAGACAAGGAAATCAAGGTAGTACTAGCCCCAACACCATGTGTGTTGTCCCATATATAGCTTTCTGTGTACAGTGCTTGTTACTTTACCAAGACTCGGTCAAATTTATTATGATTTTGATGACTCCAGAACCTTGCAGTGCACACCAATATGGGGCGCCAAGTGTTACCCTAGTTTTTCGGTATAAAATCACCTCATTTTGTTACAAAATTTGTACCGAATTAATTTTGTTACAAAATGATTTGTACCAAATTTATTTTGTTACAAAATGAACAACAAAAACTTATTTTGTAACAAAATTTTATTTTGTTAAAAACTTTTGTAACAAAATAAATTTTGTTACAAAATGATTTGTACCGAAATCATTTTGTTACAATTTTTTTTACCGAATTCATTTTGTTACAAAATGATTTTACCGAATTCATTTTGTTACAAAATGATTTTTACCGAATTCATTTTGTTACAGAATGAATTTTACCGAATTCATTTTGTTACAGAATGACTTTTACCGAATTCATTTTGTTACAAAATGACTTTGTACCGAATTCATTCTGTATTACAAAATGTTTTTCTTTTGTGGACGGAATACATTTTGTACCGAGCTCATTTTCATTCTGTGTACGAAATTATAGTCCGTGCATATAGTTTTGTGTCCGCGGAATGCACGGCCAGTGAACAGTTGATGCTTTGGGGAGAGGGGACTAATCATCAACCTTGATAATAAGTTGTGTTCTTACTGCACGCACTGCCACATCCTGATAACACACTAGTAGCGTATACATGGTGTGGGTATGTCTACACTCAATAATACCAAGATACTGGAAGTTAAAGTTAATCTGGACATAAACAAAGCGTTTCGCTAAGAATTTGGGCTAAGAATTTTGTATAAGTAAGCAAAAGACAAATATACTGACGGCATTAATTATTATTGTTATTGAGAGAATATAGTTTAATAAACTATATTCTCTCAATAACAATAATATTTACATACTCATATTAAAAGCGCACTTAGTTAATAACTTACTCAAGGCGCTACACAAAACAAAGTACACAAATCTCGTTACAGAATTGAAATAATATAATATCAAATTGTGGGCCCTAATGCAGGCCCTTTGGAACCTGTAAAAGTATGACGAGAAAAAAGATATGCATAACTATAAATATTTGCAAGTTATAAATCTGTATTGTTCTTTGTAATATACCCTGGAGGACTTGGGAGGGGGTAGCGGGAGGGGCTGGCGGTATCGAGAGGGGGTGATGAGGCGAGGGGGTCGATAAGGTGGATATAGTACACAAATTACTATGATTTTGGACCCCATGGAAGAATTCCGTCCACAAGAAAACACATTTTGTATTACAGAATGAATTCCGTACACAGAATGAAAATGAGTACGGGTACGAAATGTATTCCGTCCACAAAAAAAAATTGTATTACAGATTGAATTCGGCACAAAGTCATTTTGTATTACTAAGTGTAAACACACCATGTGTACGCTACTAGTGGGTTGTCAGGATGTGGCAGTACGTGTAGTATGAACACAACTTCTTATCAAGGCTAATACTTAATCCCCTCTCCCCCAGGCATCAACTGTTCACTGGCCGTGCATTCCGCGGACACAAAACTATATGCACGGACTATAATTTCGTACACAGAATGAAAATGAGCTCGGTACAAAATGTATTCCGTCCACAAAAGAAAAACATTTTGTAATACAGAATGAATTCGGTACAAAGTCATTTTGTAACAAAATGAATTCGGTAAAAGTCATTCTGTAACAAAATGAATTCGGTAAAATTCATTCTGTAACAAAATGAATTCGGTACAAATCATTTTGTAACAAAATGAATTCGGTAAAATGATTTTGTAACAAAATGAATTCGGTAAAAATCATTTTGTAACAAAATGAATTCGGTAAAAAAATTGTAACAAAATGAATTCGGTACAAATCATTTTGTAACAAAATTTATTTTGTTACAAAAGTTTTTAACAAAATAAAATTTTGTTACAAAATAAGTTTTTGTTGTTCATTTTGTAACAAAATAAATTTGGTACAAATCATTTTGTAACAAAATGAATTCGGTACAAATTTTGTAACAAAATGAGGTGATTTTATACCGAAAAACTAGGGTAACACTTGGCGCCCCATACACCAATACTTACATGCTACATGATCAACTGTTTCTGATCCTTTCCACACCTTTTCTTTCACAATGCAATTGCATTACCAGTACTAAAGTTTATCTTTAATTATTCATAAAACTGAATATGACTTATACAAATTACATTAGTAAAAAACTGGCTATGAGGCAATTGGATGTATTGACCTTTAGTGCAGGCTTATTTGTGAAAATGCCTTCATCATTTCTATGTTATCATTTGTGCATGTACTTTATCAAGGCCATATAGAATGAAATAGATACAGGTGCCATTTTAATTCCAATATGTACAGTCCTAATGTACATTGTATTATACAGTATCTGGCCACATACTCGTCACTTATTGCAATTATAAATTTTATTAGCTGGTACTTCTGTTCAGATGGCATTGTGCATACAGATGGTTTACGACCTGTCAGCACCATGTGATAATGTTAATAGCAATATTAGAGAGTGATAAGAGAGAATCGCTGAAAAAATAGCCTAATTTTCTATCATTAATTAGGTGTGAAGGACACAGGACTTTCCTATTGAATGACAGCAATGAGACACACTGTTCCCTATCAGTGGCGTAGCTAGCCATGGGTCCAGTTTAGGGAGGGGGCGGGTACTCTTGTTAATGGGGAGGGGGTAGGGGGTGCAGATGACAGAAATGAGACACACCGTTCCCTATCAGTGGCGTAGCTAGCCATGGGTCCAGTTTAGGGAGGGGGCGGGTACTCTTGTTAATGGGGAGGGGGTAGGGGGTGCAGATGACAGAAATGAGACACACCGTTCCCTATCAGTGGCGTAGCTAGCCATGGGTCCAGTTTAGGGAGGGGGCGGGTACTCTTGTTAATGGGGAGGGGGTAGGGGGTGCAGATGACAGAAATGAGACACACCATTCCCTATCAGTGGCGTAGCTAGCCATGGGTCCAGTTTAGGGAGGGGGCGGGTACTCTTGTTAATGGGGAGGGGGTAGGGGGTGCAGATGACAGAAATGAGACACACCGTTCCCTATCAGTGGCGTAGCTAGCCATGGGTCCAGTTTAGGGAGGGGGCGGGTACTCTTGTTAATGGGGAGGGGGTAGGGGGTGCAGATGACAGAAATGAGACACACCGTTCCCTATCAGTGGCGTAGCTAGTCATGGGTCCAGTTTAGGGAGGGGGCAGGGGGGGGGTACTCTTGTGAATGGCGTGAGGTGAGGAGGGGGGGGGGTGCAGGTCTTACAACTGATAGAAATGAGACACACACTCTCCCTTATACATGTATGTGGTGTAGCCAGGTTGGGTGTAGTGTGAGCCTAGCCGTTGATGGGGCACTTTTATGATGGGGAGGGGGAGTAGCGTAGGACCAGCCATTTAAGGGGGTACCCCAATGATGAGGGTGGGGGAGGGGTTTAGGTCACATGACTAATAGAAATGTAACATACTTCTTTTAAATCAGTGTGGTATTGTGTCAGTTCAGCAATTTAGGGGTCACTTTTTGTGGAGGGGGGGGGGGGGGTGCTTGTCTTGCTAGATTGAAGGGAGGGTGGTGAGACGCTACATGTTTATCATCTACTGTCAAGTTTCCCTTTCCATTTTTTTTACTATGAGAATCAAAACATCAACAAATTGTAAATATTCATTTAGGCCTACATCCAGTATCTGACCAACTACAGGTGTACAGCTTTTTTATCATTACGTAAATTATATCCACTTTTTTTTTCTCTCTCTCTATTTACAGGTCCATGTTGGTGAAGACTTCAGAAGCATGTGCTAACATAGCCCAGGAACTCACTAGTCATGAAATGGGTCTAGAAAACCTGATCCTCATTCCATTCAACTCAGTCCTAGAGGTAAGGTTTCATGTAGTGTTTTACAAATAAATTGGGGTTGTATGACTTGATCCTCTGCAACAATAGCTCCGCATTAAATTCCTACACTAACTGAATTCTTGACTTTAACCTTGAGACCCATCCATTGCCATTGTTTCAAATTTGAATTCTATTACTGTGATTGACATTAAACTTCATCTATATACACTGTAAGTGTGCATTGCTCGTTCCCACTATGTTCACAGACTATTATAGATTTAATTGCTCTTTTGGCCCTTTTAATTACAAACATAGGCTCCTCAATATTTCGCTTTTCTTCAAATTGATAAAAGATACTCTCTATCTGTTCTACTGTCTGTCATTTAGAATTCTTGTATATTTATTTATTTTGTGAAATCATTGCAAAATGTGACAATTGGGACTTGGGAGTATGACAAAATAAAAATGAAAATGAGCTAAGAACCCAACCTATACCCAACCCTAACCCAACCCCAAACCCTGACCCTTACATCTAAAGATCAGATACAGGTATACTGACATTTTCTTTGTGGTTGATAATGTAAGTCTTGGACTTGCCACATTTACTTCTTTCTAGGAAAAATTCCACCTCCTATGAAGGAAATGGAAGACTTGTTCTTGACTTAACCAGACATTTCCTAGCTCTTAAGATATTTCCTGGTATCATACTACAAACAAAAATAGGTTTTCTTTCGTTTTCTCATCATTCACACAGTGTTATGAGTGTTGTGTCATTAACCCGGTATTTATACTTGAACTGTCATAATGCATTCAAAGAAAATAAACATTTGATGCATGATCAGGAAACAATGAAGTGTGAATACTTCATTAGGTGCTAGCAAGATCGAAAGCTGTTGTAACTGCTATTTTTGTAATGCGTACATGTAGCTGTTACAGCCTTTTTGCGGGCAGTTGATGATTTTAGAGCCCCACTGTCCTACTTGTAGCTACTTGCTCCCTCTACATTGTATATAGAAAACTTCCCCAATCGGTGCCTGTTGGTCCCCGATCCTCTTTTTCTTATGTTAGTTGAGAGCTGAGTTAATGAGATAGCCACCTGTCAGTGACCTCGCTGTGTGGTCTAATCCCTTCTGGCCCAGTAGTATTGACGGTCTTTAAAGTTGACATGTACGATACATGTTCTGGCATCAATTGCACTGTAGTCTATATCAGTTCTTGACCAAACGGCAAACTCCTAACCATAACCCTATATCTAAATCAATGTACACCCAACTATAAACTCATTACAATCTTGGCCCTTACCCTACATGTACCGTAATTAACGGTGTATAAACTGCCCTCGTGTATTAACCGCACCCCTCTTTTTCGCCCTAAAAAAAATTAACTGCGGGGTGCAGCTGAATGTGTAAGATCATTAATGTAAATTTAAAAAATAGTAGAGGACCTAGGATAGAACCTTGTGGTACGCTGTGTAATAGAAGAAAAATTGGAGGAATTATTATAAACTACATATTGAGATCTATCAGAAAGATTACTTTCAAACCAAGATGACAGACAAATTTGAGTATTGTTCTAGTTTCCGAGTGGTCAGTCAACACACCGATTACTGAGCTGGGAGACATTGCCAGGCATAGCGCCAGGTAGAGGGGAATAAATCAAAACTTTAAAAAAAAAGGTGCGGTTTATACACTGTTAATTACGGTACATGTATATCTTTGACAAATTAAGCCTGGAGCAATTGTCTACCGGGTCATTGTTGAGCTCCATACAAATGTCATGGGCTGGAGCCCCTTGCACTGTGTTGCTTCTGTCAACCCAGAGGTGATGTGTATGAGAGTGTATTTAAACTGAAAAAGCTCTTTGTAGAAGTAATATTTGAAGCTCATATTTTAGTAAAGCAACGTGGAACCCCTTACATCAAAAGCAAGACATGTGTTTTGGTACGCTTTAAAGACCTTTGTCACATGATATTGGTACAATGAGCTCACTCATAATTACATTGGTAATTTTTGTAAATATATTTATTTTAATTGTGTGTCACAAGTTTGCAGAGAAATAATAATACCTTGAACCACTTTCCTTTATAAATGATTTTACTTCCGACATCATGATAGCGGTGATTGTGGCAAACACATATTTTTCAATTGTTTTCTATCGATATCGAATCAGCTGGTCATTTCTATTGTGTAGGAATGATAGTATTAGTTACACCTAAGGCCTGTTTTCATCAGCTCAAATTGGCCAAATAGCCTGCCATTTATGATTCAGGAAATTGGCCTGATTGCAAAATAGCAGGCTATTTGGCAGGTGAGAACACAAATATCTGGCTATTTGCTCGGTAAATCTTCCCAAGATATCGTGGGCTAGTTTGCAAAATAGCCAGCTATTTGTCCAGTCCGTCTTTACCAGCCTGAACTCGTACTATGCATGAACGCTGAGCTAATTTCTCGAGCTGATGAGGGCGCGATTTGTAACTTTGGGCTCATTTCCCTAATCAGAAATTTGGCCAAATTGAGCTGATGAAAACAGACCTACATGTATGCCCATGTGAATGTGCTTAGTTACTCACATGAGTGTCATGTATAACAGCAGTAGGCCGCTGTGGTTTAGAGTAGGAGGGTAGTTCACACTCACACACCTGTAGAGGAAAGCAATCAAGAACAGGAAGAAGAGCAGGAAGTTCCTTTTGTTGTGTAATTTTCCTCTTCAGAGACACAATACGTGTATTAACAGGGTGATCCATCGATATAGATTTAGGCTTCCGCTAAATGCCATAGGTGTGAAATGCACATACATGTACTTGTAGTTGTATGAAGCCTGTAGGCCTGCAAATGTACCGTACAATACAATGTATGTATTGGTATGCAAACTGTCAATTCATACGTACATGTACATACATGTGCAAACATTCACTTTATATGTACATGTAAAAGCCTAACCTGTATATAAAGACAACCTAAGAGAGCCAAGAAACATGATCTTTATCAGCAGGTGGTCTTTATATGTTTCAATGTAAATCACTATTCAAGGGAAATGAAAAATGTGGTCATTTTAGACAGGTGGCCTTTTTATACAGGTGGATGCTATTCAGACTACCGGTACATGTGTATATAATATGTATTGATTTCAAGCCTTCAAGGAGTCTTACATTTTCAACTTTACTATACATGTATTATATTGTGATTAATCTAAGAACAAGTATTTTCTGAACGACCCTTGAAGCGTTAGGTCGCGGGGCAAAATTTAATCAAAGGCCTTGTTGTGCATATGATGAAGTGCCTTAATAAGAATTTTGTTTGTTATAAAACTTCTATTATTATTCATTATTAGTTATTATGTATGAATTCGCAAATCGCCATTTTGAGATAAATTTTCCTTTTAAATGTAAACCATGTGTATTACATTTTCCTCATCCCTTATTTTCATGTACTTTGTTGTACTTTGTTTTTATCCCCGTAAATTTCTTCAAGCCTAGATTTTGTAACCCCTGTAATGCCCTGTAATCCACACTACAGCATAGTACTATACCTTTAAGAAAACCAATTTGTTCACATGCTTCGTCAAGTACAAGAAAAGTGCACTACTCTGTCTGTATTAAAGTAAATGTACAACAAGATTGATAAGGAAGCTACATGCCTGTACATGCATGCTAGTATCCTTGAAAGCAATGCCTAGCTGGTCACAAAATTGACTGATGGGATCATCAAATACTCTCTCCGATAGACAGCCCCCTCCCCCCCTCCCGAAAGAAAATTACCCAATATGAACACGAAAATAGACCCAAGATTTGACGATAGTGATCCTGCCGTCTGTGTCGCCATGGTGATCTAATTCCTCCACCATCGCAATGAGTGAGGGAGGGAGCAGCGAACGCTAGAGCGCATAATCTCGGGCGAGAAGTCAACTGGCTTTCAGACAAAATGGGCTATTGAACAGCTGCGATATTAAGTCATTAATGAGTTTGTTCTAAAAATATGTCATCATTTCTTATCTTTGGGGTGCTGAGTAGTACAGTGTGACTGGAAAAGGGAAGAATTCCATTGAATAATGTTTTAGAAGCTATTCAGTTTCACTTTTGATGATGAACCCTCCATGTATTATAGTAGAAACATCTAGATATACTGCATTGCACCTTGATATTTATAAACAAAAGGCAATGCAGAAAAAAGACTCTAAAAAGGAAGAGATGGTTTATTATGCATAGTAGGAGTGAAACTAGAATTTTGACAAGTTAACAAGTTTCTATACCCATATTTATCAGCTGATCCGAGGAATTCAGAAACTATTTCTTAGTAGTTGATCAATTTTGGTAAATTTTTCAGCTAAAGTTTGCCAATATCCAAGAGTCATGCTCTAAGACTTGGTAGAAGAAAAAAAAATCAAGACACAATATGTATATTCCTTTTACTGCACTTATTTTGTAAAATGTATAGAATTTATTTTCTTATTAATCGTTTGCAGGAAAGCATCCCTCAAATCCAGAGCAATAAAAGGAGATTAGTCAGACTGACTCTGGATCTGGATTCAGCAAAAACCAGGTAAATTTCCTCAATAATTTCATGACTACAGAGAGCATAATTAAAGCAAGAATACTAGACGTTTCCTTCCCAGAATCTATAAGGATCTATTTTCAAATTTGCTTGATGTATGTAATAGTAATCTGTGGACGGAATCATGTTGTGTACGTTATTTTCATGTTGCTATGTCTGATTATCATGGGTTGTTAAAATTAACTCTTCTTAGAGGAAGTACTGTATCCATGTCATGTACAGATCTAGAGCTAGGTATTTACAGTGGAAGCGATATTGAACCACTGTGATACAGAAAACCCTTTTTCCTCTTCTCTATTGTACATAGTATAGAGGTGTTGTGGTCTAGTGAGATAAGTCACCTGACTGCAGATCACAAGGTACAAGGTTCAAATCCCAGCCCAGCCCGGCACTACCTTTGGCAAGACGTTAATCTACACTTAGGACACGCAAGTTAATGTAGTTTGCTCAGCATTGTGAGCGTCTGTAAAATGACGACTGGCTGGAATTATCCCCAGGGAGTGGAGAATATGCATACATTGTGTGCAGGCAAGCCTGAATCCGATGACCGGGGTGATAGTATACCTGTAAAGCGCTTATTGTGGATGAATTAAGCGCTATATGAAAGCGGAATATTATTATTATTAGTTTTCTCAGTTGCTTTTAACATTTTATAGGCTCTCAATATTGTCTTTTCATGGCTTCATATCCTTACCGGTACATCGTCTTTCCTCAAGTTTCAAGAAATGCAAATACCTGTCAGTATCTAGCTTACAAGTTTCATGTCCAGGTTGATTTTAAATGCACTTGTTCCTGGATCATTTCATGTAGGATAGGACGATAGGTACATTGTAATATCCATTTTGTTTAACCATAGGTAATTATTATGAATGTAGTTAAACCTTGATGGAGATAGAACAATACTTTCTTGAACTGAAAGCAAAACTAGTTCCTCGCCTCTCCGTAATAACAATCATCCCTAAGCAAGAAATGATTTATTTGCATGCTGTCCTGTAGTGCCTGAACAAAGTAATTACTGAACAAAGGCAGAAGCTTCAAGTGCTATTTATGTAGCAATTAAAATCATTAACCGTTACATGAAAGTTGAAACTTCACTTCAAATATAAAGATCACACTGCGCTCTGTTTATATGTAAATTCAGTTTGCTTATTTGATCTTTTTTTTTCGTGTACATTGTAGATTCCGAAAATGTCTTCCCTTTTGTTAAATTTAGATTGGGAAAACCTAGCAATATTAAATTTCTTAATTCTTTAATTCTTCAAAGATATCTTCTGAAAACAAGGATATGAAGTATACTTTTGGAAAGGAAAACTTATTACAGAGGGGAATACAATGTTTACCAATACCTTTATGTAATATGTTGATACAGACATTTGACCTTTGGACTGTTCTATAGAGAAACAGCATTTAAAGGATTTACTATCAATAGATTTACATCCCTTGAAACAACTGTGGTAATATCTTGTTTTCTGTTGGCTTAATAGATTACAAAGCTCAAAGAATACATGAACAGAACTTGCTAAATTGTTAAATGCGAATAACAGGTCTATACATGTATATGAGTTTGTTGATATTAAGAAACAAAATGTTCTCTTATGAAGAAAAAAAAATGACTTGGGTAGTTGTACCTGTAAAACATGTTCAGTGATCTGCGATTGAATTAGAACATCTAATATTTAATGATACTTTTTCATTCTTGATACTTGATTCTTGATAATAATATGAAGAACATTTCTTTAAAGGACTACATGTATAATTGCAGGAATAAAATATGTGTAAGAAGGAGGTCCTTGTAACTCAATTCCTAGAGCTCATGTTACGAAAAAAATACATTTTGCTCCCTCAAACGATTTTGCTTTTATTAAAGTTGATCTCACATTTGCTATATTTTTCAACTAGATATGTGACAAAATGATTTCCACTTGATACACTGTTTGACCGACCATGCATAGCCATGCAAGGTCATTGACATATTTCAAGAAAGGCTGTCCCATAATGCTACAATGATCTAATAAAACTATGTCATGTATAAAGGCACAAATAAACATGTATCTTTAAGTGTGCCTTACATGTAGCATCTTTTGGGGTATAATTATGGATCAAGTTGTCATAAACCTTGACATACATGTACAATGTATGTCTGCCTGCCTGAAAACGTCTGGGCCATGTTGCATCCCAAATATAGCACTGACACATGTGCAAACTATCCCCCTCAGCCCCAAAAATAAATATCAATCACTCATGTTGTGTGTGAAAGAGAATTATCAGAGACAGTACAGTCCCATTGATTCGTTTTTGTGTTTGCTTCTCTACTCTACGTTGTCTGTTTCTCTACATTTTGCAGTATTATCCTGAATTTGATTTTTTTCAATGTATTCATTCAGTATTAATAGTTTTGATACCTACTATCCCAGTATAGCTTCCTGAGTGAGCTGCCAAAGGGATTACCAAACCAAGTACCAAGATATTAATTTTCATTTTCTTATAATGATATTAACATTTCAAATGCATATTTTATCTGTGATATGTTTTTAATAATGCTGGGCCACTATGGAAATCAGCTGTTGTTGTTCAATAGGGTGATCCATCTCATGAGAGGAATAATAAATGAATGAATAAATGAATACATTATCCATGAGAGGAATAATAAATGAATGAATAAATGAATACATTATCCATGAGAGGAATAATAAATGAATACATTATCCATGAGAGGAATAATAAATGATGAATGAACGAATGAATACATTATCCATGTATAAGCCTTCACTTTGTGCATTCATCCTACAGTGTATTTGCACATGCTCAAGAGTAATATTCAGCATTTGATAAAAAGTCTCAGTGAACCATATCTAATTAATATACAATTTACTTGGCTAATTCACTCATGTTCACATAATACGACCTGAGAGCTACATTATACATTGAAAAGGACAGAACATGATGTTTCTGACAAATTATGATCAAACATACTATGTTGCTTGATATTTGAGCAATGGAATTTTGACCCTGTGGGTCACAAGATAAAAGTGTTTCTTGAACGTCACTGTATAAGGCATACATGTACGTGTACATATTAAAAGCTCAAGAGTCCAGAGCAATTGTTGGGGGTCAACCCAATGTAATTCAACCTTAACCCTGACACCATGTTTGCTATCCTATTTCTTTAAGAAAAACAAAGTTGCTCTCATTCCATCTTGGGGCAGATATAAACAATGGTTTGACCTCCAGACAGGATTTGTGTCATGTCTTTTGGACTTCATATCATTTTATGAGTAGAATAGGAAAACATGGATTTATTATTGAAATCCAAATTGAGGCAAAGATAAATACTTTAATGTAGCCTCTTTGCAAATTTTGATTTTTGTTTTATAATTTATCCCTGTGCTGTTTGTTTTTATTGGTAATTTTAATTTTAGTAGGTTTACAGCCATTCCCAATTCACTCTTCACAGTTGCTTGACAACCTCAATTAAATAGGAATAGGTCTAAAACCCTGTTATAACCACACAAAAATGGGGGGGGGGGGGCTTTTTCAGTGTTTCTAGGGGCAAAATCACACATTCACCCTCTGTTTTTTAGTGCTACCATTAACATGTACATTAAAACATTGTTCAAGCATGGCATTCACCTTCCAAGGTTCATCAAGTCATGTGTGTAAGCCTGACCAAGATTCATGGGCATCAATCTGAAGGTGTATTAGAGGCAGTAGCCCCCCCCCCCCCCCCCCCAAAAAAGGGAGAAAAATTAGAAAAAAATTAATAAATAAATATATAAAGGTGACATAAACTGTATATTTCAATTCAATTCAATTCAAATTTTATTGATTTAAATCCGAACAAATAGGATTTACATTTCACAGTGTATTCTTCTTCTAGATGCCCCCCCCACGTGGAATTAATTCCTTGGAATGCTAGAGCGCTATAATGGCAGCACAGCTAAAGCCGGGGTAATAATATCCAAGTTTGGAAGCGCTTAGAGACTTAATTGTGATTTGCGCTATATAAAAGCTGAATATTATTATTATTATTATTATTATTCTGAGAAGGGACGGAGCCCCTGTAATTCTTATAACCCTTGGTTCGCCTTCTCCACCCCTCCCCCTCCCTCCCCCTCCAGCCTATTGTAAACCGACAACAGACATCTTCATTTTGGAACTTTTCATTCCTACCCTAATAAATGTATGAAGTCATCTTTCACCCAGATGTGGGTGAACTTGAAGCAAGATCGTTACCCTTTCATACTCTTTCATCTCTTCTTAGAAATGAACTGTAATGACTCATCCATCCCCAGGGGCACCTTACAATAGTTACATATACCCCCAACAACTACCCCGTTCACATTGCAGAAATATTTGCAGTATATTAATTTTTCGCGGATTGCGCTCTAAGATGGACAAGCGCCAATTTTGGAACTTGCGAAAATATAAGTATGACGTCTTATGCTTGTTTTGAACTGGTTGAATTGCGTGCAGAGTGAATTTGGGAACCCAGGATATGTTTTGGGGTCACTCAGCGCGAAAATTTAATCGCGCGAAAATAACAGCGTTTACAGTACCCTGTTCACATTGCATTAGACCCCAACAACTGCTCTGTTCACATTGCATTATACCCAACAACTACCCTGTTCACATTGCATTATACCCAGCAACTATCCTGTTCACATTGCATTATAGCCCAGCAACTACCCTGTTCACATTGCATTATAGCCCAGCAACTACCCTGTTCACATTGCATTATAGCCCAACAACTACCCTGTTCACATTGCATTATAGCCCCAAAACTACCCTGTTCACATTGCATTATAGCCCAGCAACTACCCTGTTCACATTGCATTATAGCCCAACAACTACCCTGTTCACATTGCATTATAGCCCCAAAACTACCCTGTTCACATTGCATTATACCCAACAACATTATACCCAACAACATTATACCAAACAACATTATACCAAACAACTACCCTGTTCAAAATCCAAGGGTGGACCATAGACTTACATCATCTACCACACACCAGTTCCTACCTCATTCATATTACAGTGCATGCCAAGAGAGGCCGCTTGCAATTGCTGCATTCACATTGTAGCCCGGAAGCATGGTCCATTGTACATGTAGCACTTCTAGTGTAAGTGGTTGGTCATGTTGCCATTATGCTCAACGTTCTTTATAAGTTAAACTTCTTAGACTGACTTTCTTTTCATTGTGTTACTAGTGGCCTGATCTCACTTTGATCTTGGATTTATGGCACCACATACCATTGACAAACTACATACATGCATCTAAACCAGGTTGTCTTTTAGATGTGTACAGACCCCATCACTGTGTACCTCTCGGATGCAATATTGTGTGAAATATCCCCCCCCCCATCTATACACACTAACTAAACCAGATTATCTTTTAGATGTGAACAGACCCAGGACTGTGTACATGGACGGACTTCTCTGCTTACCCCACCAATCAGCCCCTGTTTGTATTCCTTTTCATAGCAACGTATACCCCCTCGGGTGCAATATGGAGTGAAATATCCCCCCCCCTCCCCCATCTACGCACACTCACACTAACTAAACCAGATTATCTTTGAGATGTGAACAGACCCAGGACTGTGTACATGGACGGACTTCTCTGCTTGTTATAGTACCCCACCAATCAGCCCCTGTTTGTATTCCTTGTCATAGCAGTGTATACCCCCTCGGGTGCAATATGGGGTGAAATGATTTCCCCTCAGCCTGCTCTGCTGTCGCTAATGTGTGCCTGCTTTGTCTTAGGATCCTCAGTATATGTTGGGAATACCTAATAACCTGTTCACACGACATGAGGATGAAATTTATATGAAACTTGTTTTTGAAGAAACGTTGAATAAAGAAACGTGTAAAGAAACATTATTTAAAGAAACGTTATTTAAAGAAACCAGTTGTGAAGAGGACAATTGACATGACAGCTGGCTCTACACAGAGGGGTTAACAAAAATCATTAAAGGTATTACAAAGTTTTGGTATAGGGTCATGAATTTGGTTCAAATTAACATATTGGAAGCATATGCGTTCCTACAATATTCATTGATCGTTGTCGCGGTTGAAATCGAGTCTAAAGTTATGAAATTATAAATAATAAACTCTTTATGTTGTATAGCTCCCTCTCAAGGTCAAGATTTTAATTTAGCTATGAAGCAATGTTTCTTGACTAAAATCGACCGATTAGCTAATCCCGTTTGGAAATTATATATCACAATTACATATTCTGAGATTTTCATGGTCGCAGCTACATGTACCATTGCACGGCCATAGGCGCTATTTTAAATTTATCAAAATTTACCGGGAGCACCGGTAAATTTTTATATTCATTTTTTCTCGAAAACAGAAGTGTTTTAGGGGCTAATTTTGTTAGTGCTTATAATACATCCACAGGGGCATCCAAATATATCAAAATTGTAAAGATTCACTATCCACCCAATTTTCAAAACTTTGTATTACCTTTAATATATTGCAATTTCACCTTGTTTTGCCCCTCTGTGGCGCATATACAAATGTAATTGAATTAACAAAATTTGTGTTAAGATTAGCCAAATGCTATTTGTATACAGCAAATATCAAATCAAATAGAATTTCCTTTCTCATTTTCAATAAAATCTGGACAAAAAAAATACATTTAGGGATCAATGTTACTTGGCCTAAGGGAAAAGCTCAGACAATACCATCCTACTCCTAGCTTCCTTGTATTGGGGAATACCACACTTGGCTAATACATGACAGGTTCTTGGGAAAATTGGATGATCCATTTCCTGATTTATGGAATGTCTCATAATTGGACACCTTATCAGGAACATATTTTACCCATTAATAATAGAGATATTGTGAAATTGGAGCATCAAATGATGGCATCTTGACACCGCGCTTTTGATAATTCAGCTAAAGTTTGTTTTCTTTTTTTGTTACTCTAGCCAAGACACCATCTTCCAAGTACAGTTACCTTGGCATGTTACAGCTTAATTTTCCTTTTTTATTTTTTACTTTGTGTCAAATGTTGAGAGACAGAAGGGGGTGAACTCTGTAATAGGATATGAGTAAATACTCTTCTAGCTCTAACCACACAAATGTTTGTAATAATAATAATATGGATTTATATAGTGCTTCATACGAAATACCATCTCTGAGCAATTTACAGATATTATTACCCCAGCCATCGGATTCATTCATGCATAATGTGCACCATCTTCACTCCTTGGGAAGTATTCCTACCATACAGTCACCATGAGGGCATATGGCAATTACTAACACAAAGGCTTTTGTCATAGTACCAGGTCCCCATTTCTCTCCTGGGTATGGATTGGCAAATGTTGATCAATGCCATTCCAGAGGACATTATAGAAGTGTCAGGGATTGAACCCACAACCTTTGCTTTTCAAGTCAAGTGCTTAATCCACTCAACTACGACACCTCTAAAATATTACTTAGTATAGAAATACATTGTCATGCTATGTTGTATGTGATGTCTACGGTACATCAAGTAGAGGTGTTGTGGTCGAGTGGATACGTCACCGGACTGCCGATCACAAGGTCCGCGGTTCGAGTCCCGCCGCGACACTAATGTCCTTTGGCAAGACATTGATCTACAATTGCCACACTCAACCCAGGTGAGGTAAATGGGTACCTGGTAGGATTATTCCTTGAAATGCACTGTGCGCTGATAAGGCTGCCGGAGCTAAAGCCAGGGTAATAAAGTCCAAAGCTCTTTGGAAGCGCATAGAGATGTTATTTCATAACGTAATATGCGCTATACAAGAACTGAACTATTATTATTATTATTATACTTGATGTTAAGTGCTTAAACCACTCGAATACAACACCTCTATCGTTACTTGTAAGTATCAAAATACATTGCCATCAGAGCTATGTTGTATCTGATTTCTACATAGAGATATACTTCTTATGAGGAAAGAATCTTTACTATTTTTAATCAAAATAATAAGATCTTTGCTTTCCTACAATTATAAGACCAAGCTCCCCAGGGTATGTGATAGACACAATAGGGGGCCTTGTCGGTGGTGTGCCCATGAATAACATTATAAGCTTGGATACCCTAATACATCATGCCCCAATTGATTCAAAAAGAAAAAAATTCCAGGTTGCTATCGGGGCATTATAAGACTGGGAAAAATGAAAATGCGAAGGTTGAGAAAACATTGAAGAAGGCTAGATATGGCATTTCTGAATGGTGCATGTGTAAGGCATCACAGATAATGCCTTAGAATTCTCTCTCAATGCACGAAGCAGTTCTTGATAAAGACCCTGTTAGAAGTGAAAAATGAAAGAGATAAATTTCATTTTGATGGAAACCTTATAAACCATAGATTACAATGGTATCAATTATATGATATTTTAGTGTCTGTCAGAGGAGTAATGGCAATCTGAAAACTTGAAATCTAAAGCTTTAAAAACGGAAGCTGTTGACGTAAAAACTAGCTACCAGACTTGATGAATACCGACCTCAAAATAACCCTTTGCATTAATTAAGCATTGCTCATCGCCTCAGCAATATGGGCGAGCCGATCGGGTCCACATATTATTTCGTCACCAGAACTGTGGCAAATTTGACCCTGTTAAACCCCTAATTTGGAGGCTGGCGAAAAATGAGGTTTTAATTTGCTTTTGTGCAATACTGAAAAGGAAAATATTTGTTATTCCTTTATATTTGTATTCTATGTTCATTCAGCTTTCCATTGATATAAAATCCTATTTTTTGTTATCAGATATGGTCTTTAAAACGGTATGGTGTCATCCATAGAGTATTTTCCAGTCTCTTCTCATTGAGAACATTTGTGCTGCTCCAACAAATGCTCTGGCGACAATTGCTCTGAGCTGTATTTCATCAAAGATGTAGGGTTAGTGGGTTAGGTTTAGGTTTAGGGTTAATACATGTAGTTAGTGTTTGGTCCAGGGCTGAATTTGAGAATTTAGTTAGGGCAGGATATACATTGTGGAGCAGTGGTTGCCAGAGCAGGTGTTGTACAACCAAATTTGCTCTTTACTGTGTTTGGGAATGTGATAACCATTTTGCTTCATGGAATCAGAGAATCAAATGGGATTATATGATATCATCTGAGTCAGATTAAGAGTTAGTAACAGACAATTCCAAGAAGATGCTGTTGCCCAGGGGTTAATTTTTTGTTTATTCCATTGTCATGGCCTTCCCCCCCCCCCCCCCCAATCGTGTCTGGATTTCCCCAGTATTGCAGCCATACACATCATGCTGTATTCTGTTCTACTCCAGGAAACAAGAAAGTTTGCCGTTACCTTTGACAAATAGAGAAATTGAGTTTTCAAGTATCAACACAATAAAGAGAGAAACAACTTCAGAAATGCAATCAAATGCATGTATTGCATTTTTCAATAATATTGTTTTTATGTTCTCAGTATAATTCGAGTTTCTGTATGTATTTATTGTTACTGAAACTTTTCTAAGGATGGTTGGTTAACTGTTATTCAATATGTTTTTATTAGTCCTCAAAACTGAGCAAGTACCCTTTATTACCTTAGTTCTATACATTTAATTAAGATGAAAAAGAATCCAGATAATGTACCTAAAGTGATGCCATAATCCATCTACTGCCATTACAATACAATCATGTGATATAATAGAAACAAATATACATTCATGAAAGCAAACTAAATCATACCTGGTTTAGGCTTGTTGACTGTCCTTTTAAATGTCAAGTGTGCAATCTTTGCAATACTTACATAGGCATTAGTGTACTTGTGTAACAAATTTGATATGCAAACTGAATCAATTCACAAAATGAAAATGAGAATTTGATATGTACTGGTGATATATTATTCATTTACCGGTAGTAACAAAACTGTTGTAATTTTTACTCTATAGACCAAGGACAGGCAGACACTTTGCTAGTGCTCTGTAAATCAGTACACTTATACTGTTTTCACACTGGCAACATTTTGCTTAACCTCGTACTATAGGTGGGGTAGGCGGGGTCAAGGGGGGGGGGGGGGGTCTTAGCCCCACCTATAGTCCGGGGTTAAGCCTATTCCACTTTCTGTTCAGACTCGTATTTATCAAAGTGGGCTAGCCCCACCTATAGTACGGGGTTAACTAACCCTGCAAAATAGCAGGGCTAACCCCGCAATTGTGGTGCTAACTCCTGCTGACCCCGCAATTGCGGTGCTAAGCAAATGAATGAGAACAGAAACGAAAAATAGTCCAGTACTACGCAATGGAGCGTATCGCAGCTGACCAGATGCGAAGTAAGGAGCCCACTATCCTATCATAACATTCACGATATCCGGGGCTAACGAATTGCAGTGAGAACAGCGTGAATTTTCTTATTCCGGAACGGGCGCTGGTACGGGACTAAAAACAGCGTGTGTGAAAAGCCAAAAAAAATTGTCCAGGGTTAAGGATAGTACGGGGCTAAGCAAAGTACCGGGTTAAGCAAAACCAGTGTGAAAAGAGTATTACTGTATCCACTTAGTCAGGGTTTAAGCCTGGACAGAAGATCTTATCATCTGCTGAAACTTTCCTGAAAGCCAAAAGGGCGTTAAGGTTAACTCACCATTTTACACAGGGTTAACAATGCCTTTCTGGTTCTCAGCATGTTTCTTTGAACTTCAGGCTATTGTAGTTGGGTGTTTTGTATTGCATGCACATATAGTCAAACCTTCTTTAGTGACCACCTGTATAGAAAGACCACCTGTCTACAGAGACCACATTTTTTCTTTCTCTTGAAAATGGGTTCTCATTGAAACATGTACTAAAGGAACCTGTTCATAAAGACCACCTGCCTTTGAAGACCACTTTTCCTGTCTCCCTTGGGTGGTCTTTATAGACAGGTTTCACTGTAGTATCATACAAGTCCTTAACTTTGGTGTGGTTTTGTCTTGCTTTCTTTCATGAATACAGGTTCCACAATACTTCCAGGCAAACAGGATTAGGGAAAGGCAACTTCCAGGAGCAAGCAGCCAAGATAGAAGCCATCAAGGAAGAACAGGATGATGCCCAAACAAAAGTAGAACAATGCAAGGTTGGTATTGATGAAGAGACATTAATATACATTTGCCACTCTCCACACAGGTAAAGGAGTTTCTGTTAGGAATACAAAAGTAGAACAATGCAAGGTTGGTATTGATGAAGAGACATTAATATACATTTGCCACTCTCTACCCAGGTAAAGGGGTTTCTGTTAGGAATACAAAAGTAGAACATTGCAAGGTTTGTATGAATGATGAGACATTAATATACATTTGCCACTCTCCACACAGGTAAAGGGGTTTCTGTTAGGAATACAAAAGTAGAATATTGCAAGGTTTGTATTCACATTAATCTACATTTGTCACTCTCCACCCAGGTAAAGGGGTTTCTGTTAGGAATACAAAAGTAGAACATTGCGAGGTTTGTATTAATGATGTCACATTAATCTACATTTGCCACTCTCCCCCCAGGTGAAGTAAACAGAACGTTGCAAGGTTTGCAGTAATGATCAGACATTAATCTACATTTACCACTCTTCAGTGGAGCAAACGGTTATATCCAATAGGATCAAAGTCCCTTGATGCATGTGTGCCTTATATTTATATGTCAATGGCACAGATGGAATTCTCCTTTTTGCCTCATTCCTTCTCTTTCCTTGCGTTCCATATTTACCTTTTTCTCATTGATATATTTATCGCTCAATTGCTCAAATTCTGCTTTTTTCAGGCCAATTTGTTGATTTCCTTGTTATAAATTTTGTTATTTTGTTGTTGCCATATCAATATTTATTTTCATATTTCTCCTGAAGTTGAAGATTTTCTTCCTCATTTCATGAATAAGTTATCCCACAATACATAAACTGGTAGGGGGATACATTTCATGAATTTCACTAACAATGCATTGTGTGAAACAGTCACAAGCAGCCGGTTCCCCAATACATTGTACAAATATAGCCACAAGGCTTTAGTTTCTGTGAATGGAGGTACTTGTATGGAGAAAGACATATCCATGGTAAGATTTACATGTTGAACGTCAAAATGAGAGGAAAAAAGCAGTTTCACTTCCTCAAACTCTGTGATGGTTCGTGTCCACAGATCAGATCAAATGAAATGGAAAATGACCATATATGTACACTGATAGAAACCATATCCCAGACAAGTACCGGTACAGGCTTCTCACCAATATAATAATAATAATGACAATAATATTCCGCTTTTAGATAGCACTTGTATATTATTCAACCAAACAGTAAAGGCCATGTATCAGATCACCTGAGAATACTTTCATGAAGAGTGAAACATAATTAATAGTAATAATGATGATAATCTACATTTAGATACTCTTTAATACTCAATGTTTCTAAGCACTTTACACACTGTACATGGTGTGTATTAAATGATCAAACAATTTATACATCAATTAGGGGCCGTAGATCTTAATAAAAAAGGGTAACACTCATATTACATGTAAATGACATCATATGTCCTTTGGCAAGACATTGATCTACATTTGCCACACTCAACCCAGGTAAGGTAAATGGGTACCTGGCAGGAATTAATTCCTTGAAATGCTAGAGCGCTGTAATGGCAGCCATGCTAAAGCCTGGGTAATACAAGAGCACCAGGAGTGTCAAGTCTGGCAGATATGAGCGCAATACAAGAACCCAATATCATTACTCCCTCGCTTGATGAGTATAAGAACAATAGTTCTATATAATCACCTGTTTGATTGGGGCGATGCACTTTGGCCTGCAGGCTTTTTCTGTGCAAGCATTAATTTTAGGCTAGTTTTGCAGACTTCATTTATTTCTAACAGGGCCCCATCTTACAATGAGATACGATTGATCCAGATCAAGCTAAGTCCTTCAATCAATCGCAAGTTTGCAGTCTCCTATCTCTTATGTACATACAGTGTAGTTGCGATTGATATCAATCTCAAATAAGTTGCGATTGATATCAACTCTTTGTAAGATGGGGCCCTTTCCAATAATTATACCTCATTCCTCCTAAATTTTGTAGGTCCCAATAGTACTAAAATGTACCTGCAAAGTTGCTGTTAAATGCATGTACATCTAGCAGGAAGCAGGAAGCACAATATTGCATTATTTGAAGATTTATGTATACATATACCCAATCATTCCTGTTGCTATGGGTGACCAATCTATAAAATAATATATTCATGGACAGGTGATAGATATGAACAGCTAGGGCCAATGAAAGTTCCTGATAGATGTCATAATCTGTCATGTAAAGCCACACCTAGAATCAAGTTACCGCTATCAGCTTGGTGCTGGTATGTAGCTCAGTCATCACAGCAGTTCAAAGTCTTGGTTGGAATCAAAACAAGACCCAACAATCCAGAATAAATCGTAGCAATTTTTTCTCGACATACGATTCCCATACCAGAGCTCAAGATTAGCTTTAAGATATACTGTACATGTAGTTAGATGTGTAGACTTGGTTTCTATAAGAAATGGAAATTGCATATGAAATCAGTATAGGCTCCCTGTTCAACATTTTCATTTTAACTCTGACCCCCCCCCCCCCATGTCAAAAATGATAAATCAAAGTATTATGGCCTGTAAGATACTTCTACCCCCCCCCCCTCCCCCCCCCCCACTATAAAAATGAAGTTTCACACATATTGAGAATAAGGTTTCTCTACATCACAAACTAATTACAATGATTTACAATGATAAACATGATCTTGAAAGTGGATTTTTTAATCGTTGGAATAGAAGACGTCGAAAAGCAACATTCGATTTGTGTTAACACACATTATGATAATTCTTTTGTATTATAAACTGTCTCCTGAAGCATACATGTATTGAAACTGATGTGCATACACAATTCATTCACTTTCATTTTTCTCTTTAACTTGTTAGACAGTACCTTTAAAGAAAGCTGAGATGTGCTTATAAGTACTTTTTACAGATTTTGAAAAGCACCTTTAATTTTTTCTATGAGGTGAAAGTTCAAATGCTAGTTGTGATTGGCCTTCTGTTTATCTTGACATGCAGATATGAAACTCATTGTTTTATTCCACACCCACTGTATCTGTGTATCACATTTAAAAACTTGAATTTCACATTTGATTATTCTTGAGAACTACAACCAATATCATTAAATTATATAAAAAAGGAAGTGTCATTGAAAAAGCCTTGTGGATAAGGCTTACATGTACAGTTCACTACTCTATTGTTTTATTTATTTTATAAAATAAGTAATAATGATGATAACCAAAATTTGTTATAAAAAATTCTTGAATAATGATTGATAATTTTCATTAGACTTATGAAAAAGAAAGGATATTTATATAATATTGGACGGCCTAGAGTGATACAAGAATATAAAGCTCTAGCTATTACAGTATTGGATGAGTCAAAAACAAGTCTAATATTGTCTTAGAGAGAGCAATATATTCTTGTATCACACGAAAACAAAGCCATACAATATTATTATTCTGACTAGCGAAATAACGAAATTTGACTTACCTTAGTAAATATGGCTTTGTTTTCTTATGATATCGATATGATATCAATATCAATAGTTGAAGTTCCCGGATGACTGAGCAATACGAAAACAATATTGGTCAGTTCTCCGGTACTTCGCTAAAGATATTGAATACGCTGATTTGATTGTACCACTTGGAAGCCTTGTATAGATAATAACAATTTACCGTAATTAACGTTGTATAAACCGCCCTTGTGTATTAACCTCACCCCTCTTTTGTGTGTAAGATCATTGATGTAAATTAAAAAACAGTAGGGGACCTAGGATAGAACCTTGTGGTACACCATGTAATAGAAGAAAAAATTGAGGAATTATTATTATAAACTACATATCGAGATCTATCAGAAAGATTACTTTCAAACCAAGATGACAGACAAATTTGAGTGTTGTGCTAGTTTCCGTGTGGTGAGTTTTGGTGTACCGTGTAAAAGCCGCACCCCCGACTTTGAATTTTTTTTGGCGGCAAAAAGGTGCGGTTAATACATCGTTAATTACGGTATATTGATTTTCAGAAGTGACCAAGCAGACTCTGAGTCTGAAATATACTCAATGAACAATGGATATTTACTCAGATAAATCAAATTTGCTTTATACCCTAAATGTCAGGTAATCATTATATGGTTCAGTAAAATAGAATATAAAAAGCTTTCTATAGTTCTGGTTCACATGGCAACAACTATTAAAGGTACAATGTCCCTTTTGCAGCCAACATCAAATTCTGTAGAACTTTCCAGGAATTATGAATATGTCATGTATGTCCTATCTGTGAAATTTAAACGTTAGCAGTGTCCTAATATTCAAATTATGCAAGGAAACCCTTTTACTTCTAGACTTCACTGTCAGACATTATTGAGTGACTGGCTTTTCTTCTTCTTTGGTAATAACATACATAAAATGAGTTGTAAAGGGTACATGAGCATTTGTCTACATCAATAACACTTCTTGTAATGACCAAACTTAAACTGATTGAAAATTTGTGCAGCATAAAATGTATGACCATTCGGTACAATGGTCTGAAAATCAGACTATTACTTACTGGCTCTATAGCTCCTAAGTCGATTTGACAACTAATAGTCATTATTTTCCCACTTAAAGACATTTTCAAGCCCCACTTTTTTTAGGGAAGTTCTAAATTAGTATTATTTTTCAGATGCCGTTGGAATTTAATCTTTTCATTTTTTGAACAACTGTCCACCCGCTTACTTTTGCATGTGAGTCTATCTATCTATCAAGGTATTTTTCTCCCAGCTCGGAGGTTGATTGCCACAGTTCCAACTTCCCACACATCTCTATGTTCTGCCATCCTAATACACTCTTTCAGTGTCATTCCACACCTTGTCTTAATGTTCCCCCTCTTAATTAGTTCTTAATTTCCCTCTATGTCTGGTACCTTTGACTTTTCCTTCCAATACATCTTTTAAGAGACTTCAGGGCCCAGTCTTACAAAGAGTTAATCGCAACTAACTATGTACATAAGAGATAGGAGACTGCAAACTTGCGATTGAAAAGAGGACTTGCTATTGATTTGGATCAATAGCAGCTCTTTGTAAGACAGGGCCCTGATGTCTTTCGATGCATGTGAGTAACTTTAACTAATTTTTGTGAGTGGTCCAGTTTGACAAAACTTTTACAGTACAGATTTTTGTTATTTACTGTATTTCATGAGAATATATTCAAGTATAAAAGTTGTTTATAGTAATTCTGTATGAAATACATCTAACTCTTGCACTCTCTTTGTTTTCCTCTCATCTTTTGTGTTTACCCAGGATGCATTAGTGACGGACATGCTGAATCTAGTCTCCAAAGAAAGTCTTCTGTCCAGGAGTCTAATGGATGTGAGTAACGCATAATGAAAATATTTCTATATCTTGGTATGTTTCCAGTATTAGTGGTTGAGTTATAGAACAATTTAGCTCCTGAAAGCCTCCAAACTCCTCTGGAAAACTAAATGCTTTTCAAAACCATTTTTAAGAAAAAGAAAAATTAGTGATAAATTTCATCAAAATAACTTTGAGAAAGTATCACTTTCAACAAGTCCTGAGATAATTCCTATGAACTAAACATTAATTTGTAAGGTAATGGATTGGTCTCCCTAATTGTTTTTAAGATCTGGAAGCTATACAATCCCTGGTTTGGTTATATCAACAAGTATATTGTACGTGTACATGCTTTCATATAATTCTTGGAAAAGGCATTACCCGGTAAGCAATATCAGTGTCACCAAAGCCCAAAGAATTGCCCAATGGGAGTTCCTGTTGAAATAAATATGAAGAATTTGTTATTTTATTCATGTAGCGTCCATGGAGGCTCTTTTTTTTTATTTCACATCTTTCAAGAAGATACTCATGTTCTGTCTTTTTTTCCCAGCAACGTGTCCTCATCGTCTGCCCAAAACTTTTAAGAACACTTAGATCTGAAGCCAATAAACTTTAAATATTTAGGAACTGTTAACAGGCCTGATAAAAACCTGATTTAAATCGGTTTCCCAATTTTTTTTACTTTCCCCGATTTTTTCCCGATTTTTTTTCTTCTTCCCAATTTTTTTTAATTTTTTTTTTTAATCCAGATTTTTTTTTCTTTTTTTTCTTCCCTATTTTATCCTGATTTTCCTGATTTCCCTCTTATTATCTCTATTCTTACCTATTTTTCCCCCAATTTTGTCCCAATTTTCTTACTCGAAAGGGGGAAATGTTGTTACCGTAGATGCCATTTTCCCCCGCGAATCCTTTTTTTTTTTTTTACTCAAGGGGGGCGTGGTTAAAGAGTCATCATTTGTTCAGGTCAACCTTAGTACGTATATGTACCTGTACATATGTCAGAATTCTCTGAATTTATCAAGTCAAATTGACAGGTATTCTTTATCTCTGTACAATGCTGAATTGAATAATAGGAACACAATTTAGTTTAGTTAGCAGTCCCACCCAATGAAACCACTTCATTTTTTTTAATTGTCATATGTTTTAATTAATGATCCAAGACAAAACTGGAAACAGAAGTCAATTCGTGGCTCAATTCGTGGCTCAATTGTGTATAAAGGTGTTGAATGACACGTATTCAAACCTTCTTAAAGCTACAATTTACACTGAATCTTTCCCATTGAATTATGAATTATGAATGTACAACTTCCTTATCCTTTATAAGTACCATTGATGAGGACAGAATGAGGAAACCATGTATACATGTACATGTTTGCAATCTAAAAGAAATTATAATGTGGATCGTATAAGCAAGAAATTATGTCATTGTTTTGTAGGTGGCATTTGATATTGCAAAAAATCAAGTCCAAATTCCTGTTAGTTGTTAATTTACAGACTTTAATACCAATTAGATTAAATGGGGATCATGTCATATTTTTTTTGTCAACAATTATCATTGCTAATGGGGTCAGAATTCTTGTTAGATTGTTAAATTTTTAAATAAACATTGGAGTGTATTGTTATGCAAATTAGGATGCAAATTAGGATGCCTCATGTATGCACAGTACAATATTTAAAGGTCTCAAGGCCTCAAGTTAGAAGGGGTATTCTGGCACATGGGCATGTGTTATTTGAGGGAAGATCATGTTATTGAATAGTTGCCAGAAGACATGGTTAAAGGGACTTGGAACATTTTTTAGATCATGACTGACGAGAGGTGCTTAGGCCATGACACACACACAAAAAATCCTATTCAAAGGGTTTGGGACAACCAGATATCTGGAGAAAAAAACATTATATCCAGTGAAAGACTGTTGTCAAACAATGAAATCTGTAAGGAGTTACAGTATGTTGGTGATAAATAGATTTCAATGAATATTTACCAAGTAGCCAACAACAAAAAATACAAACGAGAGACACTTCTTATTATTAATGGACCAAAAGAGAATAATGTGCGTGAAGTGTCTAGTGAGGTTTCCAAAAGTGGTATTAAGAATCACCTTTATCAAAGGGGCACTGTGACAGGTTCATTGGGCGATTGTTGCTGTCTTTGTCAAGCAGATGCCTCTATGGTTTGATTTGCATACATAAGCCCAACCTGTTCAATGGTGACTGACATCAATTTCCCAGATAGTGTAGAATTGGCACTGAAAGTAAGGAATTACATGTTGGAAAAGCATTGGATGACATTAAAACAGCAGGTGCTGATAGAAGTTTGTTTAGATTATTACAACGATACATGTTTGATTTTAGTCTTAAAGCTCCACTGTACTACTTGTAGCTACTTGCTCCCTCTATATAGAAAACAGTGCCTAAGCGGTGCCCGTTGGTCCCCCATGATCCTCTTTTTCTTATGTTAATTGAGAGCTGAGTTGATGAGAAAGTCACCTGCCAGTGACCACGATCGATGGTCTAATCCCTCCTGGCCAAACTAGTGCAGAGAGGCTTTAACCGTGGTCCTTTTCTTTTCCTAGATGGTGGCAGCCCAGGCACAGTACCACCGCAATGCCCTGGCCAGACTTGAGAACATGGTTCCCAAGATGAAGGAGACCCTGGACCGGGACCAGCACAAGCCCACGTTTGGGACCCACCTGGAGGAGCACCTGAGGCTCCAGGACCGGGAGATCGCCGCCCCCATCGAGGTCCTGATCACGTGGCTCCTGGAGCTGGGCATCGAGGAGGAAGGGCTCTTCAGGTTGGGCGGGGCCCAATCAAAGATGAAACTCCTCAAGGTGAATATTCAAATTTGATTAAAGCCTGGTTTGTGGGTGTGTGTGTGTGGGGGGGGGGGAGACCCATCGAGGTCCTGATCACGTGGCTCCTGTAGCTGGGCATCTAGGAGGAGGGGCTCTTCAGGGTGGGCGGGCCCAATCATAGATGAAACTTCTCAAGGTGAATATTCAAATTTGATTGAGGCCAGGGCATGGTACCAATGTCCTTTATCAAGGCATTAATCTATATTTACTACTCTATACCCAGGAGAGAAATGGGACCTGGTAGCATGATGAAAGCTTACTTTGTGATAGTAAATACATTTTTTGCAATAAATGTTTTTCTCACATTAATAATGTCTCGTCTTGTCAATGTTTCCTATGTAGGCTGCGTTTGATGCCAACATAGAGCTTGATTTGGTGGACTTTGAATACCAAGAACACTCAATTGCAGGTGAGTTTCACTCTATGTGTCAGAGAGAAATGGCATAGCTATAGGGTGGGGGAGGCATGTGCCCCCATCTAATGGCAGAAAAGATGAAAATAGAAAAAGAGAGGTAAGAAAGGAGCAAGAAAAAAATCTGGCTGGACCTCTTTTCTGCATCCCCTCCCTCTCATCAATGGCATTATTAATTTGCATTTTATTCACAATTATGACTGCGCCCCCCCCCCCCCCAACCTGATGATACCAGTACCCCCAATAAGTCTTATTATACATCAACAAAATAAATAAAAATAAATTTAAAACTGGGAAGCTGAGTGAAGTTAAGCTCTTGGGAAGCAAAAAAGAGTTCTTGAAACCCCATCTCTGAAAGAAAAGAAATGAATGACCTCCATTGAAAAATAAATTGAAGATTTTTGTGATGAATGATCATATTCTGTACGTATTGCTAAGTATTTATGGTAATGTATCCATTACAAATTTGATAATAAGATGAAGCAATCTCTGATCGATTTAGCTCCTAGTAAGTTATGTGATACCCGCAAAGGAAAGAGAAATTGAAACTGTAGATAAGGAAACAATAAGAAAGAAGTACTTGCTGTTTTGTAAAAATGTTCAAAAATGGGGAAATGTGGTCAAGCAATACAAAACCATCAACAAGATACCTGAAGTGATCTTTTTGATGTAGGTCTGATTTCAAAAGAGGAGTTTCTCAGCTTCAAAATGATAAATAACTCTTAATGGATGTTCCTGCACCAATGAAAACAAGAAGAATATCCAGTATCAAAGACTGTTACTTTAGAGAAAAAGGTGTTTAAAGTCTGCTGTCTATTATTAAAGTAATCTGACTTCCAAGGTATTGTGCAAGGTGACAAAAGGAGTATTAAATATCTATAGAAACTTTGGTGAAGGCACTATCAGGTTGTTCTGAAAACTTGGCACACCAATTAGGTGCATCCTGTTCTTTATTTTGCTAAGGTATCAATGCAACATCTTGCAAGATCAAAATGAGACCACCAGTCAGGGTCATTTGTAAATTAGAGTTACTACAGCAAAGATCATAGGTCTACAAAACACTGCCAGAAATACCACTTTTAGATTGTATGCTGCTCTCAAATTGTAAAAGTAAGATGAGTATGATAGGTGCATAAGCAGCATCAACAAGAGGGGATAGATACTATATTTAACAAATAATAAATAAATCATTTGTATTATACAACGAAACTCCTATATCCTTGTTATTTGTTGTAAAAAGAATTAATTTCAAGATTGTCTTGTGTCATTATCGCTGACAAATAAACCCAAAATTTAATAGGCTTATTTTAGTATGCACATAGAGATAGGCACTTGTACCTCTACATGCACCGCTGCAAATTTCATACTGACACATTTTTGGACAGTACTGGAAACTATTGCACGCTTTTTCATGAAAACAAGGTGTGATAGTTTCAGTAAATGAATCACGCAAGACCGCATTCAATCACTAATTCAATTAGGATCTAGGAGTGCATTGTACAAAATAGACTATGAAATATTATCTTGGTTTATGCAATGTATGACATGGAGTCCCTCATTTTATGTTTTACTTCTCTTTTTCCATTAGCTGTACTAAAGCTGTATTTGAGAGAACTTCCAGCTCCTCTACTGACCTTTGACCTCTACACCGACTTCATCGAAGCCGGCAGGTAATTGAAATTTTATGTGATAAATGGTTTTGCTAAGGGATTTAGAAATGAAGTACAGATAAAGAAAATCGTAAATATTTTAATTATCTCCTTAAAGGAAAAGTCATAAAAACTCACTTCTGCAAACTTTTTATTTCTTAAAGAATTGAATTTTCATTCTAAGAAAATAGGGGTTTCTCCTTTTTTCAATTAATTTGTTTTACAGTGTCTTTTTCATCATGTCTTTCAAGGGTGCAAGCCCGAGTAGAAAATGTAAATTTTATTGTAATAATTTGTCTTTATTTTGTGATATTAAAAAGCCCTTCTAAAGTGTTGGGAGCCCCCAAAATGTGATGGCAAAATTTCACTTAAACAGTATCATAATGTGAAAGAGGAAGTCATTAAAGACACATTTCTGCAAGGATTTTCAAAACAAATGTGTTTGAAGTCAAATATTGATGAAAGAATACAAAGTTTAGGTTTCCTGCGTACAACAGAAACCCAAATTAGTAGGTATTCTTTTATCAACATTTGTCTTCAAACACATTTTTTTTGGGGGGTGGGAATCTTTGCAGAAGTATGTCTTAAATGACATCCTTTTTTTCCATTATGATACAATTTAAGTGAAACTTTGCCATCAAATTTTTGGCGAATTTGGGGCTCTAAACATTATTTATCTTTTCTCACTATCATCTGCCTTGTTACTGTTATTATCCAAAGTCATTCATTTTTCTTGTAATTTTTTTCTGTTTGTTTTCAGCAATAAGGATCCCAATCAGAAGAAGGAAGCATTGAAGAAGGTCGTCGGCAGGCTCCCAAAGGCCCACTTTGATAACTTAAAGTATGTTAATGTATGTGTGTGAGTGTATGTATGTATGTACATGTATGTGTGTATGTGCATTACCGTTCAATGCTAAGTATAAAAGATAAAGACCAGTTATGGTCATGCATGGATTGCATTGTGAAAGAAACGTTGTGAAATCGATCAGAAAAGGTTGATCATCTAGCATAGATGTACTGCAAGGTTCTGGAATCATCAAAATGATAAGGAATTTGGCAAAGTCTTCATAAAGTTAGAAGCACTGTACACAGAAATATGTATATGGGACTACACACACGTGCGCGACACGTGCATTTCATATCTCTCAACAGGCAAGAGATACACTAATTTACCAAATATATCAATTAGTAGGCGGTTTCCCATCAAATTTTGTATCATCATATAATATTCAAAACATATTCTTTCACATGATTGGTAATAAGAGCTTCCATTTCATTTTTTGAAATTGGGGCATTTCCAATACTGGTCTTTACCTTTAAGCTGATGGCATTTTATTTGTTTCTTCAACTTGTCATTTATAATTGATATTATTGGAATATTGAATCTAGTCAGATGAATTGCTTCAGGTTTAAAGTACACGTACATATAAATGTTAGCCCCCCCCCCCCCCCAAAAAAAAAAAAAATTACTTTCATTTTTTCTTCCTCCTTTTCAGTTGATGACACATTTTCTGCTTTGCTGTTTTTTCCTCTTTCCCCCATCCCTCGCGCTCTCTCTCTCTCTCTCTCTCTCTCTCTCTCTCTCTCTCTCTCTCTCTCTCTTTCTTTCTCCAATAGTGCAGTAATATAAGTAGAGTTGACATTTAATTTGAATCCTAGGTGACTATCTAAATTATTTCATTTTTCCTTCATTTTCTTGTGATTTACACATTGAGTGTCAAGTAAACATGTTTTTTTTTTAGTTGTCTTTTAGTGAAACAGGACCATGTATCTGTTCTTTTGTGTCTCGTGCTATTATAAGTATTGCATTTGACAATTTCCCTTCGAAGATTATAATGTTAACGATGCCACATCAATGATTTCTTCTCTCTGCAGGTACCTATGTCGATTCTTGAATCTAGTTGCCGACAAGAGTGATAAGAACAAGATGACGTCCTCCAATCTCTCGCTCGTCATAGCGCCCAACATGCTCTGGTCGGAAAAGGATGACTTAGGGTAAGAAAAACCAGAAACCAGAAAGATGATGCTGGTTGAAAAGAGGTTTTACCTGGTTATCACTATCAGTCTGAAAAGTGTTCTTTTTTAGGCATTTGCCTAGAATGGTATCGCCTATTTCTCTTTTCTTCCTTTTCCTTTTTTGTTGGGGGGGGGGGGGGGGGGTGGCAGGAGGCTTCATTGCTGAGAGTATCTTTTTTGTCTTCAGTATAGAGATTTCGTCCAAGCACAGTGGACAAGTTGAGCATATTCAAGCTGAACAACTGCGCAGTTAGTAGTTTTTTTTTTAATGAATAATGTTTTGAGAGCAGATTTAGGGTTTTGAGTGCCAATATTGAACTCAGATTAAGAAACAGAGACAAATGTAGCTGCTTGACTCAAAACTACACGTTTAGGGGCAGTTGAATCATTTGATAGATATAGCTGCTTATATGAAATGAATGAATAAACTATTGACCAGTTGAAGGAAGCAAAGGAAAGGATTGAAAGCAATATCAAAATCATTACATTTCAGGAGGTGGTAGAAATTGTTTTTTCAAGTGATACAAATTCAGAATTCTTGAGCTTGGTGAACAACACATTTAGAGGCAGTTGCCAGCTTGGTCATGTGATTCGTGCATGTAAATAAATGAACTATTGACCGGTTCAATCATATTGTCTTATAGTTCCAGCATTTTATCTCCGACTTCCAGGACATCGCTAGCAGCAGCGCCAGGCATCGTTGATTCCTTCATCACACATGCAGAATGGTACTTTCCCGGAGGTAAGCATCTCGTTACCATGGCATCAAATTGTCTATGATTGGGGTATATCTGTATCCTAATCAATGGATGAAAAGTGATCTATTGCTATTTCTAGATTATAAAGGGAAGTGCGGACTTCCGTGCAAAATTCCAACTACCTTGGTTCAATTGTTCACCCCTTTTTCAGGCATTCATAATTATCTTATCAGCAACATAAAAAAAAAAGGAATAAACAGAGATAGAAAGTCATTTCTCCCACAGACTTTCCAACTAGATAGTTGAGCACTAATAGTGGGAATAGCTGGGAAAATAAAAAAAATAACAAAATAAGAGCACAATTCTGAAGTCAAGCAAAACATGTAAACTGCACAAACGTAAAGGTAGAGGACTGTCGGTACTCCCTTTAATCTGTAATTCGCACTGAATATTAATGCATATATTTTTTTCCTGTTTGTGAAAGCATATCGGCTATTAATGATGGCCAAGTATCCCCTTAATGGTTCTCTGACTTGCCTTGTTAATGAATTTATGCAGACCGGCTTTCACTTTCAACCCGTGAAAGAGTTTCTATCGCATCTTTGTGTTACATGGAAGATCTTGTGCCTGATTAGGCTATTAGCTTGTGATGTTTGTATCATTACGATTTGCAGAAATGATGCATAGTTTCTATGAGGGTTGAGACATTGATTGTGCTATTGATGGTTTCCTACCAGGCATAAGTCAAGTTATTTTGACGTTGCCCTTTAAATAGCTCTCATTGGTATCAGCAAATATATGCGTCTCTAGACATTGTTTGTATAGGCTGAAATTACATTTGGTTTCCTGCTTTTAATGCATACTAAATTCCAACCTGCTTTGAATAAATCTTCTCCAGATTAATGACTTATCAAGGTCATAGGTTGATTGTAAAAGCTTTTTGGAGGACAGACAGACAGACATACTAATAATTATGAGCAGTGCTAATGAGATACGTATCCTGTTTCTGTTAAGGATATGAATTTTAAGAAAGCAATATTAAAATAGCTGCAATATTTGATTGCTGTGAAATAGCAACTTTATAGATTTTGAACAGAGTTGGAATATCTGGTGGGCTTTCCATACTGAACTTGTTTTTAAACCTGTACCATCTTAATCGTTGCCCTATGATCTTCTCCATGAACTATGCATCATTTCTTAAGCATGAGTGAGATACAACTGTCTGCCTCTAATGAATGATGAATTGATAATGTATTGAAATATTATGAATGAACCCAGACTTTTTATGTGGACTGCAATCTCTATCGTGTTCGCATGATTTCTGACTTAAGTTGGTGAAAGAATTACCATTTGTTCATGGAGGGAAAAGGGAATGGCGTTTTCCATTGGAAAAGTGTTTCCCTTATTTTTGGTATTATACATCGGGGGAATTGATCATATTTTCACTCATAAAGTTCCCATTAGCTTAGCCTTATTCATTTCTTTTGATTTTATGTTGGAAATGAATGGTTTTGGCTTTTTGGAGATAGATGGGCTTAACTCATGTACTATAATACACAACTAATGCCCTTCTGGCCCTGAACAGACAATATACAGATAACAACTAAATTATTCATACCCCTTGTAATTTTTTTTTTTTTTTTTTTTTTTTTGGGGGGGGGGGGGTGTTCTTTGTAAATCAAGAATGAAAGATGGACTGGTTGAATTAGGTCCTCTGCTGAATTTTTTTAGATGTAAACTTAAATGTCACATTCACAAGAAACATATATCGGGACAAATCAATTTTCACATACTTTAATTTTTTTTAATAAAACCTGGTAAGGGTATGAATAATTTAGTTGTTAACTGTATCCATGTAATGTTTCTTTTTTCAGGTTAATGGTAAATTCAATGTACCGGTATTCATTCTTGATTTCGGAATTGCCATAGAATGGATACACTTTCATTAGGATAATAATACACATTATTAATCAGTGGCCCTAGAGGTAACCCATTGCCCAAGGGGAGTGGACGGTCCCTGTATTAAGCCTTTGGGAATGACTAACTTTGGTAGTCAACGTGGACGGGTCAAGACTGAACTCACACGCTTTCCTCTCCCAAGACATCCCATATTTTTACCCAGTCCTGTTTCATGTAGGCATACATGATAATATAACAGTCACAATACAGAGCCCTAAACATTTGTGTGCATATTTAATACCATTGTAAACTCGTTTCATATCAAATTTCTTGCAACGTTCCCTCGGAGAGGACCTTAAGCCGTCGGTCTTCTGGTTGCTTACTTACAAGCATTTATTGCTTTCTTAGCAGTCAGGTAAAATAACTATCACTATCACTAAAAAAAAATCACGTTTATAGTACGATAATTGTACACTTTCAACAAATACTGTGTATATAGACACATTGTCACTCAGTGCACAAATATATGTACAACACAATCTTATTTTCTTTCAAGAGATTCTGTTGAACAAATACCAAAAAAAAGAAAATCTATATTATTATATTTCCTAGTTTTGCTGCATATATTGATGCTCAGTATAATTTTCATTGGACATCCACCTATTTTTGTATGTACGTAAATCTATTTTCAATATTAGCCAAGTATAACATCACAATCATATGCACACATATGATTTGGGCTCACCACACAACACTTATACAGAGCGCTTAGGGTACTATAACCCGATCATACACAAATAATCATCATAAGATTAAAAATCAGTACGGTATTTAAGAACATGCCCTTGGGGAAATTAGAATTGGTTGATGACTGTACCCATATTTAAAACCTGCATTATGTTGCAAGGTTTGGTTATATGATTATATAGGTTTTTATCGTCATATCGAGGCTTGCTCTACTAAAAATAACATATAGTTGGATGGGTTTGGACATCGATACATTGTGCATTCAACAAAACTAATTTTCTATTGGTAATCATGAATTATAAAAGACTTGCATTGTTTTCTTATAATCCAATCCCAATGCTGAGGGTTAAAGAAAATGGGAATTGAGATTTGCAAAATATGCAGCATTAACATACTAATGGGAAATGCCTCTGCTTTCTTCTTTAAAAAGCCTATTTACTGTAATGTTCAGAATTTTTGAATCATTCTTCCACGTAGTTTGTTACATGTACTCTTGCAACAGGATCCCTTTAATATGCATTGGGAATTCAATGAAAGTCCGCAAATGTAAGTCCCCTATTAAGCTCTGTAAAATCATTGATATTAGGTTCTTCATGAACATAGACTTCTCTTTTAAATTACTATCCAAAGACACACACAAAATATCTGAAAGATCCCTGAGAAAAAAAGAGGAAAAAGATTTGTGGTAAAAGTCAGACGTTCCGTACAGCCACCATTTCAACAGTGATACTCGAGACAAGCAAAGGAAATTGTCCAAGTTTTCAGGTAATATTGTGAAAATGAGAAGGAAAAAAGATAGAATTAAAATGCACTTTCGTAGACCAAGGTAGCAACAACTCCCCAATCACGTTATATGACCCCCTTCCAACAGAGATGGATTTTCCGACGCCATTGCCTCCAACAACACCCTCGCCGAAAAGCAACTCGTTTCCAGACACCAACTCGTACCCGCTGAAGAGCCCCGACGGGACCGCGCCTTCTCTGGTACCTGCATCCAACACCACATCAACCCATTCCATCCCTTCATCGCACCCTCCCCTAGGGCCCCCACCCGGTCCCCCTCCAGGCCCTCCGCCCAACCCCCCTACAGCCATTCCACCCCCTCCCTCTCAGACAGCACCTTTGGTCACCATAGACGGCGTCGGTCCACCCGCACCGGCTGACAAGTAAGCATGACAGGGTTAATTAACATATCTGATGAATATGCATTATCTATGGATGCTCATTTGCATGTAGTTTACATGTCATTTGCATGTAATGGTAGTTGTGTCATATTGAAGGCCATAGTTCTCAAAAAGTTCATAAACATTGTAAATTGCAGAGTTTCACACATATTTTGTTGGATTATTTTGTCACGTTGTAGGCTAGGCAGGTACATGTGGCTTTCAAAGAGTTTTTTCCTTATAAAATTGCAAAGTTCAATTTGGGGATCTTGTGAAAATAGAGAGCTAAATTACTCTCTTAAAATGAATGACAAAATTTGACAAGAAATTGTTGAGACTACATGTACATGTATCATGTAACTAGTTGGATGAATGATCATGATGATTGCCATTTTGTTTGTTCATCCACATAGTGCATTGATTTCTAAAAATAGGATTTAAAATAAAACTTCAAAATCACGAGTGTGAAAACCTGTAACACACTCAGTCATGCTCATGAGTGATTCTGTGCACTTTGCAGAAATGCATGTCAATGTTTTTAGTTTGTATTAACCCTTCCCTGTCATTCACAAATTGCCTGATATCTGTTCCATACAGCTTTGATTAGATTTGTTTTGATTTGATTTGATTTGATTTTTAGTATCTTTGATTTTTTGATTTGATCTAAGTTTCCTAATCATCTTCCTGCAAATTTGTATTCTTGTGTCAGCTGGGTTGGTGAATTAATTATTCTTAGTCTTATCTTGCAGTGCTTATATTTTCCTGTTAACTGACCTTTGCATTGATAACCTCTTTTAATACCTAATTAACTAATCCAAGTTTCATTTCTTTTGATGATGATGTTTATGATGTGGAAATCATGGCATGTCCTCATGACGATCAGCGATCCCCCTCTCCGGATTACCACCCCCCCCCCCCCCCACCACCCCCATGAAAACTACCCTAGTACAATAGTGTGTATAATCCTATGACAATGGTTTAAATGTGTCAATCAAGGCATAACCAGATAATTATGTGTACCGTAATTAACGTTGTATTGACCGCACTTTTGGCCGCCTCACCATTCAGAAACTCACCATTCAGAAACTCACCATTCAGAAACTACAACAACACTCAAATTTGTGTGTAATCTTTGTTTGAAGTAATCTTTCTGATAGATCTCAATATGTAGTTTATAATAATAATTCCTCTAATTTTTCTTCTATTACACAAGGCGTAACACAGGGTTCTAACCTAGGTCCTCTACCGTTTTTTAATTTACATTAATGATCTTACACATTCAACTGCACCTCGCAGTTAAATGAAAGGCCTTCCCGCGTGAGTTTTTTAACACGGACCTGGCTTGCTGCCGACAAAGTCGGCAAAAAAGAGGGGTGCGGTTAATACACGAGGGCGGTTTATACAACGTTAATTACGGTACCCCCTCTCCTCCCCTCTCACACTTTCATCTATGAATGACTACCCCCAGCAGGACAATTAATTCTTGAGCTTTACACCCCCCCCCCCTGTTCTGATAGATCAAGTTTCACTTCATTTGTAAATGGTTTCTATACGACGCTTCTAAAATTGAACATTCTCTCACGCTTTAGTACGGTTGAGTACTTAGGCATGCATGAGTAAAACATGTGTAGGGGTATGCTTTTAAGCGCTTCTGGGCAAGCAAGGGTCTCTTATAATAACCTGATAGACATTAGAGCAATTTTTTCACTATGCTTGAAAATATTTTAGATAGGACGCTTCTAAACTTGAACATTCTTGAACACTTAGAAGTAATAATTAAGTGCTTAGTAATGGGTGATATAAAACTATAGGAATAGGCTATCAAGCTCTTCTTGGCAAACGGTTGCACTCCATATAAGATAATAATGATATATTTTCTTACTCTAATAATTCATCTGTTTTGAGCCAGAAGGGCATTAACTTATAATACTGTAATACAGAGTTAACAATGTTTAAAAAAAGGTGTGTTGAAGATATAAAATCTTCTTTATATAATACAACATTGTTCTGAGAAAAATTTAAATTGATTGCAAATTTGTAATCCGGTGGTATACATGCATATTCTAAAATATGTTTAATCTGTTGATGTTAGATGTTCTATTAACTATATCAGTGGTATATTTCATATTGTTTTTTATTCTTTTTCGCAGTTGTTTATGTTTTGTGTGGTTACCAGACATCATTTCGCTTCATATATATCTGTCATACATTAATATAGCCTTTATATTTAAAAAAAAAATATCATACTCATTTATAAACTCCAGAGATATATATCATTTACATGTAGCGTATAGTACTGAAAATAGATGTTTAAGTATGCTTAGTGATATGGCTTTTGTTTTGGATATAAAATCAGCCTTAACTAGATGAATGGCATGTTAGAAGAATTGGCAACATTCCTTTACAATGTTTCTAGAAAAATGACCATAATTATATACTTGTTACAGTGATAATTTAGAAACTCTTCTCATGAATGTTTTGAATATAAATTGTGTGTTTTATATTTATGTAACAACAACATTAATGGGATAATATGAGGTTTTCACTGACTAAATTTTGCATTAAACCAACAGTTTATCTTTCTGATTCGTATTATGGGTATGTCATCTAAATGACAGTCTATTGCAAGTAAATCTTGCTATTCTGAAATAATCAAAAAATTCCTTGTCTTTATGAATTGAACTACAAATCATCAGGGTATATATTACTATTAATGCTGTATTGAAATTGAGCAGATAATTCTTTCACATATCAGAATAACAGACTTGAGAAGATAATTGATATTGCCACAAATCTCACCAAATAGTAATCTCTTCGAGATATTTTTGCTCTCAATTGAGAATTCATTATGTCACCATACATGTCGTAAATGTTTTAAAGGGTTGAAAAACTGAAAATTTAGGCTCTTATGAAACAGGAAGATTGTGATCGATATGAATATGATAAAATCCTTAGCCTGGTACCAGAGTAGTATTCTAAATCAGGGTTGTGCCTAATGTACATGTATATGAAGTGGAATGATGTATTTTTCTAACCACTGTTTTTATTTAGTGACTTATGTTACTACGTTTCCTCTTTCCCCTTCTCTTTTTATTTGCTTCAATTCCTCCCTCTCCCTTTCATGCTTTTGTACATGGCTTTGCCTGGGTATTCTTTTAACCCATTCCCCAAATTGGTAAACTATTTTCAACTCTTTCCCTTCAACCATATTATACAAATTCTCCCTTCACTTCCTTCTACATTTGTTCTTGTCTCTTTGCTTGAAAATTATTCATCTTACCGTCTTCTTTTTGCTATCTTTTCCTTTTCTGCGAATGAATACTCATGATATGAATGTGCTATTTCATTTGTCCCCTTTGGTCCTTCTTTCTTTATTTCTTTTTCTTTTTTCAACAATCATTAATTTCCTCTAATTTCCCCCAAATCAACCAACATGTTTATCTTGCTGTCATCCCCATTATTTCTCCCTCCTCTCTGTCTGCCTCTCTCCATCTCTCTCTCTCTCTCTCTCTCTCCTCTCTGTCTTCTCTGTCTCCTTCTTTACCCCCCCCCCCCCTCTCTCTCTCTCCACTCATCTTTTTGTTCTCTCTCTTTCATCATGTAAATTTACTTTATGTTACTGCACCCTTGTTGCCCTTTTTTTGGCATGAAATTGATTTCTTGTCTCTAACCCTGCACCTCTCTAACAACCACACCCTATTTGTGCCACACCTTGTATAGCTGCAGCCCCAGCAGTCACCACCACCCCGGAGCCAACTTCACCAAACGACGAGCACCTCTACCACCACCACCACCTGTGCCCCCCAAGGGCGACCGCCAGTCCCCCTCCACCATCCCCAAGAGCCCCGTCTATCCACCCCCTCGCCCACCGCCCAAAACCAACTCTCTCTAGGACGACTAGCCGTCCGTAGTGCCTCCTTGTAGTGATGCACGCATGCAGCATGTCCATTGTTTAGGTATACGATGCATTTTCTTGTAATTTGTCATTGAAGGTTTTCTCCACCCGCTCTCCCTCCACACAAAATAAGTCTAGAAAACAAAGCTCATTGCAGCACTAAGTTTTGATCACTGTCAATGCAATCATGGAGTTTAGAAATGGGTATAGAGTGGTCTTGGTCCCATCCTTTTACTTTGAATATTGTCATCGCGCACCCATGTTAGAGATGGAAGATGGCTCTTTAGTTTTAAAAATAGATATTAAAAAATCTGACTCTCTCTGCATCCTGTGTGAGATATTGTGTTACCACAGTTTGCACAATTATCTGAAAACCAATGAAGAGATTCTGAATGAAGTTGCCAAAGTTGTATACAATTTTATTCTGAATCTATTATATTTAGGGGATGAAGAGATCATATTAGGTCTTATAGGTTAATAATCAAACATGTTTTAAAGCATTTTTACAAAAGCACTTAATCACTTATGCCAAGGGATGCCTATAAGGTTAAATCATTTTATGTGTGTTTTGTGGAGCGGGTGGGGAGAGTTCATCCTGCATTATCTGATCATTATTTAAACTAGAAAATAAACCTCTGTAGTAATAGGGAAACAATTTATGAAATTAGAAACAGAGAGATTACTAGATATTTTTAAAACTTTAAGTTCTTTTCATCCACATATCAAGACATATGATTTGGGAAGAAAATGTTGTGTAATGTATTAATCCAGACTTGAGGCACATGGAAAGTTTAATAGATATAATCCACCCAGTAAAGCGCTTAGAGACATTTGTAATAAGCGCTATATAAAAACTGAATATTATTATTTTTAAGATGAAGCAATCGGCGCAAAAATGATTTATGACTAGCATTAAAAAGAATGAATAGTGCATCATGCATTCGATTAACATGGAATGATTGGATGATATCAACAGTATATACTGTAATACATTTCATTTGTAGTATGTGTTATCATCTTGGGAGCCTATCTCTGGGTCTATCTATCTATATTTATCTTTCTTAACCCTATTTAGAAGCCCCCCCCCCCTCGACATTTATCGCGATAATTTTTTAACGCAAAAAAATCTTGCACTGAAATTTTGTGACTTTTTTCTTTCCAGACTTGCGCATCTTTTGAAAGAAATTTTTCGAAAAATCGGACCTACTATTACAAAGTCACGTGTCCTTTTGTCTTTGCATGTCAGCCCGAAAATCGCTCATTTTTGTGATTTGTGTACAAAACATATGGAAATCTCATTTTTCAAATAAAGAGATAAAACATTGGTTATTTGGTCTTGTTTATAGTTTAGGTGTTTATTTTGCGGTCAAAATAGTTGAATTATAGTTGGAAATGAAATAAAACAGTAAAATACATAAGTTAAAAAAACAAAGAAATACATAAGAAATTATCAAAACAATAGATAACATAAGGAATAACCCTGTTCTTTCAATTTTTTGTGTTGTATTATTATTCCAAATGGTCTAACAAATATATGTAGTGAGAAAGAGTGCTTAAATATGAATAATGTCTGATTGATGGGCAAAAATGTGAATTTTATGACCTTATTTGCATAAATTACCATAAATATGCAAATGAGTGAATTTTCAAAAAAATTGAAATTACCATAGTATTCTATACACTTCACTTGACATGTATGCAAATTTTTTGCGCCGATCGAGTGTTTCACGGCCGAGATCATAGTGGGAGGGGGCCTTAGAAGCCCCCCCCCCCCCCCCTGGGCTATGCAGTTTCAAAATAGCCCGGGCTAGATAGGGTTAAAGCCCCACTGCACTACTTGTGGTTACTTGCGCCCTTTATATAGCAAACAATGCCTAAACGGTACCCATTGGTCCCCCATGGTCCCCTATTATGTTAATTTAGAGCTGATTTGATGAGATGACCACCTGTCAGTGAACATGCAGGGAGGTCTAATCCCTTCTGGCCAAACTAGTGCAAAGGGGATTTAAGTTCCCTGTCCTTTTTCCTCTTTCTCTTTTCATCTATGACCCTTTCTATTCCTTTTTCTTTCTCATTCTCTTAACTCTCTCAATAATAATCATGTTCATGCTCTACTCCTTCTCATTTTATCATGCTCTCTCTCTCCTCCTACCCCAGCTCCTACACCCTGCCTCTCTCTCCCTCTCTCCTTCCTTATGTGCCTCCTTCCTTCCCTCCCTCCTTCCCTCTCTCATTCCCTACCTTCTTCCCTCTCTCATTCCCTACCTCCTTCCCTCTCTCCCTCTCCATCTCTCCCTCTCCATCCCTCCCTCCATCTCTCCCTTGCCCCCTCCTTATTAACTAACCCTCTCTCTCTCTTTCTCTCTACCTCCTTCCCTCCTTCCTTCCTTCCCTCCCTCCTCCCCTTCTCCCCTCCTTCCCTCCCTCCCTCTTCCCTCTCCCTCCCTCCCACCCCCCCTCTCCTTTTTCACTTTCTCTCCATATTCTCTTCTCCCTTCTTTACCTCCCCTTGCATCCCTATCCTCACCTTCCTTTCTCTTTCTCATGATAAATATCTCTCCATTCATCTTTCCCTTGGAGCTGTCCAATATTCTCTTTTCAACTCTGCCTTTGCAATCTCAATTGTATTAATGAGGGGAAATCTTCAGCATTCTTGGGCAATCATCTATATATTTCACAAAGGAAAAGCTCTGATCTCATTTTTAGCAAATTTCCCCAAAGGTTTAAAGTATGCTCTAAGCTATATTTATATTCATGTACATATTTGAATGGTAGTTCATTTTGCATCATGCCATGCATTGTATTATGGTCATATCATTTTCCAATTATCACAAAATATGTAAAAACTCCTCATAAAAACTCATCAGTATAAATATATAAAATAGAAGTTCTTTCCCTTTCCCCTCCCTTTTTTAGTTTTTGTTTAAAAGGGTACAATCTTGTACAACCCAATGATACTTCTGTATGTGCTCCTTCAATTCTTGATTTGTATAACACCATGAATGGAGAAATGTTCAACTTAGGGGCGGCAGACTACATTGTTCGACATTGGTTGGGTACATGCCTGCCCCAGGTTTGTGGAGTCATAAGCAACACATCCCATCAAAAGGGGATAATCATGCAGCTAGAGCATTAATGAGTGTTGCAAAATATATACAGAATCCCAATAGATTTTGTTAAAGTTTTCTTAGGAAATTAGGAAAGAACATGATACAAGGATAGGAAGGCCTTTTGGTCATAGAAATGTATTTTCCCTTTTTCTCCTCCGGCATCCTGGGGAAATGAGGTAGAAATGTGCTCTTAATGAACCGGTACATGTAATTTTTGATTACATATTAATTGTGCTTTATGCTATTTACTTTTACTTGTGATTGAGTGATTGCCAGATAAATAATGATGATAATAATACAAATAATGATGATGGTTTTAAGGTTTGGCTTGCAATTAGACTGGAGGTCTAGGTCTAGTATTACAATTTAGCTGATGTATAACAACTGGGGGGTGTTTCACAAAGACTAAGATGAACTTTAAGTTGGACTTAACTATGGCAGGCCCTTAATGCCACTGTTTGCTCTCACCATTATGATCTTTTGATAATATTTTTTCCTTCAATAATGAATTATCAAAAAATGTAAATTGTGAGCACGATTTGTACGTCCCTTGAGAGACCAATGCCGGTAAATGGTGAGAGCAAACAGTGGCATGAACGACCTGCCATATTTAAGTCCAACTTAAGATCGATCTTAGTCTTTGTGAAACACCCCCCAGTTGTTATACATCAGCTAGATTGTAATTGTCAATAGGTCAGGGTAATAGTTACAAATTCAATAAGTGTCTTCTTTGAAAATCCACCCACCCAAGTTGTAACCAAAGCATGCATCTTGGAATCTATCTTCCCCTTTGAATATCCACATGAATCATACCCATATTTTGTTCTTTTCTTTTTCTTCAAAATTCATGTTTACATCAAATTTCATCATTCATGCTTTTCTATGTGATCATTCCGTGTGCATTTTCGTTTCAATCACATTGTTCTCATTTCAAATTGGCTCTGCTGGGGTCACCATTTTTTCATATCACTCCTCCTACGCACATGCTTGTAACCTTGGTGTTCATTCACGCTTTCCTTTTTTTTCTCTTGCGAAATTGGACACTAAAATTTGCCAAAAAGCAAAAATATTTCACTTCTACTGGTCTTTAGCAAAAGAATATCTATTGTTGCATTGGTTCTGATAATATTTTGGTTACATATAAAGGTGAATGGATGTATTACCTTTCGGTTTAATCATCAAGCGCTTTATGTTGTAAATTTGGTTGCATTAGGCAACTTGTTTCCTTTCTCTTTGCCATTTTCATGTAATCATTACTACATTTAATATGTAAACCGCAAAATAGAACTTACAGGTATAATGACTATTCAATTCATTACATTTTTAGCAATTTATTTGTCAGTGGAGAAAAGTGGTAATTATTGGTTTTTTAATTATGTCTACCGTAATCAATCTTTGTTCTTTACATTTCTTTAGGTTCATCCCAAAATTTAAGATTTCCCTCATTTTGTCATTTCATGCTTACATGGTCCAGTGTTATTGTTTTTTTGGTGGAATGTTGTTTTTGTCAAGTTAAAAAGTTGTGTGCCTCAGGTCTGGATTTTGCTTGTGTTTATCCGAGTAATGCAAAAGTTATTTCTTGTAATGCATTTTTGAACTATACTGTGCCTTTTTAATCCTTAATACAAATCATGCATTGTGATGATTGAATATCTGATGAATGTTTATGTTCAAATTTACTGAATCTGTGAACTTGTAAGAGTGTCATTATGATGTGAATTAACTTCGTTTTTTTTGTGTGTGATCATTTTCCACCAGACCCATCAGAAATTCCACACTTCCTAGGAAGTCAGTGAAGAGAGTACATGCCCCTCCCCCACCCGTCAGTGTCTCACCGGTCCCCTCCCCGACGAACAGCCTGACACGGAATACCCAACCTCCAGGAGCCCCCCAGCCTTCAAATCAGAACACTCAAAACAATCACAATAGTCCCGAGTTAACAAGAAAGCTAAGCGACGCGAGCTCGCTTACCACGAATGGCACGGTAACCAAACCGGAACGCCCTCCAGACAAGCCCCCCATCGCGGGGAAGCCCCCCAAGGGCGAGAAGCCGATCGTCTCGTGGAAGCCTGTCCCCGCCGACAAACCGCCCGTCACCGACAAACCCACCAAGCCCGAGAAGCCTATAGTTCCAGTACCTAGTCCTACCAAGGAGCGTCCGGGGTCAGGGCGGGACAGTACCGACGGGACGGGCCTGTCTCCAAACCCCCCATCACCAAATAGCAAACCCAAATCAGCAGCGATTCAAAGACCTACGATGTTACCCCCTCCTCCGCCACCTACTGCATTGGAAAAAAAGGATGGTATAAATAAACAAAGTAGTTTTGATACGGACTTGTGACAAGGTCAAGCCACAATCTAGCTATATTTAGAGATACTTTCAAGTCGCCACACTTATTTTTACTTCAGCATCACTTCATAGTTGTCCATATTACGTATGCGAAGAACACATCTAGATCCAGTCAACAGATATCACCAATTTACTGAGGGTTGCAAGACTTTACCGGCTCTGTATGACTTAGTCATCATTTTTGACGGGTTCAAGAGTCTATTCTTCACATTGTTGGGATAGTCCTATTGTTTCTCTACTAAGGTATTTTGCATTTTTCACAATAAACTATGTACAAGGGTATATATGGTAGGAACATGGTAGTGTTTATGGCAGTCAACTTGTGCAAATCACTTTGACAATGTAGGCAATCTTTGTTATACCTGTGAACACAACTGAATCATGTCATGAAGATATATAGTTGATGAATATACTGAATATACTTTGTGTACAGAAATATGAAACTATATCTTTTGAGATCAAATATTGATGTCCATGTTACATGTATGTGAGATATTTATTAATACAATAATAGATTGGGCCATGCTGCATATGTTTCAGAAGTGTTTTTTGTGGGTATTTCTGCTTTTGATTTTGTTCATGCAAATAATTTTTGACAAATTTGAAAATCTACATGGTTACAATTTGATGTTATTTTCATGACTGTTGTTTCATAAACCTCCTTATTGCCTCCACCCCTGCAAAAAAGTAAAATATTAACAGATCACGATCAGTCGATTGTCCATCAATTTTATCATCTTCATAAAAGAATACCCATACAAGATAGTCATTTCCGTTTACAATCTTTTTTTCTGTTTGGACATTGAAGGTATACCTGTGTCCACTAATACAGGATAGCAGTTAAGTTTTTTAAACCAAAGTTTATAAAGAGGGGAAAGATTTTTTAGTTTGCGCTTTGAATCCTTTCGTTATTTAAGGCAAGAAAAAACAATCTCATGGAGGAAAAAAATACTATGTAGCATGGCCCTGTACTTTCTTCTCATTTCTTTATATAATATAAGCATTTGATCATTTTCTATCATATCCATGATATGATAGAAGTTGGAAGTGTTTTTCTACAAAATTTTGAAGTGCTTTTTTCTTTTATCATCTTTAATTGGAAGTGATTGCGAAGAAGTTAAGTGTACTTTTCCCTAAATGCTCAATGTATAATCCTTTACATTAGGAAAAGGCCAATTTATAGTTCATATTGCAAATTTATCTCATTTTAAAGACTCCTTTACATTTGCATCTATGATCTATCGGTTGTACTTTCATCAAATGGTAACATTTTCTGGAAGATTAGTGTACTTTTGGTAGATTCGAGGCAAACTGATGATTGACAATTTTTTACCTTTCATATATAGCGGGAGGTATATACCATTGCTGTGGTATGCAATATTCGACAATCTGTTATCCCAAAAAGTGAATCTTGGGTACTGGTAAAGGAATGAATTATCTAATGAAAGTAAACCTGTTGCGATTCTTCTACGTTGCTCATGCAGTGAATGGGTTGTTTAGACCAGCAAACTATCAACTAACTATTAAAAAGTGTCTCAAATTATATTCACGGCTAATCACAACTCATATTTGGATGCAGGGGACTGCATGTTATGCATGTGTACGGAGGCTACTAATTCTATTCTGATCTTATATGCAGATTATATCTCAGATATAGGGCTATTCCATGCAATGTGTATCACATGACAAACAATGTGAATCAATTTGTTTCATTCGGAAACAAAAATATCATGATTTGTTCATTCACAAATGATATCGATATCACTACTTGTATGATTAGTCAGAGGTCATGGTGGTAGATTTTCTTTTTCGAGATAAAATGTGCGGATAAAAGATGTGTGATACAGGACGAATGGCACAGAATCGCTCTATTCTTATCTTCTACCAAATTCATTTGTCAGATAAAAATGTATTGTAGTCTTGATATTCAGTGTAAATTAGATCCATAACTCAAAATTATCCTTAAAGACGTTGATGCCTTGATCTCATCCCCGTCATAAGAATGGCACATTCCCAGCAGGATACTGAACAGTGGCCAACTTTGGCGCATTCCATTTTATAACTAGGAGGCAATATACAAAGATGATGTGAAAATAAAAACATTTTCCTTCAGCTAGTCTAAGGTAACTTTACACTCTGTAGAAGCAAGTGTTATATTTTTCTTGTGTACAGTTATCTACGTTAAGTAAAATCATTCAAAGTGTTTTGGGGTCTTTTACATGAATGTTTGGTATTTTAGATGTTTAGAAAATTATGATTTATAGCATAAGGCTGGCTGGTACCATGCAATTGACCTGTTTTCTATGAAAACAGAAATTCCTTTGCTATTCTTAAGTTTATGTGATCAAAGTATATGCTCTTTCAAACATAACATACTAAACTACCCTACAACACAGCTGCAGCAAAATAAAAGTCACGAGTCACGGATTCGAAACCAAGCCAATGCGCTCGTGCACTTTGGTAAGCCATTAATCCTCATTATCAAGTCCCTTGGAGAGGACTTAAAGCTGTCTGTCCCTTGGTTGCTTACCTACAAGCATACACATGCTTTCTTAGCAGTCAAGTAAACAATCATCAACCATTAAATGAATCGGGATGGGAAGAAGGTACCTGTATGTAACGTAGGGCCTCAAGTGTGCTCCCATATCTCTGTATTATGCTGGTTTGTTTGTTTGACGTGACTGTTATGAAAGCATGCATATGTTTGCAAGGAAGCTTGATTAAATTGAAGTATGCCTTGGTCAAGAAATGAAACAATTGTTGGCAGAGTATGATACATTTTACAAGCATGACCTTGTTCATTAAGCTTAAAGGCCTGGTTACACCCTACCAAGAAACTTTTGCTATAACCTCTACCAATAACTACTAGGAACTTGCTTGAAATCTTATTTACCGAAATGCACAACTCTCACTCACACCCCCCCCCCCACACTCACACACGCATCCCCCACTCACTCACACACACATGCGCCCACAAACTTTAGACCACAGGGTCAAGATGAGGAGCCTGATTTTTCTGTTATGTATTTCTCCTTAGTCTTCAACATTCTGTATAAGTTCAGTAGAGTGAATCATGAGTCTAAATTTTATTCTGTCAAAATGCATTTTCCATCATTACCAGGGGAGTGTTTCACAAAGATACAAAGTTGAACTTATCTCTAAGTTGGACTTAACTATTATGGAAAGCCATTAGCATCTTTGAAAATATTTTGTAAATTTTTTTTTTGAAGGCATAAGATGTTGATTCAAATCATCCTTTTTTTCCATTATCATGAAGATTTCATGTTCCTGATGTGAAATTTATTAAAAGTGTAAAATACTTCAATTTTCACTTTTTTCATATTTTATTTTATGGCTACAAATGGCTTTCCATAACTTTTAAGTCTAACTTAGAGATAAGTTTGACTTAAAATCTTTGTGAAAAACCCCCCAGATGTCTTCTTACCCCTTTGATTGTGCCACTTGCCTGTATTGCATGCCGTCTGTTTGGAGCCAGAAGGGCGTTAAAGGTAATACAAAGTTTTGGTATTGGGTCATGAATTTGGTTCAAATGAACATATTGGAAGCATATGCGATCCTACAATATTCAGTGATCGTCGTCGCGGTCGAAATCGAGTCTTAAGTTATGAAATTTAAATAATAATCACTTTATGTTGTATAGCTCCCTCTCAAGGTCAAGATATTAATTAAGCTATAAAACAATGTTCCTTTACTAATATCGACCGACTAGCTATTCCCGTTCGCAAAATATATACCACAACTACATATTCTGAGATTTTCATGGTCGCAGCTACCATAGTACGGCCGTAGGAGCTATTTGAAATTTATCAAAATTTACCGGGAGCACCGGTAAATCTTTATATTCAATTTTTCTCGAAAAAAGAAGCGTTTTAGGGGCTTAAATTTATAGTGCTTTTATTACATCCACAGGGGCATCCAAAAATATCAAAATTGTAAAGAATCACTATCCACCCATTTTTCAAAATTTCCCAAAACTTTGTAATACCTTTAACTCTGTAAATTTATATGAGTCAAGGCCCTTGTATCTCCAAATAGACAAAATATTGCAACGTTAAAGGGATAGTTGAGTTCTATTGCAGAGGGCGCTACACAAAATAATTTTGTTGTGAGATAATGAAAAACTGAATGTCAAATTTGAAGGAACATAATATTTAAATGACAAAATCAGCTTTGTTTGATCAAAATCGGTTCAGAGACGGCTGAAATATAACGATTTCTAATACTTGTGTACCACCACAAATATTAGATATTTTGAAAAATTTGAAAAAAACGTTGAAAAAAACTAAACAACGGCTTTTACGTCGTATTTCAGCCAATGCCAATGTCGGCTTTTGGTAGGCATTTTCGTGTTGCTTATATTACCCACAATTAGCCGGCTCATGTATTGTTATTTTTAATTAAATAATTAATTAACGGTCACCATGTTTTTTTGAAAGTGGAGCTGAATTGGTATGATCGTATTGGCAAAATTTCACACATTTTGGGGTCTAAAAATTACCATCATAGCAATTTTAGGATCTAAAAGAGCACTATAAATGTCATAGATAAGAATAAGAGCAATAACCATGCAATTTGAAGGCATTTGCGGTCTGAAAACAGAACTCAACTATCCCTTTAACTTCAGAATATATCCTCTTGCCTTGCTGACATAGTCGATTGTCTGTGAAAAGTTATCTAAATGCACATGCAGCACCCTGACTAGTTAAAATGTATGGGGGGGAAACAAAAACATTGCAAACAAATGTTAGGTGCTGAAATTTGCCATTACATCTCCCATCATTCTCAAACAAACCAGTATTTGCAAATCAGAGTCGTTAAAGGGGGGGGGGGGGTGTATTCGTCATCGTTCATGTTTCATGAAGGTATGACTTTTGTCACAGCCATGGCCAGAATCGTTTTGAATTTGAAATTAATGCCATGTTTGCCACGATTGGTTCCTCTTATTCCATTCACATCATAATTACTCTACACTGAAGAAACAAGCCACTCTTTCAAATTCTATTTTGACTGTTATTCATTTAATTTTAATTCCATTAAGGACAGATTTTGAATTCCTAAATTAAGTCAAGTGAGAAACCTTTCATTTGAAAGAAATGATTTAGCTAAAATAATTATTCACCAATTAATAAACACTCATATTCATTTCATAATCACTTTGACAAATGAGTATTTTCTTTCCAATGAATAGTATCATTGTGAATACATGTATGCAGCTATTATAAGTATTGTGATAACACTATAATTTTCCCTATATTTTCTACCTAACTGATATTATCAATAAGCAATGTTATAAATGCTCTTTATTCACTTTTATTTCTCTTCAATAATTAGGTAAATACTAAGCTCTTCTATTGACATACTGTTCAAATGTGTGAAATCCCTCATTTGATTACTCTATCTATGAACCAAGAAACATATACGGATAACTTAAATATATACACACACATATTTGTCAGAGCTCGCCAAATTGATCTCAGACTAGCAATGAAGTTACCCCATACTTTATATATTTTTATATGAAAATAATAATTCAAGACAATTGTTTGTGAGACACATAGAACCATTAAATGTTTCACAATACAATGAATGAAGGATTCTATCATCTTTCAGATAAAATTTTGTTTAATGGATAGTGAAACAGCCTATTTCAAAATATTTGACAAAATCATCATTTGTTTGGTGCTTGGTTTGTTCTGCCACATTTTTGTGTTGCTTACATTCCTGTTAATTGCTCTTTCACTTTAATATCCCCTCCCCCCCCCCCCCCCCAAAAAAAAGAAGACAACTTTTAATTCAATGAATAATCTATAACTTTGCGGCAACAGCATCCATCACAAATAATATCATTTTAATGTTTTCATATCCTTCCATTACGGTATATTAACAAATATATATTTATTCAACTTTTTAGAACACACTGCAGTATTATTCTTATTGTCCAAATACAGAAAAATATTATTTATCCACAATTCCGTAAATATGGCCTGCAAAGTACCATTTTAATACATAACACTGATTACATCGTTATGATTAATTTCAGCACAAAGTTTCAGTTTTATACCAACCCCTTTAATGCGTTAAAGACACAAAACATGTTTGAGTAAGTAGGAAGTTTGATCTATTCCAAGATGATAGAAATATTTTAAACATGAATTATATATGTATATATCAAAAGGAAAAAAAATGCTTACAATTTTACTATTTCTCACCCAAAACTTATAACCATTCCAAAGTAGATATTAGAAGTAGCATTTCATAGGATTTGTATGTTAGAAGATGAATATTTACAGAAAATAAGGAAGAATTACGGTAGTCTTCAGAAGAGTTGAGGGCAGTAAAAAAGCAGCTATAGGGCGACTTGACGAATGTTCCTTTTTATACATTTCTCACCATTCTTTTCCTTTTTAAGGGTGATCCATCTCATTCTTGCAATCGTAGGACTTCACTGGCTTTATCATATTTCTCAGCTCGTTTTTGTAAGGAATATGGAAGTGGCTCGTTTTGATCAAAACCAATATTTATTGAGAAGCTTCCCTCCATGTTAGAGATACGAATGTACAAACACGGAGAATATATTTTACAGTGTGGGGATTGTCATTTGATGTGCAACTATTTGTGAATGCCATTAAGATCTTTTGATAGACTACTGACAACTGAGAGCCAGCAGGCCATTAACTATCTCGAGGAAAAAATACAGGAATAAAGGCTTGTGAAGATAAGAAGTGGTAAACCATGACAGTTTTTTTTACGACCTGTAAATGAAGGGCAACTGCATATTCACTGAGCTCTGTGTAGTGAGATACAGAATTGCGAAGCATATTACACTTTAATACTTCCTAACAAACGTTGAACATGGTTTTAATGTCAAATCTGAACAAGGCTTCACCATCCTGCCTCATGTACCAGCTTCCCAACTATTTGTTAATGGGACATCACAATTAATCTTTGATGTGTTTTGGGGTTGTTCTTCCCAGAGTACCTATATTGTGACGAGCTATTACATATTGTGTAATTTTTGTCATGTTATAGATTGATAATATTGGTTGGTACTTTTTTTGACAGCTTTACATTTCTCTCTAGAAAACAAATTCTAAGGATCGTTTTAAGATTAAGATCACTTTTAAAACTATGGTATCCATGTTTGATCTTTAACACATACATAAATTCAACTTGTCATCAAGAGGGTATTAAAAAAGTATTTGTGAATGATAAAGCAGTCACCAAGTTTGCTTGATGATTTCATTAAATGATTAGCTCAGTTAAGGGTGTCCTCAGACTGTTATACAAAATTATCTTTTATTTTATCACATCTAGCGTGCACTTTGATGATGAATTTTTAAAATGTGCTTTAAGGGCCAAGATGTATCTTTCCATGTGATGTTTATGGATCCTTTTATGTGTTGTTATTGCTCGAAGAAATATTTTACTAACTTTGATCCCCCCAAATAAGAGGTGGGTAGAAAATTATGATATGTTTTATGTAACTATTTATGTAGTAGGAAGAGGAAGGGAAATGGTCAGAAGAGCAAGCCAACTTTTCATTGTATGTATTTTATAGTGGGTCAGCTCTGTATTATTGCCTGTACTGTATAAAATTGTAAGAAAAGGACTAGAATTGTACCCCGACACTTTTGTCGTATGTAAGAAGAATACATGTTTGTAATAACAAATTACACAAATATGACAAGAAATGTGTTTTGGACTCTTATTTTACAAATGTTTTGAAAGGCCTGAGCATCAAGAGAAATACAATTCATCTTCAAAGGGACCCTCATTAGGATCCTCTCATTAAAATTAAAACAAAGTTCTATTTTTTGGTAAGTTGGTGTAGGCTTTTTTTTATTAACAGTCGAGCACTCATGTCTGTCAGACTAGACAATCCAGGGGCTACACAATTATAACCCTGGCTTTAGCGAGGCCGCTATTTAGGTGCTCTAGCAAGTTAAGAAATTAATTCCTGCCAGGTACCTCGCCTAAGTTGAGTGTCCACTGAAATATGGTTAAGTGTTTCTTTTGATGTTCAGTATATGATGATGAGAATATGTGATCATAATATCCAAAATTACAGGCCATTTTGCCAACGTCATGTCGATGTGAGAAATAATTCTCAGAAACATTCTTTCTCTCATATTTAGTCATGGCAGCATAGTCTGAGAATTGGCATAGATTTCATTACTTCATGATAATTGCGGTTACCCCAGAGGTATATGAAGGGAACAATCGCATGACAAAAAGGTACTAGGTCACCCATCACCATCAGAAGGAAAAAAACTTTGTGATTATCTGCTGAGTATTTACGAACAGCAAACTTCCCTGCCAATGGCAAAAGCATTATAATATACATGGCAATCATCATCTTCACCAGTCGAATCTCTGCCTTGTTTCTGTTATGAAAGCTGGGTTGTGTCTTCAGTTTCATTGGTTTCAAATGACCTGTATCGGAGACGGTGTCCAGGTATCGTGGTTTTGACTTTGGTGACTTACATTTTTCTCTTCCAACCTGCGAACTGCCTTCCCCCTTTAAGACTATGGCTTTGAGTACATATTGCTGCATTTCAGTGGCATTACCATGTTCAGAAAATGTTGATATTGGAGCAGAAATCATCTTTAAGCTTGGATCGGTAGCACAGCCTTTGCTGCAGCAAGCAGCCTCTTCCATTTCAGGACATCCCACTCCTGACATCTCAATTTCTCCAACCTTGAATGCAGCAGGCACACTTGGAACTCCTATTCCTGATTCGTTTGATAATACAATGTGCATTGAAGTATTCATGGCTTTGTCCTTAATGCTTGTGACACGTTTGCGGCTTTTTCGAATCGTGCAAATGATGATGGCATGGCAGAGTGGTATTACAAACATAGGGGTGAATATAAAGAGGGATTCAAAGAAGTCGTCTAAATATTCCACCCATGTTTCTGTTAATCCTTTTACTGTACAATAAGGTTCAACTACGACGTCAAGGTAAGCAAGTTTTAGACCTTCCCTCAGTACAAGGAGCGAGTACATCATGATCAAAATGGCAGTGATTGCTTTTCTGTGACAGTATCTTGGGAACATCTTTTGCGGTGATTTGATCAAAAGACATCTGTTCACAGCCACACATAACATGCTGAAAAATGCTGGACACAAAAAAAACATATCAAAGATCAAGTATATAGACACACAATTGTACCATGAGTTCAAGAAATTTAACTCTGGTCGTAACCAAAGATATATCAGTATAATGGGGTATCCTACACTTATATTGATGATGTTGACAACGGCGAGATGAACGATGAAAACATTGGACGTGGCCCGTCGTAGCTTCTTGGACTTGATGAAAGGGACGACGATGAGGAGATTGCCGAGGAGTCCGAACACGAGCATGACGACAAGGTAGAATGTCACACCGGCTTGGATGACATGGTAGTGACTACCCCCTATCCATTTTTGAAAGACAGTCAGGACATCTTCAGCGAGACGGACATTCGAACAATTCGCCAAAGAGCAGTTTTTAACGGACTCTCCTGTGACATCCAAATCCATAATTCAAGTTAAATGTATACATCAGCAACAAAAGTGATCATGAATTTGCATACAGTTACACTGATTTTACGAAGTTCTATGATAGCAACATTAGTCTCAATAGTTACAAGAACCCATTAGCGTGACAGTGTACCTCAACACACATAGTTATGTTAACCCTCCCGAACCGCTCGACATCTCCAATGCGTTTAGAATGATGGAAATATTAACATAAAAGCTGAGCTGTACATTGAAGCATGCTAAATTTGTGATTTGCTCGGTCGTGATTTGCTCGGTCGTGTTGAGTTATAGCTGTTGGTGACAAAGAACTCATTTTTGATAGACAGCTAATGCAATTAGGAACATGGGGGTATAGAGCTCTAATGCCACGTTAGATGTTAATTACCTTTTTGACAATGCATCGTGTCAATCCAAAATGTGGGCGTCTTTGCTCTTAATAATCCATCGTTTTGGTAATCACTAAATGGGTTTTTTAATGTCACCATGGAAAAGGCTCCATTAAGATGACATATTCATAAAGCTAGCCATTTCCGTTTAAGTGACTGCTCTTGAATGCACAATGTACCGACAAAACAAGTCCATCGTTCACTTCTGATCGTTCCGACAAGGTTTCAACTTTCAATTATATCGAGCAAGTACCAAGGATGCATGAATGCGAGGCGGGGTTCTCGCTTTCATTATGCTTGGCTTCGGGCAGATTTGTCCTAGATCTGTAGCATATGTTAATTATTGATGAAAAGTTTTATGAAACGGGGCCCCAAATTATTTTTTAAAAAGAATAAGAATCGTGTTATATCATCCAGAATATGACAGGGGCAGACAATTTGCTCATAGCATACCGTCATATCACTACCTCCAGGGGCGGATCTAGCTTTTTGCTAAGGGGGGGGGGGGGTTGACCAAAATAATGACGATGCGGAGCATCGTCCACGACCCGCGAAGCGGCGAGCCGATTTTTTGTGGGGGTGTTTATTTGAACCCCGTAAGTGATGTTTTCCTAGCATCTATTAACACAATGGAGACCATAAAAAGCAGTGCATGATAACGTCTTTTTAAATCAAGTAACAGTTTAATACATAGTTATATCCAGAGTTATCATGTGTTTGGTTAAGTTACCAGATGAGTTGAATATCTTCTCACAATATTTGCACTTGAAAGGGTTTCTCTCCAGCGTGCGTTCTTTTTCTTTCTTTTTTTCTTTTTTTTTTCTTTTTTTTTCCTTTTTTTTTGGGGGGGGGGGGCCGCCCAAGGGGGGGGGTTGCAACCCCCCAACCCCCCCTCTAGATCCGCTTCTGACCTCATTAAGGCCTTCAGATCGAATGGCCTGCTAATTCGGCCGCACGCTGTTTCTGCAGATTCTTGAAAAACCAAACAAAGTCTTAATGGCTTCGTGGTAGTTCCGGTTACCCCATAGATAGATGTAGGGCACCAGTGTGTGGAACAGAGGAATAAGACCACCTAGAGAGAAAAGGACAAAATAAGCAACCGTGTTCTGGATAATGAGTTCTGACACCAAGGAAGTAACCCATCCCGCAACGAGAATGGCATACATGGCGACCATCATCTTAATAAGACGGGCCTCGGCCTTACCAGGTCCCTGAGGGGTATGCTGTGAAGGCTTCCGAGTGCTTGCACGCCTAGTCAACATAATACTAGAAAAGCGACGCGACAAACCCCTTGAAATGGAAAGCTTCTTTGGAACTATTTTCAGTTCTGGCTCAAGTTCAGTGACTGCATTTCTGTTCTGACCCGTACCAGGTGAATTTGGTCCATCCCTGGCCTTCACCTTACCCTTACACCTATTCATTTTTTCTGTTGCTAGCGCTACATTAAAAGGGATGTCGGTTTGCTGGCTGCTGCAGCTTGGAAAATGATGATCATGATGAAAGTCTACTTCAGAAACTGGTGCCATTGATGCAGTTGTTACAATGGAAACATTCGACATCATGCTCATCTTCCCAGCTGATTTACCAATAGTTGAGCTTGTTTGGTCGGTCACTTCAGTGCACCCCTTACTGTGCGATATATATTCGTCCATCCCGGTTTTAGCCGTATTATGTCGTCTTGTTGATTCCCCTTTTGCTCGTTTCCGACTGGACCGAACATAGCAAAGTACAATTACATGGCATACTGGGATGACCAAGGTGGGGATGACAAGAAATAGAATGAACAAGAATAGGCTGAAGTCTGACATCCATTCATTCTCAAAGTCCTTTACAGCGCAACGCCGTTCACTATCGACTTCCCGATATACCATCTCTAGCCCCGCTTTCATAAACTGGCAGGACCAAAAAACTACCAGGATCGCACCGATTGCCTTATGGGTACAGCATCGCCTGTACATCCTCTGGGGAGACACTATCAACAACAACTGGTTGACAGACACACACAGAACAGAAAACAAGCTAGGAACTATGAAGATTATGTCAAAGGCCACCTTCATGACTAAGCATGATGTTTCACTCCCACCAACTCCTGCGAACACGTTCTTTAAGATAAGCGGGTAGAAGATACATATGTTGATCATGTTGACGACAGCCATGTGGACAATGAAGAAGTTTGAAGTGACCCGTCTTAGGGAAGCGTTCTTGAGGTAGGGGATGATGATCAGCAGGTTGCTGCATAACCCTAAAGGTATCATGATCACGTAAAATGTGACAGCAATTATCTGAAGTGTGATGATGGGTTTTTCTAATGTCTTCTTGTACCCATCAGTCCAGTTCGCAGACGAATTATCAAAGAAGTCCAATGTTTCACGAGAATCTGACGCCCCAAGCTCGTGGGTATTCTCTGGTAACCTCATGTTGATGTATTAGTTGATGGCTGACGTGGGATACATCGTCAAACAGTCACGCGTGCTAATCCCAGCACACCTTGATTCTAAACTAGGTTTTCAACCACTACATTTTGGCGGGGAAAAGGTCACATCGACACTCTTGAAGTGAGGGAGGGATAAGCGATGTAAACGTTCGTTCGTGCAAAACGTATATGGAGATCAAGAGTTCACTTCATAAAGGTTTCCATTGATGTATTCATAAGATATCTTTGCCCATGCAGTACAGTCCCGTTTGACAATACGATTTTAGGTAGATTTCGCCTTTCGTGAAATTAGATTCCATTTATAGTTCCCATGTATGGACTAGGTTCCATGGTTGAAGAAACTGTTTTTCATCTGTTATTCGTATGTCTTGGCATAATCAATTGTGACGAAATATAAACTTCATGGCGCTTCTTTATAAATCGCTTCGTTCCATTAAAAAAAATTGACGGTAAAGGTTATAGCTGCAGTCACCAGAATTACGATTTGCAGGAATTAAGATCAATGCCCTGTCAACAACACACTCCTGACGTTTTTTTAATACTTTGGGACTTCACATTGTCCGATTCCATTTGGTGGCTTATGATTTCCATTCTCACCATGTGGAAAAAAAAACATTATCTTGGCAGGACAGTATCACACGACCTTCCTTCGTCGTCTCCATCAGCGTTCTGTTGAGTTAGCGATGCCACTTTGTCAAATAATGACCATTCCACCTGTTCTTGAGAATCTAGGTTGCTGAAGACATTGACTAGTACCAAAGAGATGTTACCATTTCGCATTGTTAGCACGGACCTTTAATTGTCCGGTTCCACTTGGTGGTTTATAACTTTCATTCTCATCAAGAGGAAAAACATCTTGGCAGGACAGTATCACACGATCTTCCTTTGTCGTCTCCATCAGGGTTCTGTTGAGTTAGCGATGCCACTTTGTCAAATTATGACCATTCCACCTATTCTTGAAAATCTAGGTTGCTGGAGACACTGAAAAGCACCGAAGAGATGTTACCATTTTGCATTGAATGTACTTTTATCCATGAAACTACTCAGCTTCTGGTACATTATCGCCGATGTGACATTACTTGATGGGGTAGATTAAGCTTATGCACTAGTTCATAACGAAATGGTTATGGCTAAGAACTGCACCCTTAACCACACTTCGTTGCCTGTTCTGTCCTGTGTTTCTTGATTACTCTCGACCTAATTGCTTGTTTAAAAATTAACGAAGTGGTCCTAGTTATTTCAATACAACACATGCAACTTTTAAGGGGAAACACCGACATATTCTTTCAATTAAGAATCGGAGCGAGGCTATGCCAGGAAAAAGTGTGTTTTCGCATTATGTAATTACTTTAGAGACAAAAGCCTCGGCTGCCAAATTGTAGTCGTATTTGCTTCTTAATTACTAAGCTAATTACAGATCCATTAGGTGTACCCGCGACTATTTTTATCCCATGTCGTCCCATATCATTACCTTATAATTCGAATTGGCTTTGCCTCATTTTCATTGTATAGTTGATATTTGCTTCCCAAACATGAGTCTGTCGGAACCTTTGTTTTCCAAACATATTTACATGGAGTCCTGTGTTTTTAAAATTTAAGTTACATAATTATGTATGTTGGTTTCTCATGACAATTACAAAGTAAAGAAAGTGCTTTTAAAATGATTGCCCCTCATCTAATATGTTTAGCCTCGGCAGCTGTTATCATCGCACGGTGAATTTCAAGGAATGAATCTCGCCGTTAACCACGCCCCCCCCCCACACACACACACACACTCACACAACACCTTGGTTGAGAGAGACAGTTCATTTAAGATCTTTTGAATGCCTGGTGTATACGCATCGGGCAACACTCGAACCCTCGACTTTTCGAATGGGAGTCAAGTGAGTGAGCCACTGAACCACTGGGGAATGGAGGGGAAAATGGGCGATATATACTGTAGATCGAGAGAGAGAGAGAGAGAGAGAGAGTATAATAATAGGCATAAAGGTGGTGGAAATGATTGGTGATAGGTTAATGAAGGAGAATATAAGAACAGTGCAAAGAGGGAGAAGAGAGAGAGGGAGAGAGAGAGAGAGAGAGAGAGACGAAATCAACGTGATGTTACGTATTGCGCTTCGTGATTTCTCATTGGAGCTCTCAGTTTTACGGTTTTAACTCACCTATTAGAGGCCAGTTCTTCCATTAGCAATATTGCGTGTCATCGATTTTTGTTTTATTAGGGACTTTTAGATTTGCACGTTTACAGCTTTGACTGCAACGTGTGACGTCATTTTAAGGCACTGCGCATGCGTCACGTCGTCTCAGTCGGCGATCGAGAATGCGTCAACCTTGATTTTCATAAATCTAGTACCGCGTGCGCATAAAATATACAGTTCCTCGGGTAGACAAAGGAACATCCCTTCCCTGCTATTATGTAAAAATGTGTAGAACAAGTGTCACATGCACATTCACCTGTTCTACACATTTTTACATAATAGCAGTGAAGGGATGTTTTACCACAGCAATAGGCCATTTTCGTAATGTAACCAAATTTAATGCATAGGTCTTTGTGAAGTGCCTCAATACAAACTATTTCATTCACCTGATAAGAATAATAGTATTTCAATAGACAAAATCCTAACTGCATACATTCGTTGTTGCCACGTTGGACAAACATTATGGCTTGACCTACCTAGGAACACTTAATATATGCAGTTGCATTCCGACTATTGAAATACTACTATTCCTATCAGGTGAATGAAATAATTTGTATTGAGGCACTTCACAAAGACCTATGCATTAAATTTGGTTACATTAAGAAAATGGCCTATTGTTGAGGGTAGAATGAGGAACCGTACATTTTGTCCTCTTTCTTTGTCTGTCATGTAATATAGTGTTACTTCCTGCATGCATGTATATCGTCGAGTGCAATCTAAAAGATTTCTAATTGTAGTCAACATGGGCAGTTGAGTACGTTGACACGCATGATCAGTCGGCGTTCGTCGTGTTCTCGTCTACTCAATCCAAAAGTTCCCTATTATATAAACCGTGAAATAAACCGCTCGGCACTCCGCCTAGATTATAGGCTACTACGCCCCCTGCTACGGCAAATTTCACGAAAGTTGGTGTAACGCCACCACCCGCCCGGACGCGATGAGCCGATGATTCGGAGTATCGCCGTTTCTTCATCTCTCTCTCTCTCTCTCTCTCTCTTTCTCTCTCACCTCTCTCTTTCTCTCAATATCCCTCGTACCCACTACTCTCTCTCTCTCTCTCTCCTCTCTTCTCCTCTCCTCTCTCCCTCTTCCACCTCTCTCTCCCTCTCAGCCTTAGTGCCCCATATTTCCATTAATCCATCCATAATTATTGCTCTTCTGACCTTCAAGACCCAGTTTTCTCTCGATTTCCGACAATTTAAAACTGAAACAACACTATCAAATAAACTGCTTGCAATACACACAATGCGTTCAAATTACTCGATAATTAAGACGGTGACATGGCGAAATCTTTGTCAGGATTCCATCTAATATATAATAACATATTTGATTTTCTCGTGTGCCATCGATCACTTTATTGTCGACAAGACAGTGATTAATGCCAATGCCCCACATCATGTTAGGGCGAACCACAACGATCTGGCGATACTTTGCTTTGTCAAATTATTGTCTTTTTGCGGCAGAAACGCAAATAGAACAACAACCAGTTGGTATTATGTTCTGTCTTGGTTCCCGGAGGCGAACTGACAATTTTTAACATTAAAAAAATACTAACACTTCTGCGAATTAATCGAGATGATTTAGACGACGCGCAAGGAAAGATTATTCGAACGAAGGAGAAGAAAGAGAAGAAGAACAGGAAGAAGAGGGAGAAGAAGAAAAAGAAGGAGGAGAAGAAGATGAAAAAAAAGAGAAAAAGAAGATGAAGAAGGAGAAGAAAGAAGAAGGAGAAAAAGAAGAAGTAGAAGAAGAAGAAGAAGAAATAGAAAAAGATGGAGGAGAAGTAAAATATGAAGTGAATTTAAGAAAAAATCTAACCCGATTTAAAACGTCTAAAGTGAGTTCCGGATCATTCTGGTTTATTTTATTCATCAAAGAGAGCAGATGATACAAAACGCTGCATGTAGGCCCTATCCAGTGAGGTGAGAACCAGATGTATCTTACTGTTAGCTTCGGTCCAAGCCAAATAAGAGGACTTATAGAATCATTTAGAGGGCAGGGGCGGGGCACCCGCTGTCTTTGGCGAATAAATAGGGACTTTTAGATTTGCACGTCTACAGCTTTAACTGCAACATGTGACGTCATGTAAAGGCACTGCGCATGCGTTACGTAGTCTCAGTCGGCAATCGAGAATGCGTGAACCTTGATTTTCCTAAATCTAGTACATACAAGGTACAAGGTACTAGGGAAACATCCCTTCCCTGCTATTATGTAAAAATATGTGTCACAGGCATATTCACCTGTTCTACACATTTTTACACAATAGCAATGAAGGGATGTTCTTTTGTTGAGGGTAGAATGAGGAACTGTATTATTTTGTCCTCTTTCTTTGTCCGATATGTTCATAGTGTTACTTCCTGCATGCATGTATATCGTCGAGTGCAATCTAAAAGATTTCTAATTGTAGTCAACATGGGCAGTTAAGTACGTTGACACGCATGATCAGTCGGCGTTCGTCGTGTTCTCGTCTACTCAATCCAAAAGTTCCCTATTATATAAACCGTGAAATAAACCGCTCGGCACTCCGCCTAGATTATAGGCTACTACGCCCCCTGCTACGGCAAATTTCACGAAAGTTGGTGTAACGCCACCACCCGCCCGGACGCGATGAGCCGATGATTCGGAGTATCGCCGTTTCTTCATCTCTCTCTCTCTCTCTCTCTCTCTCTTTCTCTCTCACCTCTCTCTTTCTCTCCATATCCCTCGTACCCACTACTCTCTCTCTCTCTCTCTCCTCTCTTCTCCTCTCCTCTCTCCCTCTTCCACCTCTCTCTCCCTCTCAGCCTTAGTGCCCCATATTTCCATTAATCCATCCATAATTATTGCTCTTCTGACCTTCAAGACCCAGTTTTCTCTCGATTTCCGACAATTTAAAACTGAAACAGCACTATCAAATAAACTGCTTGCAATACACACAATGCGTTCAAATTACTCGATAATTAAGACGGTGACATGGCGAAATCTTTGTCAGGATTCCATCTAATATATAATAACATATTTGATTTTCTCGTGTGCCATCGATCACTTTATTGTCGACAAGACAGTGATTAATGCCAATGCCCCACATCATGTTAGGGCGAACCACAACGATCTGGTGATACTTTGCTTTGTCAAATCATTGTCTTTTTGCGGCAGAAACGCAAATAGAACAACAACATATGTTCTGTCTTGGTTCCCGGAGGCGAACTGACAATTTTTAACATTAAAAAAATACTAACACTTCTGCGAATTAATCGAGATGATTTAGACGACGCGCAAGGAAAGATTATTCGAACGAAGGAGAAGAAAGAGAAGAAGAACAGGAAGAAGAGGGAGAAGAAGAAAAAGAAGGAGGAGAAGAAGATGAAAAAAAAGAGAAAAAGAAGATGAAGAAGGAGAAGAAAGAAGAAGGAGAAAAAGAAGAAGTAGAAGAAGAAGAAGAAGAAATAGAAAAAGATGGAGGAGAAGTAAAATATGAAGTGAATTTAAGAAAAAATCTAACCCGATTTAAAACGTCTAAAGTGAGTTCCGGATCATTCTGGTTTATTTTATTCATCAAAGAGAGCAGATGATACAAAACGCTGCATGTAGGCCCTATCCAGTGAGGTGAGAACCAGATGTATCTTACTGTTAGCTTCGGTCCAAGCCAAATAAGAGGACTTATAGATCACTTAGAGGGCAGGGGCGGGGCACCCGCTGTCTTTGGCGAATAAATAGGGACTTTTAGATTTGCACGTCTACAGCTTTGACTGCAACGTGCGACGTCATGTAAAGGCACTGCGCATTCGTTACGTAGTCTCAGTCGGCGATCGAGAATGCGTGAACCTTGATTTTCCTAAATCTAGTACATACGTACATACATACAAGGTACTAGGGAAACATCCCTTCCCTGCTATTATGTAAAAATATGTAGAACAGGTGTCACATGCATATTCACCTGTTCTACACATTTTTACACAATAGCAATGAAGGGATGTTCTTTTGTTGAGGGTAGAATGAGGAACTGTATTATTTTGTCCTCTTTCTTTGTCCGTGATGTTCATAGTGTTACTTCCTGCATGCATGTATATCGTCGAGTGCAATCTAAAAGATTTCTAATTGTAGTCAACATGGGCAGTTAAGTACGTTGACACGCATGATCAGTCGGCGTTCGTCGTGTTCTCTTCCAGTCATTAGGGACTTTTAGAATGAGTGGACGAGAACACGACGAACGCCGACTGATTATGCGTGTCAACGTACTTAACTGCCCATGTTGACTACAATTAGAAATCTTTTAGATTGCACTCGACGATATACATGCATGCCGGAATTAACACTATGAACATCACGGACAAAGAAAGAGGACAAAATATACAGTTCCTCATTCTACCCTCAACAAAAGAACATCCCTTCACTGCTATTAATATGTAAAAATGTGTAGAACAGGTGAATATGCATGTGACACCTGTTCTACACATTTTTACATAGCAGGGAAGGGATGTTCCTTTGTCTACCTGAGGAACTGTATATTTTATGCGCACGCGGCATACTAGTACCTTGAGCATGTAAAGGCGCTATATAAATATCAATATGTATGTATGTGTATGTACAAGATTTAGGAAAATCAAGGTTGACGCATTCTCGATCGCCGACTGAGACGATGTAACGCATGCGCAGTGCTTTAAAATGACGTCATACGTTGCAGTCAACGCTGTTGACGTGCAAATCTAAAAGTCCCTATTATAAAAGTCCCTAATACGATAAAACGAGACCATCGAGTAATCTTGTAGAAGATGGGACGTTTCCATTATTTTTTTCCGTTGTCTTTCCCTATTGTACTTTTCTCTACCCCCTCCCCTTTCTCTCTCTCACTTGCTCTCTCTCTCTCTCTCTCATTATATATATATATATATATCTCCCCCTCTCTCTTTCTCTCCCTCTCTCTCTCTCTCTCTCTCTCCCTCTCTCTTTCTCTTCTTTTTCATCGGTGATTGGGGACACGTGCCGCCAGTATATAGCTACGCCAGACGGATGTGGTTCGCTAAGGGAAGGTAACCACATAGCTGAGGCTTTACGTCGCCACGAAATAACTTTTATAGAGTACGAACACACTTAACCGATTTTAATCTCCATTAAGACTATTTGCTGATAAAATATCTAAACATAAACCTATAGAACCTTGCTCAGCCATTTAGGCCGAGGAATTGCCGTGGTTGAATACATAAATTAAATGAAAATAATTAAAGGTATTTGTATATTCCTCTGAATGATTATTTGTAATCACGATAATTAGCCTCTGTATAACCTCTTAAAAACCAAAAACAAATTTAATTATTAAATAAAAATGTATGTATCAACATTTTGGAATGGAGATCTAATTAACAATATTCAGAGCATGCATACAAGGAAAACTTTTACACTTTTGCATTTTCATCGAATTTTGAGAATCAGAATAATTGAAGTGGAAAGTCACCGAAACAGAAAGAAGACGATGATGATCATAATTTCGACCACCTATGTCTTAGATCACGTGGAATGATATGAGTTGTATACATGATGATAGCAGGGACATGGCATCGGTCAGACCACAATATGGGGGTTAATCAAATCAAAAACAATATGAGTTTTAAATATAAGGTCCCTTCTAATGAAAACAAATTCTCATAATTTATTATGACATTGAACAATCATTTTCATAACGACAGAGGTCTGATATTATGCTTACACTTCTTCAAAAGAAATTGTTGGTCGAAAATCATTATTTCCATCTACCCTGATCATCCAACGAAAAAACAAACCTTGATTTATATATTTAAACATATTATCAATCAGTAAAACATATTTTCAAATTCGTTGTGCCATCAATTTATTTCAGATTTCATATTTAACAATGATATTATATACAATTCACAATGATACGATGACATTAGATTGTCTTGCGCAAACAGAGGATTAATTAATAACATCCGATTTGTTATGTTTACTCAAAGTTTGGTAGTAACATGTGGCTGATAATTTAAAAGTAAACATTAAATCATATGAATGATTTTAAAAAGAAGAAGATGAAGAAGTAGGAGAAGGAGAAGCTGAAGAAGAAGAAAAATAGAAATAAAAAGAAGACGAAGAAGAAGAAGAAGAAGAAGAAGAAGAAAAAGAAGTAGAAATAGACGAAGGAGGAGAATAGGTAGAAGAAGGAGGAGAAGAAGAAGAAGAAGAAGAAGAAGAAGAAGAAGAAGGAGGAGAAGAAGAAGAAGAAGAAAAGAAGGAAAGAAGAAGAAAAGAAGAACAGAAGAAGAAAAAAATGAAGAAGAAGAAGAAGAAGAAAAAAGATTATGTATTTAAAAAGCCCTTTTACCATAATGTTCAAATGCGCATACTATGCTTGAACCTAAACTGTTAATTTTGTTTGTTATAGACTATGAATTAGGTTAAGGGTAATTCAATCCTATAAAGGTATTACAAAAATGATGTTATGAATAGAGTGATGAGCTCTCTACATTCATAATATTGTAAATACAGTGTAAATTAATTGCATTAAAAGTCATTCTTCTTGGGTAAATTTGATTATTAACATAAATACATTTTAACAAAAACAGCAATAGATCTTCATTTAAAAAAAGCTACAAGTACGGCATTGTACCTTTATGAACCAACAAAGATGACTTTGACGAACAAATATGCAAATATGGGGCAATCGTAAGGTCGAAATATTGATCAAAGTATCAAACATTACGAATGTAGGGCAAATTAGGTATTTGCTTTTGCGATGAAGCTTTGACAAACATGTCAAAGGAATAGCTTGTCAATAGATGATATCGGGTGTCGTGTCACAGCGCCGACAGCAAACACGCTGTCATCTATTAGTATTACTCCTATAAGGCCTATTTCTGGAATTATTACGGCTTAAACACTGTATGTGATTGGCACTAAAGAAAATTGCCCCGCTAGTTGTGTTTATGCCCCCCCCCCCTCCCCTCCACCTTTGTTACAGATGCCATACCAAATTTCACTATAACAATATGATAGCCCTATTTCTTTCCCAGAATAGTGCCCTCTTTTACAAAATAAGCTCCTTGACCCGCCCCCGTTAGACGTCAAATCAACCTAGGATGATGGATAAAGAAATATTTGATGTTACTACGGTAACAACATTCTACTCTATACTATCATCTCGAGTTTATTTACAACAATAACAAATCGTTTACATACAATTCATGAATCCCATGCGGAAATTTGATACTTCAGATTGTCATCATAATGAAGAATTTGAAGTGACATGTTTCCCTGGTTCAAAGCATAATGAAAATTGCAAAATTGACTACACATATTAAATTTCTGAAATGCCGTTTCGCAGTATGTCATACCAAGTCGATTTCCAAATCAGCTAAAGGCAATCATTTTTAATATAAAAAATGTTGAAGAACTTTGTAAAACCCCCAAAATGAAATGAATATTAACATTTCTGAAATGTCTTGTCGCAATACTTGTGTACCCAGTCGATTTTCAAATCAGCTAAAGGCAATTATTTTTGTAATTAAAAAATGTACTCATTACTCACTTATCAAATCTAAGTTTTGTAATTTTGAGAATGAAATTGTGGTAGGGACTAGCCTGAACCTCACCACATGGCGTACGCTACGCCACAGACCTTGTATATATATTCACACTTTGCTCATTCTAAAAGCAAATTATTTTTTAAAAATTAAATCATTAACAAGTTCCTAAAATAATATAACAATAATATCTTTTTAACGCCACTGACTACGAGGTGATCGAGTTCGTTAAATAATGTTATGATAATTATGACCAACGAAACCACCACAAGATCTAGACTACGAACTGGCCGAAGACATTTATTAAATAACTGAAACTAAATCACTGACAGACGTAATAAGATACATAAAACATGATGAATCATTAAAATATATACCCCATCATAATATGTTATACCCGCAGCATAATGATTTTTAAATGCTTCTGAGGGACTTCACAAAATTTCCCACTTTCGCTTCCAAACCTTGGATTTCTCTTCATTTATGTTAGAATTACGAGGTAACATTACAAATAGAGATATGAGAATTTGTTTCTGATGTATAATGCATGCTCTGCCGACAATCGCTCCGAGGTCAATATACTTCAAAAACCGACGTTCTGGCAAATATAGACAATTATTTCTCACAGAATCCAACGAAACTTACACTGAATGTGCAAGATTACAAATAAATGACATGTGCCAAACAATTTTGGTAGAAAATGTATAGTGGCTGAGTAATGTGCAAATGGGAGTTGTGGATTTTATCGAAGATGATACGCAGTAAGTTTTTGTTCGTTTGTTCACTGGTTCAAACAAACCAATGTATACTGCAGGATAAAGGATCAAGAATGAATGATGGCAATTTTCTCTCAAAATACGATTCCCATACCTGAGCTCAAGATTAACTTTAGCTTCAGACCTGGATCAAACAATATATATGTACATAACCCTAAACCTTTTCCTAAATGCCAATTCCAACACCAACCCTAAGCATGTAATTTTGTCGAAATAAAGTCCGTAGCCATTTCCTGATCACTGTCTCAGTTTCCCATACACAAGTCAATATTCTGTACAGGTTACAAATTCTTAGTTCTTAAGGATTTCTGATTCGTCAGTGTCATTAAAGCCACCGTTCGTAATGTTCATTGATGTACAAGAATAATGTTGTGCAGACTACGACTTTTGAGTTCATTTAGCCTTTCCGATTCCAAATCTCTTGAATGACGCCACATAGCCACCTTTGAAATGTTTATTGATCATGTTAATGTACGAGAATGTGCTGTGCAGATTACGACTTCTGAGTTCGTTTGGCCTTCCGATTCCGCAAACTCCTGAAAAACACCACAAAGCCACCTTCGAAATATTTATTGGTGTACAAGAATGCAAGGGGTATCACAGAAGGATGTATAGTCGTCAAATAGGAGACACGAATAAGAATGTAATCTAGGAATGTAGGAGAACTAGACTGGGTCCCTCCGACCATTACCGCTGATGGTGTCCAGGAAATGATCAATGTCATGAAAAGATAAAAGGTGAGACGTACCATCCGGACCTCCTCTCCCAAGATGAACTGTCCACAGTAGCAGAGATTCATTGGGCGATGCTTGGCCTTAGGTTTACCTGAAGCTTCAGGGACACTGTCTTCGATGACAGTTTTGTTCCATGCTTGTGTCGGACCTCTATCAGCGTGGCTTGTGGTGTCAATCTCTTGTCCGCCAGCCATGGCTGTTGAGGAAGAGGAAGAGGGGACTGAATGAGACGATGACTGGTTTTTGGTGAGTATCGACTGTGATGCATCGACCAAAGCAACGCTTTTTTGGTCTGTCCCCTTAACGTTACGTTTTATTTTCGAGGCAACATCCTTGTCTAGGTTAGAGTGCGCTTTTGGCGCATGTGCAGCCACTTTTGACTTAGTCTCTCGTATTTTTTTGACGGCAATGAAAAGGGCGACGATACAGGATATAACAGGTAAGAACATGATGACCAAACTCTCGGCGATCCATATCTTGCGAATAGGATTATCATCACGGACTACGAAACAAGTGGGGTCGGTGGTAATCTCGATATGGTTGTACAACGGTGCAGAGTCAGCGATCACAAAGAAAGATAAAGCAACAAGCGCCATTTTGGATCCTAGTTTGAGGCGTTTTTTGTCAACTGTCCACCTCACAAGCCCTATGCTTGAGATAACTGAAGTTTCTATTAGAGCCAAAGCGAAAAGTTTCATGAACATGCTTGAGAACACCAGGTACAGCCTGCAGTAGAGGACACTCTGTCTTGTCTTTTCATTTAAGATGGCGGCGAGGCTGAACGAATTCAGCAGACAGCAACTCGTAAGGTTCAAAATCGTGAGGTAGATGACAGACACTGTCGCTGCAGATCGTCGAACACGAGGATTACGTTTGATTATTAAAAGCAAAACCGTGTTAGCGATGATACCGATGACCATCAAGAAAGAAACATAAACTATTAATGCAATGCGTGCCCCAAGGCTCAGGTGAAAGCTCACCGTGTTGTTTTGAGATCCCTTGAGCACTTCGAAGCCTCCGGAAATATCCGCCATTTTTTTTTGAGATTTTCTTTCAGAGAGAGTCTATGCGGTAGTTGTTCTGTGAATATAATAAGGTCCTCTCAGCCAACTTTTCCCTGTAGACCTTAGATATTCAGGCACCGAAGATATTCGAAGGTATACTTTCATACGTCTTGAAATCGGAAGAAGTACATCGCGCTTCGGTAACTTTGCAACTCCTCTGGTGATTTTTATCTTAAACGCAAGTTTGCATCGCAGTTTATTTCGTCAAGTTGGGAGTTTGGACATGAATTAATGTCGTATCCGGCAAGTTTGCTCCAAATTTTACAGCTATTAAACAATGATGAAGCGCACGAAATGTTGTTCCGTTTGCAGGAGTTCCATCGGTTTCATGCCATGTCGCTATCAATTGACCATGTTGGCGCCAACTTTCTCGACACGATCTCTTAATCACCGACAGAAAATTAAAGTCAAAGTCGACACGTACTGAGTTTGGCGTTCGTTGCGCTCGAAACACAATGTTTTGATATAAACATGTTCTTAATAATGTAGCATACTGGCAATAAGATGTGTACATATACACTTCGCATCGGTATAATAGATCCAACAGAGACGAGAGAACTACATATATATACAATTACCACACATGATGTTACTATAGAAACGCCTTCGTCGAATATTTGATATTAATTTTACCGGCTGATGTCCATTAACTTTTTTCATTAAATGGCACGAAGTTGTCACGCATAAAGACGCCTTATAAGCGAGCCACTGTTTTATTGATGTAATTTATATTATGTGTCCAATCATTAGCAGGCGAATGAAATGATTGACCTAAATTTGCGTTTTGACAGTGATGTTTACTTATTGGCCGGTTTGTTAAGTGGCATTTTCAGCTACGAATATCAATTTTTATAGACCTATGTTTCGCATCACTGTTGAGAATTACGATAAGTTGGCTATCATTTCAAAGCATTACATGTAGTAATCATTATTATTATGATAATTTGATATATTTGTTTTGTAAATGGATATCAATAAAGGATGATTTATGGGTGCCTGGCCGTAGAAACCGAACTCAGCTTTCCTTTATCCATGTGAAATCTATAAAAGCATATTTTTATTTTATCTAAAAAAGCAGAATCTAAATACTTTCTTTTTCTAGACTATCGGATATAATTAATGGATTTTCTTGGAAAGAAATATTATCACAGGGAACACTTGAATCTTTGGAAGTTGCATTTATTATTATTGATCTGAAAGTGTTTTTCACCCTTAGAGGGAAAGAGGACAGCCGGGGCGAATGAGCCGTCGAATCGAACAGTAAAGATAGGCTCACATTTGTTGTCATAAAACACGCTCGGAAAGACTTTCAAGAAATCGACCCAAGGGCGATTTCAATACCTTAATCTTGTTCGGACTTTAAGTAGCACGTCATTTCAAAATGTTCACACATTGCAATAAGGCCTAAACTAAAACTTGTTGTATTGCCCTTTGCGAAAAAAAAATTGAAAATCTACGGTCGGCATTTTTTTAAATTTTTTTTTTAACCGTTTTTTAGATTTTTTTTTATTAATGAATAAAAAAAAAAAGTATTTTGTTTGTTTGAATGGGATATAAATGCATAAAATCAAATTATTCCAGAATTATCACTCGTGCAAACCATGGATGATTATGAGGTGAAAAAGATATCAATGGAATGGTGACGTTGAAACACATGTATTAAACATTCAAATCTGAAAAATATCGGCCCAAAGAGACGAAGAAAAAAAAAGTATATAAAAAAGAAACTTTTCCGACCGACCGACCCATGTTTTATTTTTAGGCCTAAGTGATGGACAAGGCTTCTGCAATTGCCCCAAGTTATAATCTTTTGAAAGTCTATGCAGTCGTTATAAAACGTTATGTGCAGAAACCTCTGCTCTGTCATCAATTTTCGAGAAGAGTGCGTTGCTCCTTGTCCCCATCTTTTGCTTCTTCTTGTATTGTATCACATATTTTTGTATGTAATTGTATATTGAAGATAATCTAAAATTATGGATTCTATTTTAATAAATTCGAATCGAAAAGTCTTGTATTAAGGCCGTTCAGGAGGACAGGCGCGGATCCAGGATTTCTTATGGGGGGGGGGGCCCAAATTAGAAATTATGCGAGCCAAATATTGATACGTAATGGTGACCAACAGTGACGTGAAGCGGGGCGGGGGTCGGTGCAGGGAGGAACGAATTTCCCCTCCCTCCTCCGCGAAACACGGAAGCTTTGACGTTTCATTTAATTATTAAAAAAAAGAGAATTATTGTACCGTTTTCGAAAATAATCCTCGTCTGAATTTAGATTCTCCCCCCCCCCCCTCTCGCGCGAAGCGCGGAAGCGTTTACGTTTCATTAAATCATTAGAGAAACAAAACAATTCGTTGCACAGTTCTCGAAAATAATTCTCGTCTTAATCTAGTTTTTCCCCTTTCGAGCGAAGCGCGGAAAATTTTAGGGTTTATTAAATTATTAGAGAAAGAAGACGATTCGTTGTCGAGTTCTCGACTATAAATTATCGTCTGAATTCAGGTTCCCCCTTTTAAGTTTCCTTAAATCATTAGAGAAAAAAAACAATTCGTTGCACAGTTCTCGAAAATAATTCTCGTCTGAATCTAGTTTTTCCCCTCTCGCGCGAAGCGCGGAAAATTTTAGGGTTTATTAAATTATTAGAGAAAGAAGACGATTCGTTGTCGAGTTCTCGACTCTAAATTCTCGTCTGAATTCAGGTTCCCCCCTTTTAAGTTACCTTAAATCATTAGAGAAAAAAGACGATTCGTTGTACCGTTTTCGAAAATAATCCTCGTCTGAATTTAGATTCTCCCCCCCTCCCCCTCTCGCGCGAAGCGCGGAAGCTTTTACGTTTCATTAAATCATTAGAGAAACAAAACAATTCGTTGCACAGTTCTCGAAAATAATTCTCGTCTGAATCTAGTTTTTCCCCTCTCGCGCGAAGCGCGGAAAATTTTAAGATTTATTAAATTATTAGAGAAAGAAGACGATTCGTTGTCGAGTTCTCGACTCTAAATTCTCGTCTGAATTCAGGTTCCCCCCTTTTAAGTTTCCTTAAATCATTAGAGAAACAAAACAATTCGTTGTACAGTTCTCGAAAATAATTCTCGTCTGAATTTAGTTTTTCCCCTCTCGCGCGAAAAATTTTAGGATTTATTAAATTATTAGAGAAAGAAGACGATTCGTTGTCGAGTTCTCGACTCTAAATTCTCGTCTGAATTCAGGTTCCCCCCTTTTAAGTTTCCTTAAATCATTAGAGAAAAAAGACGATTCGTTGTACCGTTTTCGAAAATAATCCTCGTCTGAATTTAGATTCTCCCCCCCCCCCTCCCGCGCGAAGCGCGGAAGCTTTTACGTTTCATTAAATCATTAGAGAAACAAAACGATTCGTTGTACAGTTCTCGACTCTTAATCCTCGTCTGAATTCAGTTTACCCCTTCCGCGCGAAGCGTAGAAGCTTTTACGATTCATTAAATCATTAGAAAAAGAAGACGATTCGTTGTACCGTTCTCGACTCTTAATCCTTGTTTAGATTCAGTCCCCCCCCCCCCTCTCCCCCTCCTGCGCGAAGCACGGAAGCTTTGACGTTTCATTAAACTATAAAAGAAAGAAGGCGATTCGTTTTACCGTTCTCGAATATTAATCCTCGTCTGAATTCAGTTTCCCCCCTCCCCCCCCCCCCTCCGCACGAAGCGCGGAAGCTTTTACGTTTCATTAAATCATTAGAGAAAGAAGACAATTCGCTGTACAGTTCTCGACTCTTAATCCTCGTCTGAATTCAGGTCCCCCCCCCCTCTCGCGCGAAGCGCGGAAGCTTTTCAGTTTCATAAGATTATGAGAGAAAGAAGACGATTGGCTGAACAGTTCTCGACTCTTAATCCTCGTCTGAATTCAGGATCCCCCCCCTCCCGCGCGAAGCGCGGAAGCTTTTAAGTTTCCGTAAATCATTAGGAAAAAAAGACGATTCGTTGTACCGTTTTCGAAAATAATCCTCGTCTGAATTTAGATTCTCCCCCCTCCCGCGCGAAGCGCGGAAGCTTTTACGTTTCATTAAATCATTAGAGAAACAAGACGGTTCTTTGTACAGTTCTCGACTCTTAATCCTCGTCTGAATTTAGTTTACCCCCTCCCCCTCCTGCGCGAAGCGCGGAAGCTTTGACGTTTCATTAAACTATTGAAGAAAGAAGGCGATTCGTTGTACCGTTCTCGACTCTTAATCCTCGTCTGAATTCAGGTTCATTTTCATTAAATCATTAGAGAAAGAAGACGATTCGTTGTACCGCTCTCGAAAATAATCCTCGTCGGAATTAAGTTCCCCCCTCCAAATTTTACGTTTTATTAAATCATAAACGATTGGTATTACCGTTCTCGCCTCTGAATCCTTGTCTGAATTCAGGTTCCGCAAAGCGCGGAAGCTTCACGTTTCATAAGATTATGAGAGAAAGAAGACGATTCGCTGTACCGTTCTCGATTGTTAATCCTTGTCTCCGTCGGGGGCGAAGCCGGCCCCTGAAGCTCAGAGGTTTTAGACATTAAATTACCGTCAGATGAGCATCTAAGGGCCCGCCGTAGGGCCCTTGGTGGGATCCAGGGGGCAGAGCCCAC